>PVJD01000517.1:0-418873 GCA_004026545.1 Mormoops blainvillei | reverse complement strand
TATAGATGATATTAGGTGAAAACATGTATCACATTTTTCTGGGATACTATTTTTCTTTAAATAATATAAATTGATGCATATTTTTATATCTAGGGGCTTTGTTATTTTATTTATCTTTTTGTAGATAAAAGTTATGTAGCAGTTATTAGTATCCTTCTTCAATAGAATTGTATTTCCTCAATTTTCTTAACTCACATATGACAATACAACTTGCTTTGGTCAATGAAATGTTAAAGCGACATGTGACACTCCCAGGCATTGTAAGAAACAGCATATCTGTCATCATATTCTCTTTTCTCTCAGCCTTGATTATCCATCAGTGTTCCAGAAAGTTGATGTTTCATCAAGATGAGCTTGGCATAAAAATGACAACCATGCAAAGCGAAGATCTATAATATGTGAGCGAAGAAAAACCATTTGTTGTTTTAATCATTGAGGTGTGGATATTACTTGTTACTGTAGCAAAATGTTTATTTTGACTGATACCAAAGATAATGTAAGTATTATTCATTACAAGTTTAGAGTAACTTATCAGTTTTCATTTTTTTGTTAATTACATAGAATAATTCAAAGTAATGCAACATTTAGGTTGTTGAATCATCCTCTCCAAGAAGATTTATATAAGCCTTCTCTTGTGTCACCAAGAGGGCATTTTAGCGTCTGTAACAGCATAATTTATGTCAACCTTTTTCTAATGAAGAGCAAGTAATTACTTTTATCTTTAATCTACTAATAGTAGTCTAATGAAAATATTTTGCATAAATATTTGACATGACTTCTAATTAGTTTCACATCATAAATGCATAGAGTAGGACTCCTAAATTAAAGATAAAAATGATCTTTAAACTCAATTGCAAGTAATATCTAAGAAAGATTGCATGAATTTACTCTTCCACTAGCAATGTGCCTGTACTGGAAGTTTCATACAGTTGTTGTTATTAGTAAATTTTCTTTAGTAAAACATTCAGGTAGGTAGATCAATAGGTAGTTAACATACATATTATAAATGTTGGTGAATATACTCACACAAATAAAAAATACATTAAATGCACATGTATATATGTATGTATTATACACACACACACTTACACAGACATTTACATGTACATATATTTTTAACCTAAACATTAAGATACACAGACAAGTTCTCATACACATATTCACATATACATATGTATGCCCATCCATATAATTTTTCTGTGTTTTTAACATAGTTAGAAATCAACTTTACCAGTCCTGTTTTATTTATACACTGTAACTTTCTATACTCTCTAATCCACTGGAGTACTTTAATGCAAAGACCAGGAATTATATCATTTACCCATAAATTCTACATTATGAATCCTTAACAGACAATGATGTTGCTATTAACAAAATTATAGTTCTTCCTTAACTCTGTTTAATATTCACTCATTCAAATTTCTCCAAGTATCTCACAAATATTTTTTGTTTTAGACATTTTTTGTTTATCTGGTCGCCTCCAGAGAATTTTAGATTTAAAATTTTTTTTCAAATAAGGCTGCAATTAACATGCTTGTGCTTATATCTATGTAAATGTGAGATTTATTGTGGAGGGCTTAACCCATTTTAAGTGCTCAATATCATAATGATTATAAGGTTGCATTTAATTACATCTTGGACTTATATATTTTGATAGATATTACTCATTAGTATTATTACTTTATATAAATTTTAACTCAAATCTAAGACTATTTATAAGCCTAAACAAATATATTTATATAAATTACATAATTTATATTTATATATGTATATTTACACGTAGAATAGAAAATTACAAATAAGGGAAGCCTGTGTTTAATTGCTCTTCTTCCTAAAACCTCCCTGCGGATGTGTCTGAGTGGTTCCCCCTTTTTTAGGTCTCCACTCTCTACTTCCCCTCCAAGGTCTGCCCACCTTGTCCCAGCCTCTCTCTCGGGGGCCTACTGCTACGCTCAGCTGATGGTGCTCTGCTCAGTGTGATTTTGGCTCTTCTTCCTCTGTGTCCTTTCATCAGCTTTATCTAAGCAGGGGGACGTATTTCCTATTTTTACTTATACCAAATGAAATCACTGTTTGAATCATAAAACTTTATAAAAATTTTAGATGTTTCAATGTTTTATGTTAAAATAAAATTTTAAAGTTGATTTATTTCCCTTCATACCATCAGCCTTAAGAAATGGAATTCTGCATCCTCGATCAAACCTCCAACCCAGAACCATTTATATATGTGTCTTCCTAACTCCATTAACCTTTGGTGGCCCTTCACCAGTGTGTCCCTGGGAAGATTTGAATGTCCTAAGACTCCATGGTAAGTTAATCCTACTTGTAAACTGCGAGCCGAACACACTCTGCTGTCAGAGCGCTCCATCTACACTGTGTGTTGTGTGTTCTCGCCTTTCACCCCCTTTTTGAACTCAGGATGGAGTTCTGGCATAGTTGGGAATCTCAGAAACACCATTACTGATTCAGACGGAGCAATTGTTAGAAGTCCCCTCGCCTACACAGTCCCCCCTCCCATCTCAAACAACTGCCATAAACAGTCACCTCCACAGGTTACACAGCCATGAGGGAACACAGGTTCAGGACTGACCAATACCTGCTCTTCTCCAAGGACTGAGGCCCCAAGCCCAGTTCATCCTGTTTCCCACTATCTGTAACCACACACTAAGGCTACTTTGGGGAAAAAGGATTAAGGCAGCTCTGAAGCTTGAGTTGGGTCTTCCTGTATCTTCCATGGTTCCCAGCAACCACGCAGAGTGAAAGGACCTCCCTTGCAATGTTACCCTCCCCTCCCCACACATGGCTACCAACCCAGACTCCAGGGGGTTTCCATGTGCTTCTGAATTTACAACCAGAAGTGGCCATGGGACAGGAGAGACCATTGCAGCACTATTAGAGAAGCACTGTGTTCAAGGTGGAGTTATATTCACTTCAGCAAATGTTGCAACATAGAGCAGTACAATCCTGGGTCCTAAGTTCATGCATTCTCTTATTTTTTCCTTAGAAAACCATGTTCTCATGACAGTCCACTTCCCGATGGGTCAGAGAATCAGGTAGAAAATTGTATGTTTAAAATAATAATAATTCAGAGGCTGAAAGTTATTAGAAGTGAGAGAGTGTGTAAACCCACCACCTTCACAACCTTGCTGCCCAAATCCCTTCTCAAGAATGTCCTGGCATTTCACCAGCCTGGATGTCTTAAGGTTCCCACTTGTAATCTTTGGAGTAGGGGTGAAGGATAAGGGAAACCAATGCACTCTAGGCAGGAATATTGCAAGAACAGCTACAAATGGTTGGTCAACCTTTTCAACCGTCTCTCAGTCTCTTTTGCAGGAGGCAAGACAACAGGAGGAACTTGCAGGAGAGGAGTGAAGTTTTCTTCTGACCCCTTTATTGTTCACCTGCCCATCTTTTGTAGGCACTTGCTGGCATTAAACTACCAGTTGTTCCCCTGTTTTATCTCAGTTTTCAGCTGTTGTGTGTTAGTTAATGCATCTCATCTCCATTTGGGGCAAAGGGACTATTGATGTCATGCTGCAGACTTTCCAAGCTGCCGTCATCAATCAAGTATTCCCCCATGAACATCTGTTTCACTGCAGGCAGGATTATCATTAGAGTACATCAGCCATAAGGAGGTGTCTTGAACCCTAAAACAGTGCTTCTGGAGAGCAGTCCTGCTTGTCTCTGAGGGTTTAGAAGAAACGAAATCTTTCCCTCCTTGGCACTTACATGGCACAGCCGTTCCAGGGTCGGGGGGTGGGGGGGATGATCCTTGCATATTTCCATGTTGGCCCTGAGCACACCATTGACTTTAGATGATGTGGAGTGACCCCAGCATCACCCATACTCTTAACTCCCATCCCACCTATTAAAATACAGCACTTTTCCGGCTTCTAGTCAGTTTTGTAAAAGAGCAATTTCTCTGTCTTAAGGCAATGCTTCTCAGCATCTTCCTCCTGACCCAAATCTCGGGGCAGAGAGAGAAATGGGACCACTGAGACATCTGGGCAGATGTGTAGCTTTGGAGAACCTGAAATTCCTATTTGAACCCTCATGTTTCACCAGTAAATGCCATGCGAATTTTGAACCATGTACCATTATACACTCATTTTTTAGGGAAATAATATTCAGTGTAACCCATCTTCAGGCAAAATTAGTTATACCAGGAAATTTCCCATGTTTATCCTGTGGTTTGCGGACCTCCCTGACATGCGTGGGTCCCATTTTTAAAAGCTGGGTTTGTAGTTTCTCTTACTTGGAAATTTCCCTGAACTGGCAGATCATGGAATGGCTTGTCAGTCAGTTGAGTTTAGTATGAATAAGCTTGAGAGAACTTTTCTAAGAGGGTGTTAGTGTGGAGGAATAGACAATGCAATTATGAGGATCCCAAGGGAAGAGAATGGATAACTGAGTGAAGACGATGACAGAGCTGGACAGGAGAACCACTGAATGATCATAAAGCAACATACATCCAAACAGAATTTGAGGAATTAGTACTAGGAATTACTGTTAAATTAAGGCAGTTTTAATGGTTTTGATGGCAGTAGGTTTTTTTTTAATTTCACAGACTACATTCTAATCATAATTAACAATGAAAAAGTAATGCGTATTGCCAACCTAAAATCAGATGTGCTCTAATAGGAAACTGATATGAATGACTGATGCAAATGCAAGGCCATTGGAGTATAATTCACAAGGTTGGCACACCAGTCCAATCTAAGAGATCATCTAGGGCTTCAGTTCATGAAGAAGGAAACATGAAACTTCTTTAAAAGTTGTAGGTATATTTAATAGGCACATTTGGACGGTGCAAATAACATAGTGGTTGCATAGGTTAGACGATACAAAGTGGTAAAGGGAAAAACCTCATGATGTATTTAGGAAATCACCAATGTTTTAAATAAACTTTTTTTTTAGAGCAGTTTTAAGTGCACAGCAAAATCTAGTGGAAAGTACAGAGATTCCCATATACCCTGCCTTCACACATGTACAGCCTCTCCCATTATCATCATCCCCCCACCAAGTGATACATTTCCTGTAACTGATGAACCCTTGTTGAAATATCAGTATCACTCACACTCCGCAGTTAACATGAGGTTCGCTCACTGGATTTTATATTCTATGGGTTTTAACAAATGTATAATAACATGTATTCATTATTATAGTATCTTAAAGAACAACTTTACTGCCCTAGAGATCCTCTGTGCTCTGCCTATTCATCTCTTCCTCCCATTAACCCCTGGCAACCACTATCTTTTTATAGTCTTCAGAATGTTATATAGTTGAAATCAAACAGTATGTAGCTTTTTCAGATTGGTTTCTTTCATTGAACAATATACATGTAAGTTTCCTCCGTATATTTTTATGGCTTACGAGCTCATTTCTTTTAAGTGTTGAATAATATTCCATCGTCTGGCTGTACCACCTACTGAATGACATCTTGATTCTTTCAACTTTTAGCAATTATGAATAAAGTTGCTATAAACATAAGATTTCAACTCATTTAGGTAAATGCAAAGGGAGAGATTGTCGGGTTATGTTTAGTTGTGTTAAAAAAACAAAACAAAAAACAAAAACACAAAACACCAAACTGTCTTCCAAACTGGCTGTATCGTTTTGCGTTTCCTCCAGTGGCCTTAATAGCCTTTCCAGAAAGACCACATCATTCAATGAGATGCCTGATCTAAGCATCCTCCTTTTTTTCAAAGGCCAAGCCATTTCAGGTCATAAATGGAAAGAGCACAGGGTTTATCTTACAATCTCTCATTTTAGGCCACTATATTTGCTTTTGAGGCCCACTTACCCCTTCCTTGGACCCTCCCTCATCCCTTCCCATACTTCTCTTTGTTCTCTCCTTGATCCCACATGCCCCTCACCTGCTTCCCAGCCTTGCTCACCTCACCCTGCACATCCCCTTTCCACTCCCCAGCCAATGGTTCTCCTTGCTGGATCAGATGTTTCACAAGACCTCAGTGGAGGTCCAGGTGGGGAGCCTTCACCTGCCTTGACTTCTCTTCCTTTATGCCTCAAAGCTTGGCTCTACCTGAGGTGGGTCAGAGCACACTCACGTTGCTAACACTGTATTTTCTCCTCTTTACATGTCCTGGTTCTTGGAGAAAGGGCAATTTCTCAAACCTGTCAGCTTCTACCCACCTTTCTGGAAATGGAAGCCAAAACTCACAGGGGTAGATTTGCACCATCATCCATCCCCTCCTCTCCCAGAGTGCTTGTGGAACTCTAGAATGGACTTTGGCATCCCAGGGGCCAAGAATGTTCCAGGAAGGGTTTCAATGCACCAGCTGTAGCAAAAGAGTACAGGGCTGTCAGCAGCAAACCCTGTCTATCCTCTTCAAGGGTCATAACCCCTTATCGCTGTCCCCAACCACGTGGGACCTATAGCAAGTGTGCATACTCCTGAATGCTCAGAGGGTGAGTGACGAATTAGATTCACATACAAACACGCCTGTCAAAAGAAATTTTCCAAGGGAGAAGGAATTGGTTTCTAACTTCTGTAATCTTTATAGCTATGTCTCTGACAGTGGAGTTTTTCTCAAATTATTAAGTAAATTGAAAGTTTTGTTTTCTTCATCCCATGCTATCAAGTTATGCCCTTCTGTCTGGCTAGGGAAAAGAAGTAGGACCACTGGGACTCGTTTACTAGTTATGAGACCCTCCCTCACATGCAGGAAACCTAGTCTGGGCTTCACATTCAAGGGCTGGCTGACTTCTTGCCAAATGCCCCTGTATCCTTGGCCTCTTTTAGGCAGAGAAGGCATCACTTTCGCCTTTTTATGACAGGAAATAGGGAACCAACACAGGTTTCTGATGCAATGTGCATTAGGGCTGCAGGGAAGGGGTCTGGAATAAAATATTGAGGTGCCTGTAGCAGTGGAGCAGGACTAGCATGAGAACCAAATGGCCCGTCTGGAGCTCAGGAGACTTGCTGTAGCTACAGACTGGCGTTGGGCGATGTATGAGGAGGACTCCCCAGCTTGCTGTCAGGCACAGGAACACACACTGTGTGTGGAGACTCACCCCTGCACAGATGTTGGCTGCTGCCCCCAATTCACTTGCAACTTCCCAGCCCAGCCAATGGCCTCGCTCCCATCTGCAATTCTTACCACAGGTCCCCTTCCCAGTGACACCAGTGTCCAGGTGTTCTTCCTTTCCTGGCCTTTCTAGAGACAACCATTTCATGGAGCCTGATCTCTCTCTCTCAGTAGATGTGAGAACTAATGCCAGTGTCCCTGCTTCTGATTTGTCTGGACCTGGGTACCCCCTCACTTGTTAGAGATAATGACATGGTCAGATAATAATTGAGGTCAGCAAGTCGCCCTCTTTCTGTCATGCCAGGACAATGGTTCTGACTGCATTTTTCACTTTTTTTATGTGGACTTTCACTTAGAGGAGGCCACGGCAGTAACTGACCAGTTTGAAAATAATCTGCAATGCTTTGATTTTGATTTTAAAATTCTGCTTTGAATCTGGTCATTGCAAGCCATCAGCACCCTTAGGGACCTTCTATAAAAGAAGTCTTATCTGTTTGAGCATTTTAAGGCTTTTGTTTACAAAAAGCTAAATAACATTCTAGGGAAAAAAATGCTTTTGAAGAACGATGCTTTCTTATTAGTTTGTCAACCGAGGATGGTGGCTGGCGTGCATCTCTGGGCAGGAATGCCCGTGGGTCAGGTGCTCCAATACTGAAGTCACAGAGCTTGAGCCTAGCTGAGCATGCAGATCTCCCACCTTGCACCCATAGTGCACCCCTGAAAATTCAGATTTACAGTTACTGTTGCACTTTTAGTCCCTGGGTAGACATCACAGAGAATCTGTGCTCCAGAATTTACACAGGTAAAATCCAGGCTAGGGTGAAGTATGTCCATGGCTGACCTCCCCACCACTGACAGGGACTTCAGTCCACTTGCTCTGGGGTCAGGCCAGGACAGGAATGGTAAAGGAGCTCAGTCAGAATTCTGTATCCCTGATGATCATGCAAGGTGGGTATTGAGTCTCAGGCAATTGTCAAAAGATTCTCTGTGTCTTCTGAGACGATGAAGGCTGATTTAAAAAATACTAATAGTAAGGCAATGCTGTTCATATATTCTGTTCATATATACTGTCTATTCAGTGTATATATTTATATCCACATCTATATCTATCTATCTATCTATATCTATCTATGTGTGTGTGGTATGTGTGTGTGTGTGTGTGTGTGTGTGTACACAGTCATATATTCTGTTCCAGGTACCTCTGGATACATGCAAAGTTTTCTGGCTTCAGTGGAATGTTGTATGAGTCCTAGTACCCTTCCTTTCCGCAGGACTGCCCTCACTTTCCCAGCCAAGAAGCAGATCCCATAGGGAAGCTTAAAAACCCTGAAGAGCTAATGATTTCCCCGGGAGCCCTGAGGCCATCTGAGTGCTGACCCGCAAAGGCCTTGCTGTCCACTCATGGATCCCCTGCTGGTAAACTGAAGGAGTTACACTGCGTTACCATGGGGTTTCCACTCAATCTGCATTCTTACCAACAGCTTAACTGTGGCACTGTCACTTCCTTAAAGGGGCTGGCATGTGACTTGGTTTGGTCATTGAAGTATGAATGGAAATGGAACGCCTGACCACAGAGTGAAACCTCAAGAGCCAGGGCAAGATCTAGCACATTCCCGTTCCCCTGCTGTCACCTGCTGTGGCAATCGTGGTAACTTGTGCTGAGCAACATTTTTCTTAGTGTGGCTATTGACGGATTATCCTGGGCAAAGATCCTTGCCTATTCACCCTGTATATGCCAGAAACAAACCTGAACTGTTTAAACCACTGAGAGCTGGGAGTCTCTTGTCACTCCAGCATCACATAGGTTTTCTGACTGATATATCCCAACTTCTTCAACCTCCCTTTAAATGCTTTGTGCCTTACTGTGTGTGACTTTAGTCAAATGCATGATGATGACGATGATCCTGATAGAGTATTCTGTTTGACTTTCCAAAAAGAAGATCATTTTTCATAGGTGACAACTATAGAACATGTGTATGACTTCATCTGTCAATTTCTGGGATCTGGTTAGTGTGGCTTACAGATGGTAATACGACCCGGAGGTTTCTGATTGTGAGGCTAATAATTAACAACGATATTCTAAATCGGGAGCTTTTATTTATTTATTTATTTATTTGCCGCCTACTGGACAATAATTTGGACATCAGAGGCTACAGATCTTGTGTGGAAGAGAAGCTCCACAGGAAGCCCATTTACCCAATTTGAGAGTTAATACTGTTGGGTTAACATTCCATACCTGAGATCTGTTATTAACTTAGCTTAAGGTGATGAGTTAGGTGGATGTCGTTCAGCTGAGATCATATGCACAAAAATCACGTAAAGAAATTGAAATATCAAGGTTCCTTTAGTGCTCTTGCTAATGAAGACACATTACTAAAGAAGAAGCTTATTGTCTAACAGGAAGTTCCCCCTGAGGCTGGGAAAATACAGAAGGCATGGGTAAACTAAGGCGGAGAGCAGAGGAATTATTCCTAATTAAACAAACGTGAAGCTTGGATGCTATAATGAAAAGTTCCCTGTTCGGGGAAGGGGAATTCAGGTTCTCCTCCTGGCTGATATCATCCTTGGCTAATTTGAATTTAAAATCACCAGGATACTTTGCCCAGTGTCCCTGTCATTTTAAAATGTGCTTCCTTGTATCGTTGTGCTTGGCTCATGCATTCCGAAACTGGGTGATGAGAGAGCAACGGCCCTCAGACTTCAGAATAACAGCAGTCACAGCAGCAAACATGTTCCTCAAACTGTTCTCTTTCTTGTGCTGAAGATGCTAAAATATTGTTACCTGCCAGAGTCCAAGCAAGGACTATAAGTTGTCTGATAGCTGGAATAGTGCCTTTCTCTTTCAACACACCCCACAGTGTATACTTGCTTTACAGAAATACATGGTAAAATTGAAAAAAGTCATCTATTTTCAATATTCCCAAACCAGCTGTCAGGAATAAGTACAGCATAAAAAGTAACAAAATGACAATCATTGAGGCTAGTAAGTTTGGAGCAGAAGTATGCCACATAGAAAGGTCAACTGAGTCAATGAGGTGAAACTGGTCAGCCATGGACTGTTGAGGTACTAACAACAGTTCTCAGCCCGCAGACAGAGATTGTGGAGTCTCGCTCACAGGGTGGTTATTCAGACTGGAATCTGCTGGCACATTCTGCTGAATCTTTCCATCAAAGACATTTTTATAGTCCTAAACCTTATCTCCCAGGTGCTTCTGCATGCAGGGTTCTCCTGTCTGGAGCAGCAGATAGCCAATGACAGCAGGGATTCCGACGTCCACCCAGCCCATCACAGGTATCTATTGTGTGCTTATTTGCCAGGACTGAAGATACAACAATAAACCAGCCCAAAGCCTTTTTTAAGGAGCCAAATCTAGGTGGCCCTGGAGGTTTATATTCTCCTTTCCTGGGGAGCTCAGCACAGGTAACTTAGCTGATCAGAGTTATTTTAACAGAAGAACAGGCTGATGCCAGCCCCTCTCAGCCTTCCTAACAGGGAGCTTCTCAAACCAGGGACTGTCCATGGGCAATGGTCACCAGTGGAGCCCACAGGAATGGGAATATTGTCCTTATGAAAAGGACCCCAGAGCGATTCTTTGACCCTTCTTTCCCTGTGAGAATAGTGCCAACAAGATGGCCATCTATGGACCAGGTGTGGTCTCTCAGCAGAGATCAAATCCACTAGTGCCTTGACCTTGGACTTCCAGCCTCTAAACTGTGAAAATTAAAATTTAGTTGTTTAAAACCACTCAGTCTATGGTATTTTGTTTACAGCAGCCCTAAGCAAACTAAGACAGGAGTAAATGTCTTTTTTTTTAGACTTTATTTATTTATTTTTAGAGAGAAGGGAAGGGAGAGAGGAAGGGAAGGAGAGAAGCATCAATTGGTTGCCTCTCACATGCCCCCAAACCAGGGACCTGGCCCTCAGCCCAAGAATGTTCCCTAACTGGGAATCAAACTGACAACCTTTTGGTTTGCTAAATGATGCCCAACCCACTGAGCTATACCTGTCAGGGCTGCCTCTTCTACTTTTCAGCTCCCAAGTTCTCCCCAGTAAGCCCATGTTCTGCCTGCACCATGTGCTAGTTGTGTCTGAAAGTAACCCCTGTACACAGCACAGGAAGGGCACAGACAAGTAAATGACCATTCCAGGGAGCGTTACATCAACATACAAACAACGTTCTGTTGTGTTGCAGGAAAAAAGAGCCCAAATTCCAGCTGCAGTCTGTGGGAGGGTTTCACGGTGGATGTGGTCATCAGTTTGGGCCCCTGAGGCGGTAGGCTTTAGATAGATCAGAGAGGTAAAGGCCTCAGGAGTGAAGGCGGAGTCCCAGGAAGTTCAAATGCCTGGGTGATGAGAAGACCCTCAGGGCTTGGATGTTTGTGCTTTTAGCAGATTGCGTTTGCTCAGACAGCAGAAGGCGCAGGGGGTAAACCTGCATCAACTGTCCCACAGCCACCCTAGGAATAGTCCTGTCAGTAGGACAACTCTCACCAGATTATCACAGAACATGGAGCCGAAATGGAATGGAGTCTCAGTGAAATTTTTTTTTCTTACAATGGTTTTGCACTTCTCCTTCAAGGCACTGCTTCCTCTAAAGGGGGGAACCTGTAGCTCCAACATACACTCTCTCTTCCTCTCTCTCTCTCTCTCTCTCTCTCTCTCTCTCTTCATTTATTTATTTATTTATAAATAATTGAACATTCACTTATTTAAAAGGACTCATTTTACTAAATGTTTCTCATCATTTTTTATTACTATTTGGTGGTAATGGGTAGGTGCCACTTCTCTTTCAGTGCATGGGTTTGTTTTTCTTCTGAAAGGTCTGGAGTTTGCATTTATTGCTAGAATAGGTTAAAAGTTGTCAGTATCAGAGGAGAAAAGTCAGTCCCCTTGAAAATTTCTAAGAAAATACCTGTATTTAGATGTTGACTATATAATAATAATGTGACATTCTATAAAGAATTCGCATGTTATAAAAGGCTTTCTAATGTTATTTTAGCAGAATAAATACTGGGGGCAGGGGGACACACTAGAAAGGTTACCCAACTACTTCTCTCTATATTTTTCTCAAAAACACATAATGCCATTGACCTAAGGTAAGATTTTTAATTCAACTAAAAATTCCTTTGGACTGTTGAACAAAGTTTTTAAAGAACTGAGGTTAGGTAAGAATTATAAACTTAATAATACAATACAATTTGAAATACTCCTGCTTTTGCTGATGGAACATGAATTGGTAAAAAGGGCAGCCTCTCACATTGAATTAAATGTGAAGTTAAACTTTTCAATCTACCTTTCGATTCCAGCTGCCTTCTTTTCTGAACATGCAATTCTCATTGACCTTCTCGAATATCTGTTCCCAGCAGTTAGAAGGGGGTCAGGGGAGCATGACACAATGAGCCGCATGAACTGCTGTGGGGGAAATGCCAACTTAAAAAATCGATATCTAGCTAAATTTCCAAGGGGAAGGCAAAATGAAGAGATGTTTAGTCAAATGAAAACAGAGATTTTGTCGTGGTTGTTGTTGTTGTTGTTGTTGCAGGAAGACCTTCACTCCAACAGAAGGGTAAGAAGCTTTTCAGGTTGAAGGAAAATACTGCGTGGAAACTTGTATATGCTGAAGGTAATGGCGAGCCCTAGAAATGGTAAACATGGGAGCAATGAACATTTTTTTCCAAAATTTATTTAAAAGATAAGTAGTAGTTTAAAAAAGAAATTCTGAAGCATTTTTGTCTCAGGACAACTTTGCAGCCTTAAAATAAAATTATTGAGAATATCAGAGAGCTTTGTTTATATGGGTTATATCTATCAACATATGCCATGTTAGAAATCAAAATGAAAACATATTTATTAGTTAAGGTTAATAAGTGTTTATTTGTTAATTAACTTATTTAAAATGTCTTGCAATATTAACAAAATAACATTTTTAATAAAGTAACGACGTTTTCCCAAGGAGAAAAAAATTAGTGAGCAGAGTACCATTGTTTTATATTCTTGTAAATCTCTTTAATGCCTAACTTAATTAAAAAACTGCTAAGATATTATACCTACTTTTCCATTTATTCTGTTGCAATATCACACATAATGTAGCCTTTGTACTTGAAATAGTATAATACAATTTAAAAGTAGCCCATGACAATGTGAACATATATTGTGAGTGCTTGAGTAATTATTGAAAATAAATAAAACAGATTTACCAAATACTATAAAAGTGGAGATAAAACAGAATATTAAAAATTAATCACTCTTAAAAAAGACATAAATAAAAGAAAAAAGGAAACATGAATGAATATGCAGTACAAAAACACATAATAAAAAAGTGCACATGAATCCAACAACATCAGCAAATACATTAATGTAGAAGATTCATAATCAATGATATAAACTTTCTCTGCCTTAAGAAGCTAGAAAAACAAGATCAAATTTAACGAAAATAAGTATACTAAAAGAAATAGTAAAGAGTTAACACAATGAAACAGAAAACAAAAATAGTAGAGAAAGACAATAAACCAAAATCTGGACCTTAAAACATGTGACTAAAATTTATAAGACTCTGGATATACTAACAAATAAGAAAAAGAAAAGAAGAGTAAGTATTACCACTGTATAAGCCTACTTAGGCAGCTGTAACAAAATATAATGGGCTGAGTAGCTTGAACAACAGAGATTTATTTTCTCAAAGTTCTGGAGCCTGGAAGGCCAAGATGAAGGTGCTGTCAGGGTTGGTTCCTGGTGAAGCCTCCCCTCCTGACTTACAGGCCCTCACATGGCCTTTCCTCTGTGCACGTGCAGAGAGAGCGAGCAAAATCTCTGGTCTCTCTTCCTCCTCTTATCAGGATTACAGCCCCACTTTATGACTTCATTTAACTTCAGTTATGTACATATAAGCCCTATTTCCAAACATAGTCACATTGTGGGATAGGTCTTCAGTGTATGAAGTTTGGGAAGACACAATTCAGTCCATAATAATCACCACCAGAAGTAAAAGAAGAAATAACAACTAGAGGTCCTACAGGCATCAGAAAAATATGAGGTAATATTATAAACAAATTCATGTCAAAAAATAGGCAATGTAAATAAGTAGATACATTTCTCAAAAGATTAAAAATAAAATTGACACAAAAAAGAGGTAGAATAGCCCTGTTCCTATCACAGAAATTGAGTTCATAACTGAAAGTCATTTTATACAGACACAGCAGTCCCAACTGGCCTTACTCGTGAATTTTACCAAATATTTAAGGAAATATATCATGTTACTAAATATTTTTTTAAATGTAAGCAAAACCCTTTACAAAATATTATTAACGAAACAGAATAATATATGAAAACAATGCATCATGGCCAAATGAAGTTATTTGGGAATATAAAGTTGATTTACTAATCAAAGCCAATTATTTTAATTCTCCATATTTAAAGAATATGGCAGAAAAACTATATGATCACCTCAATAGAAACAGAAAAAATATTTGTCAGAGTTTAGCACCCATTCACAATTTTAAAAATTCCCTGAGAAAACTGTAATTAAAGGGAAATTATTGCAACTCAATAAAATTCATTTACCAAAAAAAATTTTAAAACAAAAATAAAAAAACACATAGTTATGATAATACAGAGCTGGGAGAGAATGAATCATTCATCTCTAAGTTTGAGAATAAGAGTTCTGTTAAACATTATAATGGAGATCACAACCATTGAAATAATTCATGGAACAGAACTTTTTAAGATATAAAATAAAAAGAAGGAAATAAAACTGTTCTTAGTCAGAGATGACATGAACTCATGATATAGACTATCCTGAGAAATTTGCATAAAAACTAACTGAACTAATGAATGACGTTAGCAAGGTCACAGAATATAAAGTGTGTAAATATTGCAAAGTAAATATATAATATACAAAAATAAGTTATATATTCACATATACAAGTGAACATTTTTCAAAAACAAATGAAAACAAAACAATTCACAATTACATCAAAACATGAAACAAAGACAAATTAATGAAAATATTCAAGATCTGTGTATTTAAAAATATAAATCAGAGCTGACAGAAATTAATGAAGAACTATCTAAATAAAAAGACATATTTTGCCACTGATTAGAAATCTCCGTATTGTCAAGGTCCCCCTTTTTCTTTCAAATGATAAATGGATTCAAAATAATTTCAAATCAAATTCTAGAGGCTTGTAAGGAAATCTGACAAACTATTTCTAAAATGTATGGAAAAAAGCATATAAATTAGAACAGCCCAGACAATGTTGAAAAAAGACAACCAGATGGGACAACTCACCGAATGGCACAAATTACACTACTTTGTTTCAAGCCCTATGCTGGAGCTAAAGGCATTAAATAAGGGTCAGGAGCAGGGCGGGCAAAGCCACAGGCAGCTTCATTCTGGCCACGAGGCTGTGGAAACCATAAACTTTTAAAATCATGGTCACAGAATTTGGGATCCAGCCAATGACAGTCTGGGGAAAAGGGGTCACCACTGTAGCTGTGATACAAATGATACTAAGAGTAGCAGGAGATGGGACCAGAGGCTGAGCACATACCAATTCCGAGGCCCTGGCAGCCTGGGCCTCTACAGAGTTACCCGTCCTTCAGCGTTTTTTCTCACATCTGCCCTTAGGGTCTTCTTCTCAACATTTTCTTAATGGTAGATATTTTCCTTTGAAAGTTGCAAAAGCATGTCCAATGCATATTAAATCAAAGGAAACCATAAAAGAAAGAAAGCAGGATCTGACAATTGAATAATCAGAAGAAACGTCTTAGTACTGTTTTCCTAACGCCATGAGCAGAGGTTGAGGAAAATGTGAGATGAATTTTGAATGAATATTTAGAACCTGATTTGGACTTATCAGTAGTGATTGAGGTGAGAATAGTAGTTGCCTTAAGGAGGAATCTGTGAAGGAAGGAACACCTGGGAGCCTTCCGGGGACTGGAATGTTCTATAGTCAAAGGGCTGTCCACTTAAGATTAGTACATTCTGTACCCATTTCCTCAGTAAGAGTATAAGAAAAAGCTTGGGAGCTTTTATCTTGCTAGATATGCTGGCTGAGAGAAAATGGAAAATTAAATTTGTAAATACTTTTTTTGTCCTTTAAGAATCTTTTCTTTTTCAAATAGATCTAAAACAAACAAGGGAGAGGAGCAGGCAGGCTTTGTTTTATCGCACAGCCTGGGGGTTAGGTGGGATCCAATTTAATGAGATGAGGAATAAAGTCCTTCCTCATTAATGTAAGTCCCCACTGCCCAGGCCTGGAGTCCTGCAGAAAGGCACAGTAACTGCCCACTGAATTTCAAGCAGCATGCCCGGGAGCATGCTGGGTCGGGCTTTATTTGTGACAGCCACACACTATCTGAGGGCGGAAGACACCGCTTCCTGCTAGCATGCCAGATGTAGGTTGTATGTGTTGGCTGACTTTTAACTACCAGGATTACTATGGATCATAGAACCACTTAGAGGCCAGCACCGTTTCTGAGAATTGATACCCATCAGCCTTTCACCTTTAACTGCTGCTACAGTCAAAAGTAATAGGCAAAGCAGCAGCAAATTTAGGGAGACTGAAGGCCGAGCCACAGCCAGGCTCACTCCATCCAGCCAGGTGGGTTTGTTTCTTCTTCTTACCAGAAAGGGTACATAATAAAGGACTTTTAACTAAGTGGGCAGATCTGAATGTCACCGTAGATTGCAATGACTAACTCAGGGACAGACTATTTAGCTGGTGCTATGTAACATGAAAGTCCTGGCTCTGTAAACTGAAGGTCCTACGAAGAAAAAGGGTAAAATATTCTGAGTGATCCTACCTCAAGTAAGACAAGTAAATGCTTGGGGAAGAACAGATGAACCTGAAATCTCAGTGACTTTGCATAATAGAAAATTCTTTCTTGCTCTTGGAAAGAATAACAGATGTGTTCAACTTCACATGGTCCTTCAGGGGTCCATGTCTTTGGAAGCTCGGCTGCATTATGCACACAGCTCCCTGGGCCACCTTGACTCAATGACCTCTCAGCTGGTACAGGGAGAAAGGGGATGGTCTGTCGGGAAGATTTTAAGGAACAGGTTTAGAAAAAGCATAATTATATATGCCCACGACCAGTTTGCTAGAAACCAGTGGCCCCATTAAGACAAAAAGGGGCCAGCAAAAATAGCTCTTAGGGAAAAGATGCATGAGTCTTGGTGGCCAGAGAGCCGTTTCTACCACAGACACTCAAGCACACAGCTTGAAATGATTTTCAAGACTGTAAATCACATAAGGTGCTTTCATGGATCCAAACCAGAAACTCTTTGCTCTGGACATCAAAATATCCAAAATAAATAGATAATCCAAAATAATTTGCTAGAAAGACTAGCCTTTTGGATAAAATAATTTTTAGGGAGGAGCAGAAAAGCAAAATTAATAAAATGTGTTTTATATACATGTTGAGAAAAGGGAGTGGATGTAAATATTTCTGAATTAGGGAGAGTTCTTAATCATGATGTGATTAAATGGCTTCCTTATTAGGGTATAAAAGTGGAAATTTTAAAACATGCCCCAGTCCCACTCCATTTAAAACACGCCCAAAGAGACCCACTCCAAGACACATCATAATTAAATGGCAGATATCAAGGACAAAGAGAGAATCTTAAAGGCAGCAAGGGAGAAACAAGAAGTAACATACAAGGGAGCCCAGATAAGGCTAGCAGCTGACTTCTCCACAGAAACACAAACCAAAAAGGAATGGCAAGGAATATTGTGAGCAATGAAAAGCAAAGGCCTACAACCAAGACTACTCTGCCCAGTAACGCTCTCGATTAAAATGAAGGTGAAATAAGAAGTTTCCTAGACAAAAGAAGGCTAAAAGAATATACCTCTACCAAACCAGCATTGCAAGGTATGCTAAAGAGACTGCTTTAAGAAGATGAAGAAAAAGAGTGAGGGAGAGAGGAACACAGGTACAAAAAGAAAAAATGAATAAGTACCTATCAATAATAACTTTAAATGTAAATGGATTAAATGCCCCAATTAAAAGACATAGAGTAGATATGAATGTATAAGAAAGCATGGCCAGCACACATGCTGCCTACAAGAGACCCACCTCAGAACAAAAGACCTATGCAGACTGAAAGTAAAGGGTTTGAAAAAAACATTCCAAGCAAATGGACAGGGAAAAAAAAGCCAGGGTAGCAATACTTATATCAGGCAAAATAGACTTCAAAACAAAGGCAATAAAAAGAGACACAGAAGGACACTTCATAACACTTAAAGGAAGAATCCATCAAGAAAGCATAAACATTGTAAACCTATATGCACTCAACATAGGAGCACCAAAATATACAAGGAAAATCCTGGAGAACTTCAAGAAAGATATAGACAGCAACATATTTATAGTAGGGGATTTTAACACCCCACTATCAACAATGCATAGATCATCCAAACAAAATATCAGCAAGGATATTGTGGAACTGAATAACGCGTTAGATCAAATGGACCTAACTGCTATATGTAGAACCTTTCTTCCCAAAGAAGCAAAATACACATTCTTTTCAAATGCACATGAAACTTTTTCAAAGACAGACCACATGATAGGACACAAAACAAGCCTCAACAAATTTAAGAAAACTGAAATCATAACAAGCATCTTCTCACACCACAAGGGCTTAAAATAACAAACCAACCTCAAGGAAAAAAACTCAAAAACATTCAAACTCATGGAGACTGAATAGTATGCTATTAAATAATGAATGGGTCAATAATGAGATCAAAGAAGATATCAAAAAGTTTCCAGAAACAAATGAAAATGAACATACAATAGTCCAAAACCTATGGGACACAGCAAAGGCATTCCTGACAGTAAAGTTCATAGCAATACAGGCCTACCTAAAAAAGATAGGAACATTTCAAATAAACAACCTAACCCTACATCTACAAGAATTGGAGAAACAGCAACAAACAAACCCAGAGTCAGCAGAAGGAGGGAAATAATCAATATCAGAGCAGAATTGAATGACATAGAGACTAAAAGAACAATTCAAAGGATCAGTAAATCCAGGAGCTGGTTTTTTGAAAAGATAAACAAAATCAACAAAGCTTTAAGCAGATTCATCAAGAAAAAAAATGGAGAGAACCCAAATAAATAAAATCAGAAATGAAAGAGGAAAAATTACAACTGGTATCACAGAAATACAAAGGATTGTAAGAAATTGCTACAAACTATACACCAAGAAATTTGAAAAACTGAGTGAAATGGAGAAATGAATTTCTAGAAAAATACAATCTTCCAAAACTGAATGAAGAAGAAGCAGGAAGCCTGAACAGACCAATAACAGCTGGTGAAATTGAAGCAGTAATCTAAAAACTTCAGGCACACAAAAGCCCTGGACCAGATGGTATGACAGGAGAATTTTAAAAAATATTTCAGGAAGAGCTAACCCCTGCCCTTCTCAGACTATTCCAAAAAATTAAAGAAGAGAGAACACTCCCAAACCCTTTTTATGAGGACAGCATCATCCCAATCCAAAAACTAGATAAAAACAAAGCAAAGAAAGAAAACTACAGGCCAATATCACTGATGAACACAGATGCTAAAATTCTCAACCAAATACTGGCAAACCACATCCAGTAACACATTAAGAAGATCATCCACCATGATCAAGGGGGATTCACCCCAGAGATGCAAGGATAGTATAATATTCACAAATAAATAAATATAATACATCACATAAACAAAAGGAAAGACAAACATCACATGGTCATATCAATAGATGTGGAAAAAGCATTTGATAGGGTACAACACCCATTTATGATAAAAACACTCAGCAAAGTGGGAGTAATGGGGGCATACATCAACATAAGAAAGGCTATATATGAAAAACCTACATCCAACATTATACTGAATGGGCAAAAACTAAAAGCCTTCCCACTAAACTTGGGAACAAGACAAGGATGTCTGCTTTCGCCCCTTCTATTCAACATAGTATTGGAAGTCTTCGCCACAGCCATGAGACAAGAAAAAGATATAAAAGGCATACAAATTGGAAAGGAGGAAGTAAAACATTTGTCAATGTTTGCAGATGACATGATAGTGTACATAGAAATCTCTATAGACTCCACCAACAAAATGCTGCTCAACCTAATAAGAGAATTTGGCAACACAGCAGGATACAAAGTCAATATTCAGAAATCTAAGGCATTTTTGTACACCAAAAATGAAACATCAGAATCAGAAATCAGGGTAAAAATCCCATTTACTATAACAACAAGAAAAATAAAGTACCTTAGAATAAACTTAACCAAGGATGTTAAAGACCTACACTCAGAAAACTACACAACACTGAAGAAATAAATTAAGGAAGACACAGATAAATGGAAGTATATACCATGTTCATGGATTGGAAGAATTAACATCATCAAAACGTCCATAAGACACAAAGCAATTTATAGATTCAATGCAATCCCTACTAAAATACCAATGACATATTTTGCACATATAGAACAAACATTTCAAAAATTTATATGGAACCATAAACCACCCAGAATAGCCTCAGCAATTTTGAGATAGAAAAACAAAGTAGGAGGGATCACAATACCTGATATCAAACTATGTAAGATGGTTACTGTAATCAAAACAGTCTGGTGCTGGCATAGGAACAGACACATAGATCAAAGAGACAGAATAGAAAGCCCAGAAATAAACCCATGTTTCTATGGTCAATTAATATTTGACAAAGGGGGCAGAAGCATAAAATGGAGTAAAAACAGCCTCTTTAACAAATGGTGTTGGAAGATCTGGACAGGTATATGCAAAAAAAATGAAATTTGACCACCAACATACACCACACACAAACATAAACTCAAGATGGATAAAAGGCTTGACACCATTCAAGACCTCAGGGGGAACATAGGCAGGAAAATCTCAGATATTTCACACAGTAATATTTTCAAAGATATGTCCCCTAGAGCAAAGGACATAAGGGAAAGAATAAACAAATGGGACTTCATCAAAATAAGAAGCTTCTGCACGGCTAAAGAAAACATCAGCAAAATGAAAGGGGAACCAACCGTATGGGAAAATATATTTGCCAATGACACCTTGGACAAGGGTTGGATCCCCAAAATATATAAAGAACTCACACAACTCCAGTCTAGGAAGACAAACAACCTGATTAAGAAATGGGCAAAGGACCTGCACAGACACTTCTCCAAGGAGGACATACACAAGACCCTGAGGAATATGAAAGGATGCTTAGCATTACTAGCCATCAGAGAGATGCAGATTAAAACCACAATGAGACATCACTTCACACCAGTCAGAATAGCCATCATAAACAAATCAACAGACAAGTGCTGGCAAGGATGTGGAGAAAAGGGAACACTAGTGCACTTTTTGTGGGAATGCAGACTGGTGTAGCCACTGTGGAAAACAGTATGGGATTTCCTCAAAAAAGTAAAAATGGGTATGCCTTGTGACCCAGCAATTCCACTGCTAGGATTATACCCTAAGAATCCTGAAACACCAATTCAAAAGAACCTATACACCCCAATGTTCATAGCAGCTCAATTTATAATAGCCAAGAATTGGGAGCAACCTAAGTGACCAAAAGTAAATGAGTGGATCAAAAAACTGTGGTACATTTACACAATGGAATACTATGCAGCAGAAAGGAAGAAAGAGCTCCTACCCTTCACAACAACATGGATAGAACTGGAGAGCATTATGCTAAGTGAAATAAGCCAGGTGGTAATAAGACAGATAACGTATGATCTCACCTGTAAGTGGAATATAATCAACAAAGTAAACAAGGAAGCAAAATAGAACCAGCAATATTGAAATAAAAAACAAACTGACAGTAACCAGAGGGGAGGAGGAAGGGGGATGACAGGGAAAGGGGAGGGGAAGTGTCATCAAGGAACGGGCATAAAGGACCCATTGTCAAAACCAAGTGGGGGAAGGATTGAGGGTGGAATGTGGGGATGGGTGGGGCTCGGGAAAGTGGTGGCAGGAAAATGTTGACAAAAATAAAAATAGACAGGGGGATGCTAAGAATAGTATAGGAAATTGAGAAGCCAAAGAACTGATATGTACAACCCATAAACATGAACTAAGAGGTGTGGAGATGATGGGATAGGATGCAGGGCAGAGGGGAAAAAAGGGGGGAAATGGGACAACTGTGATAGCATAATCAATAAAATATACCAAAAAAAAACCAACAAAAAAAGAAACTCAATGTGCAAAAACTGCACAAATCATAAGTGTGCACCTGAACAAACTTTCACAAAATAAGTATCCTATGAAACCAGCACCAAGATCAAAATAAAGAACACCACCAGCGCTTTCCCCACCCTCCTCTCCCCTACGCTAGTCAAATAAAGTTAACTGCTCTCTTGGCATCTAGTATTTCATACCAGTTTTATCTAATTTTGAACATTATATAAATGGTATCATACAGTGTGTACTCTTTTATCTAATTCCTTTCCCTCAACAGCGCATTTGTGAGATTTATTCACAAATCAGCAGTAGTGTAGTAAAGCACACATTTTTTTTTTTGCTGAATAACATTCCATTGCTACTTCCAAGACTTTATTGGCTCCCAGGAGTCTGCCCACACCCTTCTCTTTGATTCTACGTAATGCTGTGGTCTCACATATTCTGCTTCGGACTAGACCCCTGTTCTAAGAATGCCCCCCTTTACTGAGCAGATACTAAGTGCAGAGCCTTGGGATGTGTGGTCTGACAAGTGTAAGTTCTGTGTGCAGCATTTCCTCAGCCCCAATTCTACTTAGATGTGGTCGTATAACTGATTTCAGCCACTGGCACATGTGTCTAATTGACTGACGTCTGAGACTGGTAAGGATCGCCTGTAGGACCCCCTCTCACTTGAATCTCCAGGTTCTTTCCTCCTGATGAGGACCTTGGAAATCACACGTCTGGATTGATGGCGGTACAAGACAAAAGAAGGCTGGCCTCCTGAACCACTGCTTGAGGGAGGGCTTTCTATCAGTCAGGGAGAACAGTTACAGGATTTATATGAGTGAGAAACAGTCTTCTGTTCATGCTTGAGCTGTTATATCTGTGTGTCTACAGCAGCTAGAGTCACCTTAACTAGTCTATACCTGCTAAAGGCGCACACAGGCAGCTGCCCACTGACAACTTCCCTATAGATTTCACAGGCTCCTCAAGCTTGGCAGGTCTAGGATTGAACCTGTTTCTCCTTTCCCACCCCACATCTATACCACTTTCTCCGTTACCTTTCCACAATCCACCCACACACGGGGAAGTCAGCCTGGAAGCACCATATCCCCAGAGTAATCCATCCCACCTTTCTACAGATACTTCTTCCCAAGTATTTCTTGTCCTATCACCTTCTCTCATTCTTAATCATCATTGCCTACTTTGAGTCTTTATTATCTTGCAACTGAACCTCCCTGGTATTTCTGCTTTCTTATTGTTCTTTATAGTATTAGTCAGGGTTCTCCAGAGAAACAAAACCAACAGGATATGTAAGAGGGGATTTATTATCAGAATTGGTTCATGTGATTACGGAGGCTGAGATGTGCCAAAATATGCTATCTGCGAGCTAGAGCACCAGGAAAGGCAGTCCAAGGCCAAAGGCCTGAGATGTCTGGGGGAGGGCACTGGTGCACGTCCCAGAATCTGAAAGTCCCAGCACCAGGAGCTTTGATTCCGAGCAAGGGAAGATGGATGTCCCAGCTCAAGAAGAAAGAGAATTTGTCCTCCTGCAACCCTTTCATTCTATTTGGGCTCCGAAGAGATTGGATGAAACCTGCCCACATGGGTGAGAAAGATCTTTACTCAGTCTACTGATTCAAATGTTAATCTCTTCCTGGAACACCCTCACAGGCACAGCCACAAATAACACTTTATCAGCTGTCTGGTTATCCCATAGCCCAGTCAAGCTGACAAGAAGATTACCCATCACTCTGTCAGATATTCTTTCTATAATAAAAATCATAAAAATCATAAAATCTCTCCAAACTTCAGGATCCCTCAATGGCCGTACATTCCCCCCAAATACCAAATGTATAGTATAAGGCTTGTAATGATCTATGATAACTCAGCATGAACACCCCATGCTGAACCACAGGCTGCAGCCCGTGACTCGCCCATGCTAATGTCCTCCCTCTGACATGCCAGGATATGTGTTGCCTGAACACCTTCCTTATCTCTAATATTCTTCCTGGTGCACCAGCACCTTCTGGGAAATCTACTCAGAGCTACCCATTACCATGATCTCCCTTCCTTAGAGGGGAGCCAAGGTTATTAAAATCATCTTCTTCCTATATCAAAAGCAATTCGTTCTCACTCTCCTTCTCTTTCTCCCTCCCTCTCTTCCTATACTGTTCTCCTTGGCATGTCCACTATTTGGAAAATCCAGCTTCACCTTGCTTTGGATTCACACCGCAGCTATTTAAGCCACTGCTCCAGCGGTGACGTTCCGCCTTCCCTCCGTCAGCTCCTCAGTTCACAACAACCTGGTTTCCGCGTCTCTTTCGTGCTCAAATATTTCCTTTGATTATCTAGCATAAACTATTTTTAAAACATTGGCATATTTTTATAATTAAGATATAGCATTTGTATCTTTTAAACATTTTTCCTTTTCTCTACCCTTTCCCTTTTTATTTTATGAATAGCTTGTTGGAGGTAACTTTACCATATAGCCTTTAGGCAACAGAATATTTCATGATATAATAACTTATTTTGAGGAATAATTAATACAAACAGCAAAGGACACAATGGCCGCTAGAACTATGTGCCTCCTTGTGTTAGTGAAGAAACACAAAGTTATTCAGTTATACAAAGGACAGCTGTGCTTTTGCTGTACAGAAGCTCACATCCATGTAGGACTGTGCCTGTGGAAACTGGGAAGCCTAAGGAGGGCTCACATTTCATTGTATTGCCCCTTGGCTCTCTGCCTTTCTTTGTGATACTAAAGCTGTAGCCTGCAGACATTCCTTCTTTGCTAGCCGGGATAGCGCTGCTTCATTATGTTAAACCCCCAGCTCCCCCTAGTACCACCGCCACAATGATTTAAATAAGCAACAGTAGTTAGTTTTCTTTCTCTTTGATAACTCAGTCATATGCCCATAGAGATGGATATATCTATATACATTTAATGAATTGCTTACCCAGCATCTATTTCTTTATTTGTTCATCTTTAAAAAAAACTCCAACTTTGTCCAGGTGGCCATTATATTCCAGTGTTTTATCAGAAGCTGATTCTATCTACCCATTCACTCATTCATCATTTATTCACTTACCAACCACTTCCACAGCCTTTGCTTGTTTCAGATTTTTAAAAAATAGTGATTCAATAACTCACCCCCATTTGCAGACATGCCCCTGGATAATCCAAGTCCGTCAAATTCAGCCCATCTTCGTTGGTAATAGATCTCATGTGGAAACGTGGCACTATCTAGACCAATGAAGTATCAAAAAAGGTTTGCCACCAGTTTCAAAGGAAGTTCCTGTTACTCACTTGGGGAACACCCAGGAGCAGTCAGCTCATCCCATTACGAGTAAGGCATCCTGGAGTCTAAGGTCCTAGAGAGTCCATCTTCAGGGAACCATTCCTGACAGAAACTGAACTGTGGACCAGGGACTGGAGAGGCAGAACGCTTGGGTCCCAGGTAACTCCCCTTAGCCAGGGGACACACCAACATCAAGGCCAGTGGCACCTTGGTTCTCCAGGCAGTGAGTCTGGGGCTCCTTGACTTTCTTACTGAGCAGTTAGGCGTGGCTTTATTCTTCCAGCTGCTGGAAACATTCCCACATGTTCACAGGCTTTCCAAACCCAGAGAATCAGGTTGTTTCTGATTAAGTGCACAATGCACATTGACAAAGAGAAGGGCCCAGTAGACTAAGTCTAGGAAGTTTGCTCTAGATAGGAGACCTGGTCTCAGAGAGAGCATGCCTTTTAATTATAGGCAAACTTGTTATTTCCTCTGTCTGTGTTTTGGTCCTTCCTTAGTCTTAACAGTGAAGGAGATAAGAAAAATTATTCTATGGGACTTGATGAATATGCAAATAAATGGTAATACCCACACAAAGTCAATTATAATTAAATTTATCACGTTTCCAGCTTGGTCTGTTCATTATGGGATGGTAGATTTTCAGACAATTTTGAATTAATTCTGGAGTTTTGGTCTCCAGATTCTTCACTCGAAACACCATTAATAACCAGCCAGCGGCTGTGATTTAAAATGCATTTCATTTGGAAGTCAGCCAGAGGAACTCCCTTACAGGAGTAAGAGATGATGAAGTAACTTTGCATTTTCATAGGAATCTTTCAAACTATATAACAGCAACATTCTTTGAAAAAAAAAAGTGTTTAAATTCAGTTTTCCAATCTGTTGATCCTTGTTCGGTTGCATTTCCAAAGAACTTATTGAAATAATACACATCTTCCCAAAGTCACTGACGAAAGAAATCTCTTAACTTCCAGCAGTGTAAAAGAGCCAAGCAAAAGTATCACTTCAATACATGGCTCTTCATAAATTGTCAAGAACCAGGGACAAGTTAATGATCAACTTTGGGTCTCAGTTCTCTTTTCTGTAAAATGAGGATCAACCTACCAACCCTGAGACTTATCAACATCATCTTACTGAACTCCAGAATACTCAGCGCCATGGCCGTCTCACAGTTGGTATGTAGATACTACTTGTGTTCACCCCCTTCTCTACTTGCAGACTTCATAAACTAACCTCCACTCAGTCTAGTGCTCAAATTTCTCCTCGCTTTGGCTTCAGTTTAATTTTTAATCTCACCTTGAGCTTTTCCTCCTAAATCCTCCACTGTATCCAAAACTATCTTGGCACCATCATCCAATCACTGCGCGTTACTGCCTCCAGCCATGCTTCTGTCCTCAGTACCCTCCCTCCCTTGCAGGCTTCTCCCCTGTCCCTGCCTCTCCAGACCTTGGTGACCCAGTCATTAGACTGCTTCTTCTGAAGACCTCACCCACAAGCTGCCGCCAAGCATTGGGTCTGCCTCCAGACCATGTCGTCCACCATTTTATAGTGAGGGCAAGACTGGGTAGCCCTGAAGCTAACAAGGTGGGATGGGGGGCTAGAACACCTGGTTTTAAAAGTAGGCTCTTCCACTTATTACTCATGTGATTTGGGAAGGTTCCTTAATTAATCTTAATGAGTTCCATACCCTTCTCTCTAAAATGTGATAATGATATACCTGCCTCACAGGTTTGTTATGGGTGAGAATCGAAGGTGTGAAGACGCACCTAACACTTAGAACGGAGCCCTTCGGGTGTCACATGCTCATCAATGAGCGTGTCTGACAAGACACTAGGGTGTCTGAGGAACTCTGCATTGTTCAATGACAAGGAATCTCCACTAGGGGGCAAAGCAACAGATTATTTACCCCAATGCTCTCAAATTGAGGTAAATAACCTGTTTACCCCCAATTGGCTGGAAAGATCTGCAAATGGGCATCAGCTGGTATAAGCAAACCCCACCGCTGTCCCATTGACAGCGTATGGGGTATTGAAAACAATTTGTTATACTTTCTGTATTTCATATGCTATGACAATTCTTTCAATTTAATTTATATTTTAATTAGTGACATGATTCTTCCAGTAAATTGAGATACTTCAGCTTGAAAAATCGCTGGTCACATGAACTTAGAATGAGTCGTTTCACCTCAAGAGGCTTAATGTCTTTATTTAATACAACACAAATAAAACAGCTGCTTTTACTACCTAGTGTATTCATTGAGAATTCAAATGGAAATAATTTATGTGAAAGATGTGTGAGAAAGTTAAACTACATAGAAGCACAAAAGTCTATCAGAAAGCTGACCTTACAACAAACTAAAATTTTTCCGGTGACAGATTTTCAATGTGTCAACTGCTCAAAGTTTGCACAGAGTCAGAGGTTGTTATGTCAGTTACAAAGCTGGCTTTTTAGAATTGACATTTAAATTAAACTGGATAGTAGAATTAAATGTGGTTTCTTCCTTGCAAATCTCCTTAAAATTAATTATCAATGAGTCAATTTTGATTTGTGTGTCTGTGTGTAGGGACAAAACATATGCCAATGACTAAGCTTTCTGGGAAAACCATAGAGGAAAGACACATTCTTCTGTTAGAAAAAGAGTGATTTAACATTTATTAAAAAGAATGCATGCGGTTCTGGATCCTTAACTCTTACTACTGTTTTCAGCTCCCTGTGCCCAGCGGGATTTTCCTTTACTGTACACCATAACAACAGGGGTGTCACGGTTGTGTGGTTCTGTCATATTGACCTGCAGTGACCAGGGCCTGTGAGGCAGGAGACGGTGAGAACTCAGAGAAAAGCAGGGCTGCTTGTGTCTTTGTACTGCTCACCTGCTGCCTGTCTGCAGAGTCACCGTGGAGGTTAAGAGCCATCTTCCTCTCCAGACCTCAGTTAACTTGTGTATGACATGGGACCACCTTTCACAGTACTGCAATAAGGAGTAAATGAGAATTCACGGTGCCGTGGGAATCCTGTGTCTGGGTTCTTGACCCAGAACACAGACTTCCCGACTGTAGGCACCTGGACTGTACAGGATGCCCTGTGGTGGGAGAGGCGTCAAGAGGTGCATCTGCCATGAAAAAGCTTACTGTCTGTTTCTATGCTTGCCATGAGGGCTTTTTTCTTTTAAGTAGTACACAGCACGTAGAACACCCTGCGGAAGTGCCTTCCTGGAGTTTGCCAAGAGAGAGGCTGGGGAGCAGTTCAGCCTTTGCCAGCTGGAGGCAGTAGAGAGTAACGGGGAAGATCAAGGAAGGGAATGGAAGTATAATCAGCAAACACTTCCACGTGTCAATTAAGACTCTCCAACAGCACTCTGAGTCAGGTTATTGCTCCCCCTGGAAAGAAGAAATAGGAAGCAATAAGTGACATCCCAAGAGAGTGTACACCAGACATGGTTGGTTGGGTTCGGGCTATGCTGAAGACACCAAATCTCCAGGGCAAAGAAGAAGACCAGCCCACATCCAGGCACCACGTCACCTGGATGAAAGAAGGCATAGAGGAGAGCCACCCTGTGGAACCACAAAGCTCCTGCTGGGGCGAGAGTACCTCCTTTGTTGGGGCATGCAAAGGAGTTCTTCCTTTCTTCCTGTCAAGGTCCTTCTCATTCTTCTCTTCTTGAACTTGGAGCCAACAGAGGATTCCTAACCAGCTGGGTGGTTCCCAGCTCCTGTAGCTCAGAATTAATTGACAGGTGGCCCCCCGGAGGGGAAGGTTTTGATGAAACACGTCTCAGCCAAACCATTCACCTGGTAAAATGCTGCCTCTTCCACCATATGGCATGCCTTAGCTTTTGCCAAAATGTGTTTTGGCCAGCACAAGTGCATATCTTTAGTGAGGAGATTTCTTTTTATTGCTGAAAAGGAGCAAAAGAAATATTAATTTAGTGTATTTCAAACTGTAGAAAATGGGACAGAAAGTTGGCCAATTTATAATATTCATTTCAACATTTATCATGGAGCAAGTAAATTTATTCTGGATGTTGCAAGAGGATACTATTATGAGAAAATTTATTTCCTAGTGGAAATTATCTCCTATATAGCATCCATTAGTTGGCATCAGTGAAAGTCTTTCAAACTAAGAATATAATGATTTGTAACTTAGCCAAATTCAGAAGTCCTAGTTTAGTAGAATGCAATCAAAGTCTGGATTGTGGTTAGATACTGTGCCTCAGAATGGTTTATAAATAAAAGTTGACAAGCTATTGTCTCATCCATATATTATTATTCTTATTAAACATTTATAATTGAATTCTTGATTTAAATGCATCTCAGTTGCATGCATTGAGGAACACTTCTCATAAACAGAGAAAAATAAACACTAGGCAATTTGGATTCTATATATAAAGGTTTTAATAGATTTTTGGAGTACTGTGATTTCATAGAGGTGACATTTATAGCTTAATATAAATCCTGAATCCAATGGAGTAAGATGTGTGACATTAGAGTTTATATATCGTCATATTTATCTAAGGTGTATGAAATCAGGTAACAGAAAGAGTAGATAAAGGTATGTCCAAGGTGGCAAAGCTATGGCACACAAAACATGAGACATGTCTATAAGAGTCATGAAGAAGTTGTGCTGACCCCATGGAGAGTTGACAGCAGTCATCTTTGCAATTTCATTAAAAAGAAGCAGTAATGGCGCATGACAATTGCATATTTAGCATGTGCCAGGCACAGTGCAGAGGATTTGACATGAATGCCTCATTGAATCTCAGGATTTCTCAGTGAAAAAAGGTGGACTCAGCATCAAGGAGGAGCAGGGGACTTGAAGCTTGGCTTAATGAGGTGGCACCAAAAATTACCATGTCATAATTGGCAAGACAGTCCCTGCCATTGCCTGATTATGTGATATACACTCAGGAAGAATTTTCTGCAAAGTGAGAGTTTCTTGGTAAACACTCAATGAGTTTCAGTTACTCTGAGTAGTCTGTAAATTAGTGTGGCATGGAGATAATAAATAAGAAGAGAAAATGTACTCCGGAGGAGAGGGAATGAAATAGGACTAGGCCATAAAAAAAAGTGGAGGACTTCCTGAGCTGCACTCCAAATCCCAAAGTTAGACTAAACACATGAAGGCCTGTCTTGTTCATATATTTTTATAGAGATATTTATATGTTAATTCTTTCAATATATGAAGTATCCTGTAACATTACCCACAACTTTACTTGCATTTCCATCCTATTTTCTTTTGTATTACTTGCTTTTATGTGAAGGGTATTATAAGAAATGAAAAATTTTCATAAACATTCTAAAGTAGATATACGTAGGATGGTATTTCTGTGTAACTTTAATATAGTAATAATAGCATTATGACTAGTTTGCCAAGAAAGGGAGTAAAGAAATTATACATAATTCATGCACATAAATCACAGAATTTTATAGTAAACTGGCCAGCTAGCAGCATCCGAGATAAAGGTCTTTCGGTTTTAGCCATCCCCACATTTAATCCCATTACCTCCTCTGCATTACTAACAAGATCTCAGTGACCCCCTCCCCCAGCTTTATCTGCTCTCCTGATATTTCTACATTTTGGAGAGATAGGTGGGGTGGAGGGTTCTTGTTTTCTCACACTACTTACTTATGTCTTCCATAATTCTCATCCTCAGGGATTTTCTCCCAGTAAATGTGTCCATATACTCCTTCCTGTTCAGCTTATCCAGTGGTTAACTCTCTCTGCAATGCATCGTTCATCTCCCAGGCTCACATAACGGTGACACAGTTCACTCCGTGGCATCAATAACAGGAGCGGTGCTATTGCTTTTTGTTCTACTGAAGATGCTGCATATTAGCCAATCATATGAAATACACTGAGTGTCACAGCAACACTAATAAAGTTTTATGTCAGCTTCATCAGTCTTGAGGTCTTGAATTGTGGCCAAAGCAGTAAATAATGAAGAATCAATCTGCTTTCTGAAGATTATTAGTTCTCCTTACCAGGGATCTCATGAAGCCCCCCTAAGGTGCAGGGAAGAATGTTTCCAAATTCCCAAGAGCTTTAGTTGACTCACTTAGCCTTTTTTGAGAGGACTCTCAGAGAACCACAATAAAGAACCAGAGAATGAATTATCTTCGCTTCTCTTAGATATTTTCAGATTAGTCAGAACCAACTGAACCTTAAAGCACTGTGCTTAGAATCAATGATGCCATGTGTTTATCGTCCCTTGGAGCCATTAAAATTCATGTAACTTCAAATACTGGGGGTGAAAATAAGATGTGTTACGTAGTGTGGCTTCCATAGATAAAATAAAATTACCCAGGAAATAAATCCAATTTTCCTTCCTCTCATAGTTCTGTCTTCTCTGCTGAACAACCCAATTATAAAGAGACACTGTGTGTAGTTTAAACATACTAATCAGAATTATAAATGCCCTTTGCATAATTGTAGAAAGTTGACAGAGACCTCATAGCAATCTCTCATTTTTATTTTACCCATGTAGCAATGCTGTAAGGAAGGTAGCATAGTTATTGCTGTGAAACATCGGACAGAAAATTTGTGTAATTTTCTAAATGACTCAAAGCTTAGAATGGGGCAGAGTCAGATTTAAGCCAAGATGTCTGACCCCTGGTTGTGCTTTTTCCACAGTCTCACTCCTCCTTACTGACCGTTGGCCCTGCATGATTCGGGGCAAGGGGTTCATGCAAATTCTACTGGATTGAGGGATAAAGGTACATGACAATCACAAATTTATTCAAATGATATTAATACCTATTTTCATTATATTACTTTGTGCTGATTTGGCTAGTTCTCCAGCGAGTTATCAGTGGATATTCACTCTTCTGATATTTGTAGATTAGCTTGTTGCGATGCAACCAGTAAGAACTGGAAACACTGATAAAATATAAGGAAATATCTGTTTGAAGGCTTTGCAGAGCTATCAAGATACCAGAAATAAAGGAAGCACAAGAGAGTAACCCACCTTAAGGCACCGTTTCCCCCTTGAGCCATTTGTAAATTAAAAGGCTAGTTCTCACAGGCTCAGAAGCTAAAGCTGAGAGGTAAGAAAGCTAAGCAGTGCTTCTAAAAGTCTCTGCAGCAAAGAGACCAAAAATGAAGTTTAGATCCAAGCAAAGCAATTAGCCTAGGCATTCAGTGGAAACTCTAAAGGGCTGCATCCTATGAATAAGAGTAAACAGAAAGGGACCACCCCCCACCCCCCACCAAATAATAAAGTCCAGCCTCTAATCAGTCTATCTGTGATCAGATTCAATTTATAATAGCTTTCTGAGTCACTAGGCTTTCAAATTTTAAATTCACAGATATATAAAATGAAAGGGGTGCTTAAAAATGAATTATCTGTCGGTCAGAAGTAAATCTGGTCCTCTATAAGGATGATAACAAATCATCTTTACAACTCTTTAAAAACATGTGTGGCATTAAATTAAAAATTACTTATGCCAGTAGCTAAGATCAAATGTAAAAAATGGAGACACAGATATGATTATTAAGAATAAAAGCAATAAAAAATAATAAATATATAAGCAGAATTTAAATGGATATTGATTTCCTGAAACAATTGTGGTGTATTAGTTTTAAGTATCTATAGAATTAAAATACATGGTAACAATAGCACAATATATGAAAGAAAAGTGCATGGTGATAAAGTGTTCTAAGATCTTTGAAGCTGTAAAAGTATAACTCTCAGATTCATATTGTAAATTCTTGAGCAGTGGTCTTCAACCAGGGCTCATTTGACCTCCCAGAAGATATAAATATCTATAGACATCTGCGGTCATCACAACTGGGGTGTCACAACTGGGGTGTCACAACTGAGGGTCACTATTAGTTGCTATCCAGTAGAAGCCAGGGATGCTGCTAAACATCCCATATTGCAAATGGCCTCCAACAACCAAGGGTTTTTCAGCACCGAGTGTCAATAGTATCGAGATTGAGAAACCTGCTCTCTGGTACCCACTACAGATTGATTAGAGAAAAAAAACCTGACAATATGCATGAATTATCACCTGATAAGTTTACACCTGAATTTATACCCAACAGACATGCATGCATAGGTGCACCAAGAGACATATATGAGTGTTAGAGTAGTATTATTTATGATAGAAAAAAAAAAAACCTGGAAACAACTCAACTGATCATCAACAGAAGAATGTCTAAATAAAGGATGGTTTATTCATTCATGCGATGGAAAACTACACAGAGATGAAAATGGGCAACGTGGATGAATCTCATAAATGTACAAGGAGCAAGGCACATACATGAAGTAAAATACATACTTCATAATGTTCCTTATAAAATTTTCAGAAACGATTAAAACTTAGCTATGATATGTGAAGTGCCGACTATTTTCCAACTCAGAGAAGAGAAACTGGAGAGTGAAAGGGAGGGGCAGAGGGGAACCCTTCCGGTGCGCTGCGAACACCCTCTGCTTCGGCATTTCCGTGAGTGTGTTTTCTTTGTGACAATTCATTAAATTGAACACCTCTGAGTTCTTTACTTTTATGTACTTATGGAATAATCCAATAAAAAAGAAAGAAAAGGTATCTTTAAAAACAGCAAGTAATAAAAACCTGTGGCCCCTGGTTCCCAGAGTAATGTCCGGTGCCCTTTTCCAAATAGTAGCAATATTTGTACCAGGTTGGAAACTCTACTGAACGAAAATATCTGCTTTCACGAAACTCCTTCTGGCAAGTTTGCACATGTTTTCCCAGTGATGATATTTTATATTTTATTAAGGTGCTGGAGGGCGCAAGGAAGAGGATAAATGGGAAGCCTGGGGGTTTGCAATGTGTGAACTACACAGAGGAAACCGCCCACTTGACTGTTTTGAGATCTGTGTTTACAAAGTAGTTAAGTTAGAATACATTTGGTATGTTAAGCAAAATGTCTCAAAATTAAATTTATAAATTAGAGTAGTATTGGTCATCTTTATAACAGTATCAACATTATTCACTTATGTAAATTTATGTCCCCTGGAACATTATCCAAAGTGTAAGGCTCAGTTGAAATGAGCTTACAACTCATTAACCATTGCATTTAAAGATCAGAAGTCAAACACTGGGATTATTTCTAGTGCAATATAAAAATAGAGAATACATATAAGTTCCTGTACTTCTCAGTAGAATGAGTAATACTTTTATAAAATTAACTTTTCCTTATTCTCCAAAACATCTTCCTCTCTGCCACCTTTAAATACAGAGTGATAGGGAATGAAAATGACTGAAAGCTTTTCCTCCTAATCAAAAGTCGGGATTGAACTATATTATTCTGTGTTTGTTTGTTTGAGGGGGTGTGTGCGTGTGTGTGTCTTATGTATTTGCCTTATGAAACCCCTGGGCTTTGGGAGTCAGGATGCATATCACATACTATCAGATTCTTACAGATATAGTAAATTGGAAAAGGTATGACCAGCAGACATAGAAACCACATCACATTCAGAGGGGCGCTTCTATCTTCACTCAAAATCATTGCTATAAACTTAATAACTGGTTATTTACAGTAAAGATAGCAAATACATAGGAGAAGATACCTTTAGATTAAAATAAACATCCCATAATGAAATGAGAATTTATTCCTCCTAACTCATTTGAATCTCTAAACTATAACTGTTCTCTATAAATTATAACCATTTTCCATTATCTGCGGATTATTTCAAATATTTCCCTTGTCTTAAAACTCCATTTGCATTTCTACAGAAGCTCTTGTTTCTACTGTCTCTGGGAAATTAACTATTACCTAATCTATGTCATATTTTTATTACTAATTTGACACAGAAATTGCTTTCCTTTTTATTCATCATTTCTTTCTGCCCTCCTGTCATTTGGGTGGAAGTGTTTCTGTCTTAAGCCAAGCTCCTTCCTAGGCTCCCTGCGGATTCATTCATGCCACCACCTCCTCTGTTCTCAGCAGCCCTGATGTGGCAACTATCTTCTCTCTGCTCCATATTCAACCTCACTTTTATTGTTTTGACATCAGCATATGAAAATGCTCAAGAACCTCCTGTCTTTAAAAACAATGCCCTTGGCCTTATGTATTCCTCATTACCATAGGCCTCTCATTTCAAAGCAAAGACTTCCTGAAAACTTACCTACATTTGTTCTTTCCATTTTTGCAACATAGCTCCCCAACTCACTCACCTTATTTTTCCTACATGCAGTTCAAACTATTGAATGTTAGGCCCTAGAGTCTTTGTGTAGCTGTTGCCATCAAATGTCTCATATCTCCTCCCACCCCAAGCTTGATCTTTTTTCCCAGTGGCACCAGCTCTACCCAGTTGTGGGAGCCAAAAACCTAGCAGGAAGTGCCATCAAAGAAGCAGTGAACGTTATCTTCCTGTTTCACCATCTCCTCCTCATGGAATTTTGCTATGTCTCATAGACGAGGTAAATGCAAAGGGCAATTTTAAGGCTTTTAAAATAGTTTGCCAATTATCTGTGAAAATGTTGTGTCAGTTTGTAATTATACTGGAAGTGTTCAAAAGAGCTGGATTTGACATCATCACAATATTTTCATTCTTTTTTTGTCCTGACCAGTTTAGTGAATGAGAAATGGTATTTTATACTTTTGAATCTCAGTAAGACTTAAACCTTTTTCCACATAGCTATTGTCCTTTGTATATTTGGGGGTTTGAGTTTTTATCCTTGGCTCATTTTCTTATTATTATTGCAGCTTCTTATTGGTTGGTACACAATCTAAACATTTATATGACTCTTTTGAATGTTTTGTTTACCAGTAGAATATATCCAAATTATACATTATTTTAAACCTATATATATAATTTATATATATATATATAATACATATAAATATATATAATAGAATCAAATAAAATTAGGTCAGGATATGGTAGAAAATCACAAAATTGTCATTAAGAAAATATCAGCATCATCATAGACCTAGCCTTTAATCTGGGTAGAGAACAATAGAAACAATGAGTTATGGTCTTACTCAGGCTGAAGAAAAACCATGAGCATTTTACCAGTTTATTGTAGGACAGACACTATGTTTCTTCTCAATGAAGCTCAGAGTTACTGATTTCAGTCAGTCTTCAAGGCAAGGAGATTGTAGTCTTACTTTATAGGGAACAGTAGGGTGCTTCCCATGTCTCCTAAGAGGCTGGATCTGTCACTCTGATGGGTGTCCCTCTGCTCTTCATCCGGAACTGGGTCAGTGACAATACTGGATGGTGGGGGTGGGGCAGGAAGCAGAAATGAGCAGCACACAGCCTTAACGATCCCCTTGTTCATGAGAATCGAACATTTACTCTTTCTTTATTTACCACAGGGCTCCTGCGTCTCCTGGAGAGAAAGGAGTTTCTTGGGACCACCACTTCACTGGACACTGCCCGTATGGAGGAAGGCAGCAGCTAGGAAAAGCAGGAATCAAAAGAACACCTTCTACCTGACACCCCTTCTTATCAGATGATGCAAGTAAAACCACAGTGTGAGTGACTGGGAAATCTAAGTTTATACTTGGGATTATGATCTGCCCCAAATGGCTTATTTTATTGAGGCAAATACACATGCAGGTCCTGGGTAGGGGTATGCCAAAGTGGACTGGCATTGGTGTTTGTTCCAAATCCCCTGAACATTTGTGAATACAAAGACAAAAGGAGGGACAAAAAATGCGCCACTTTGCTGCCCTCGACCCCCTCAACCTTCACAGGTGATCCTTAGAAAAGAGGGAGTAATACAAATAAAAATGAAAGTAGAGATAATAAAAAATTACTCATGTCTAAATCACATTGTTTTGAAAATGGTGAAAACTGCTTAACTTAATGGGAATACAGAAGCCATCTGATTAGTTCCTGTGTGATTGTAGCATGAAGAATCCTGATAACATGTTCGGTTGATGAGTTAAGATAGTAAACATTTATAATGGTTTATATTCATATAGATCAATTCATATTGACTTCTCATGAAGTCTGATTATCTAGATCAAATTGAGGAAGAAATTCTGTAATCATGCAGTTATTGTCGAAGATTATAATTGCCAAAACAGATAATTCAGTTAAAAATGGCTTCCATTTCATGTATCAGTCATCAATGTTCACTGATCCTTGCACTTACCCTTTAAGAAGACTAAAAGAAAAATCATTCAGTCTAGATATTTGACAGTAAAGATAACTATAACAATACTAATTTTTTAATTATAGTTATATAGTTATAGATAACTATAACTACTATTTTTTTCTAATTTTGGTGTGGTATTGCTTTTTTGATTTCTCTAAAAAGACAATAGAAAGAAAATTTTAGTTTCTTCTAACCTCTCCATTTTATCACACTTATAATCATAATAACCAATAAGACATGTTGAATCTATTATCTCAATAGAAAATAAGATGAATATCTGTCTAGATGTGTGTGTGTGCATGTGAGAGTGTGAAATATGAAAGGTTAAATGCATCCTGGGTGAGTTTAAAAGAAAAATGAGCAGACAGTGACCAGCTTTTATCTGTCTAGCTTTGTGTTTTCTTCTTGTTTTATCCTCTAAGAAGTGTCTGTGGTCACATTTGGTTGCTGTCTTTCATGATGATTATTAAGGTGTCTGGAATTCTACTTTTCCTAAGATTATTTTGTATCTCGTACAGTGTTTTCTTCAGCTGCAAGTAATGTAAAATTGAATGAAGTGATTTAACCAAATACATTTTCACTACTGGAAACAGAGGGTGGAGGTATACATTCTGGATGGGAAGTGTTATCTCCAAACTGAACCCGGGAACCAGGCTCCTCCTACCTTTCTGTTCTGTAATCCTAAGTGTATGACTTTTATTTTAAATTTCACAAAATGGCTACTGCACTTCCAAGCGTCACATTTTTATTCCAGGCAGCAAAAAGGAGGAAATGGGGCAAGAGCCAAGAGAGTGTGCCAGATGGGTCTGACTCTTTTAAACTACATTTGAGAAGCATTGCTCCTTCCCCAATTGCCAAATGGACAGTCAGTTGTACACATATCCCTTTGAGGGGTCCTTCTTTCAGCATACATGAGCCATCCTCAGTGTGTGTGTGGAGAGGGGGTAGAGGACAGGTCAAGTGCATCTATCCAAAAAAATAAAATAAAATGTGCACAAATATATCAACGCATATCTTCCAGCCATCAGAGAACTGTCCCTACAGGGGTCTGCATAGTCTCAGTCAGGGTCAAGATTTAGAAAAATGGATGTGAACACTTTTTATGTTGAAAGTAAATTTCCTCACTTTCTCTTCATTGTAGCTTCTCATTTCTGTGTTCTTTATCAATGTAAAATAATTTGGGATCCTTAGAAGAATAGTTGATACTCTCAGATCATATTAAATAGTTTTGCATCAGGACAATAAATTTTGATCTGTGGTAATACACATAATCTCCCTTTCAAATGACCATCCTGATATGAAGGGGTCAAATGGGATCTATATTCTATTCCCCACTACTGTGGAGATGACATCCTGACAGAAGCCGTTTCTCTCCCACTCAGCTCACAGTACAGCCCTGTCCTTTTCCATCCCACCATGAGAATGAACTCAGCATTCTCAATATGTCCTTTGATGTAGTCACCTTAAAATACAACCAATTTATCCTCTCTTTAAAATATCCATTTTAAAATCTTTATAATTTCTGGAACTCATTGACCATGTTTCAAGCTGACAAGAAAATCACCTGATTATATTATATTAATTATATTATATTATATTATATTATATCATATTATATTATATCCTACACACAAATAGTCTTATTTTTCAGAAAGTAATCTAGGACCATAAATCGAGGACAAACAAATTACACATCTAGAGTTGAAGGTTTTTTATTCCTTGACTAATTTTGCAAATCATTTTCCTTGTATCCCAGAACTTTAAATCTGTTGTAAGCCCTCCTTCCCACACCCATCTTTATAAGGGAAGCTTACATTGCTCTTAATTGTCTCATAGGTTTACCATAGCTTCTCTTACCAACCAGAACGTTCTCCCATGACCAGACGCCAGACCCGCTCAGCTGGCACTTAGCGTCTCTCAAATCGAATGGAACTGCAACTTACAGGCCACATTGTTTCTACTTCTGCCTGGATCTACGGGAAATTGTTAAGACTCATTTAACTAAATTACTGCTGAGCATTACCAGCATTAAATTAACACTTTCAGAACCAATTATTAAAACCACGTTCAGTGCTTTATTTTGTTTTCTTTTGTTTTCCTTTAGGATTCAGGATGCAGAAGAGGTTATTATGTTAGGTTTCATGGTAATTAGATTGCTCTTTGTCTTCTTTCCATGGTGGGAAGTCCTATGGCCCGTCACAGGTCATACAGACTGTTTTGAGTTGGAAGATAGCTTCGGTGCAGGTGAACACAGCAGGTGAGATGTAACACCTGAGACATCTTCTGGAATATGTGTTTTGGGGTTTTACCTGCATGTAACACCTGAGGAATCTCAGCAAGCCCCAAGTGAACATTAATTTGGAAGTCTGCCAACAATTGTGCCTATCAAAACAGAGTTGTACAGTCTCTAGCAATTATCTTTGGAAAAATATATAGGATCCAGGAGTTGTTAAAAGCTTAGAAAAAGGTACTTTTTTTTCTCATAAAAGAAAAAAATGGCTAAAAGGAAACCCTTCAAAAAATCTAGGCATAGAGCCAAATTCAACAAGTAAAAATACTGGGATGAATTGTCAAAGAATCCTTCTGTATGCACTTTCATAATCATAAGGGATTCAGCCCAGAAATCTATGGAGCTTGTGAGGAATTTATTTAAGAGACCCAAGCCAATTTGCTCCAGCACATGATGACAGGCCCGAAAGGTCAGGGGGAAACAACAGATAGGACTGAAGCAGTCCAAGGTGAGGGGGAAGGAGAAGCCAACAGTGACAATCGCTGAGTCTAAGGAGACTCAGATGGCTAACTGTGATCAGGGTATTAACTCAGATGAGGGGATCCACTCCAGAGGAGTTTTCCCAGCCTCCCAATATTTAGAAAAATTAATTCAAACTCTCTTTTCAATAACTGTGAAAGTCTGAAGACATCTCTCCAGGTTTCAGCAGGGTCTACATTTCCTTGTCTCTGTGGTCAATGGGCTGTCTCTAGAAATTTGATTCTCTTTTGTCTATTTTAAGATGATCCTTATATAATGGCCCTGATACCATTCCAGACGATAGAAACCATCCCTTGTGTTTTATTTGTTTTATTCCGGCCACCCGAGGACATTGCTAGATTAGGACACAAGACTCCACTGGAGAGCTGGGAGGGCTCGCCTTGCACACTGCGCAAGATGGGACTTTCAGTGACCTGTGTCTGCCACTGCCCCTGCTTATCTACAAGAGGATGAAGAAAACTAGACATTTGACAAAAAGCAAAGTGGCACCTACCTAACCTTTGCTGTAAGAAGGCCTGCTCCTAGGCATCCCCCCTTCATTTATGCTGTGTCTATCAATCACTCATTCACATGACAACTGACCCATTGAAGGAAATTTGAAATGATGCCTTACATTCCGTAGCATATTCTCTGTTGCAGCGCCATTCAAACATCTTTTACTTGCCATCCTCCCGCTGTTTTGTTCACGGCTGAAGCAAAGAAAACAATTGAGCAGAATGAAGCATTAGCTTTTAATTATTTCTTTTGGTAAAATTCTTTATGATCCGGTAAAAACTCATTTTCCAAAAGTTAAAAATAAGCACTTTGAATATTGACATAATTCATGCAAGATTCTTGTTGCTTTAGGTGATCATTTGTCTTCTCTTTGTTGAAACTTGAATCATGACCTTTGGTTTCCACTATTTATGCTGTCACTATTAGAGTTGAATTCAATGAAATTGTAAATATAATACAGGCACAAAAATCATGTGGTTATCCATTTGTTCCAAAGTGAGTGAATATGTAATTATGAGTGTTTGTGTTTGTGTTTGTGTGTGGTAGAGGGTGGCTATTTTATTACATCTATGTTATAAAAACTAAAAATAACAATTTTTAATAAATATGTGGGTTGCCACTTACGATATACTAGGATATGATTACTTCTCATTAATATGCTTCAAAGAAGCTCACATCTAAATTTGCATGACTATGCCTCTCAATATCCAACATTTAAAACCTAAAATGAGTTGGTCAGCACTTTGAGTCATTAATACCATTCTCCAATGTATTTAAGAAGACGGTTTTGACAATAAAGTACTACTGAATCTTATAGTCCTTTAATCTGTGAGTATATACTTACGACAACAGGGTGGGGGTACTTCCTTATAGATTTAATCAGCCCTTGAGAATATTTTTCAGGTTCCTTTAAAAAGCCATTCTTTTCCTGCCCCTACATTCCTAAAGTGAATCATTATTTTTGATAAGATTACACTTCTAGTCAAAAGAGCAGAATATGGCCAAAGAACTGAACCCTTCATTCAAAAATATAGAAAGAATCGACACAAACTCGAAAATAAGGTAATATCTGTGGATGGAGTGGAACCCAATATTTAGGCCTAAAGAATACCAGGATTAGAAGTGGGGGCACAAATTTGATTTGCCTTTCAGAAACAGCCACAGCCTGTTCATAAAGAACAGATACAAAAAAAGTAGATGTTAACTAGAGAGTAAATATTCTACAGGCTAACACAGCCCATTTGTTGAAAAAGACCATAAATTGACTCCCTATGTGAACTGAGGCCTAAATATAAGTTCTTTTCTTAAGAGCAGAGATGAAAATACTCTTGGAGCCCAACTACCACGTCATAAGGAAGCCCAGCTGAACCCCCAGAAGAAGACCACAGGTAAGGCTCATCTTCTGTGGAACCCAGTCCCCAGCCTCAACCAGCCTCAGCCAGCGAAGGTGTGCGTGAGTACATCTTCAGATGGTTCCAGCCCTTGGGTCTTCCATCTGAGGACCAGACACAGGGAGCAGAGAGCAGCTGTCCCTGTTGTCCCCTGTGTGAATTCCAGACCCACAGAATCTATAATAATAAATGTTTGCTTTAAACTGCTGAGTTTCAGGGCATTTGTTACGCATCTTTCATAACCATTCGCAATCTATCTCTTTATAATTTACCTAATGTTGGTTAGCTTGGCCTCCAAAGCTCAGAACAAGAACATGACACTACTTCTCTCTCAATATTTTTGTTTCCTTTGGGAATAAAGCAAGTAGATACAAACCATCTCTGCTCTACTGTCCTTTTCCTTTGGTGTCTTCTGTCAATGCGCATTTGCCATTTAACTTTATGTAAATAAATTGTGGGCATTTTCCGGAGCCAGAGTCTTCCAGGTTATTCTTCATTAATATATATTATATCTGTGAGGTGCAGCTGAGATAAAGCGCTCTCACACCTGTTCCCATGTTCTCTCCAAGTTTTAATTAGATTCTGCTTTCTGTATTAGCACCCAGCCCTGTGCCCTCGCCACACCAATGTGCCACTTCCTCCACAGATCAAGTTTTGCTGTCAAAATAAATAAAGTTCTAAGACCAAGTCTAAGTACTCTCCAGAAATTAAAAGTTATGTGAAATGTGAAGAGAAGTCTAAATGCATAATTTTCTCCTTTTACTTATATGAAAATAGGCTTTTATATACATCCTACAGTCGTAGAAAGAAATACTGTATGCTGTTCTTTGGCCAGCCTTATTTCTCTGAATAAGTTAACAGCTTGGGGGACATTTAGCATTTTTCTCGTTATGCCCCTTTTTTTTTTTCTGAAGCCAATATTACAATGCAGTCATCCAAATAGCAACACAAACAGAACGACTGTGGTTACTTGTCCATTGCTATTGGTGGCTGTATCTTTTTAGTATTTTCCTCTTGACTCAGATTCCTCCCTAATCCACTGACTTCACGTACCATGTTGATTTGATGTCCTCGCTTGAGTTGTCAAGCCTGCATTTTCATAGACATACACATGAGACACAGGCTCCTTCCAAGCAGACTTCAGAGGGTGAGTTTTAGTGCTGTGCTGAAAAGATGGTTCTAATGGGCTCTGTGAGAGCCATTTGATTTCACTGTGTCAAAATTTACCAGAAACAGTGATATAAAATAAGATCTGATTGAACACCTGGGGTGTCTAATCGGGGTGGTGAAAATGGAGGAAAGTCAAGATGACCTTGATGTTAAGAAGCCTGGACATTTAGTTCTCCAATTTGTCTGATAAAAACTTTTCTTTAATGCCTCATCTTTCCTTTTGTGCCTAATTACTTTGCTATTAGGCACAATAACCTCCTGTGGGGAGAAACGTTCATTCTTTCCATAAGTTATCCACGTCACTGGTATGTAGTTCTGGCCTCTTGGCAAGTCAGCTCAACTTTTCTCTAAACTTCTATATTTTTATACCTGTTTTATGCTCCCATTTTTCTTCTTTAGTTAAACAAAAATCTGGAAACTTTGAATGTTGCAACTACATGCCATCTTATGTGCATCCCTGGTCATTCTTTCCCAAGTGTCCGCAATGGACTGAGTTAGAGCAGATGTAAGAAACCATCTACCTGCAGGTTGTGCACAATTCAAATTATGTGGAGTTAGGAATTCTTCTACTATAATTCCAACACATCAAATGGCCCATTATTAAAAGTGGAAGAGAAGAATATTCTCCTAGTAATGTATTTATTCACTTATTATCTTTAATTTTTAATCTAGCTTTCATGGAAGACCTATGAAATTTTTTTAAAAAGATAAAACATTTTCATTCATAAAGAACAGATTCAAAAAAAGGAGATGTTAACTAGAGAGTAAATATTCTACAGGCTAACACTGCCTGTGTCCTCTCTTTTCTTTAGCGAGTTCTTACCTTTTTCTAAATTCTACAGTAGTGCTGATCCTTGCATATAACATGATGGCATCTATCATGGCAATGGGATAATCACCAAAGAAGGCTGGGGAAAAGATTATTTATGGCTAAAGATGAAAGAAGCCAAATTAGTGACAACTTGGATGGACCTTGAAGGTCAAACAAACAAAACAGAAACAGACTCAGAGACACAGAACAGACTGGTGGTTGCTGGAGGGGAGGGAGTTGGGGGAGGGCCGGGTGAAAAAGGGGAAGGAATTAAGGTGTGCAAATTGACAGTTATTAAATAGCCACTGGGTTATAAAGCATAGCATAGGGAATACAGTCAATAATATTGTAATAACTATGTATAGGGAAAGGCAAGTACTAGATTTATTGAGGGGATCACTGTGTAAATTCATAAATGTCTAACCACTATGCTGTACACTGGAAGATAATATAAAATAATATTGAATGTCAATTCTAACTGATATGTAAAAATGGACATTGTTTTAAAACCTAGCTTAAAATTTAAATCTTAAAAAATCTCAAATTATTAAAATATGCTCCTTGATTTTTAAGAATTCAATGTATTTTTACTTCGATTACTTTAATTCACAGTCTGATACAAGAATTTATCGAGATAATCATTTTCAAGTGAGAAATGACTATATTTATGTGAAGCGTCGACTTTCTAGAACTGTGATGAGCGTCCATCGCGTTGGAAACTGCAATGCACAGGTGAAGCTGCTTCGCCACTAAGTTACAAGAAAGCATGTGGTGTGAAGTTACCCCCGTCTAATGAGCTGCTCATATCACTTTGCTGAAGTCAAAAGACGTGAGTAAATGGTCTCCCTTCTTTTCTTTATGGGACCCAGTGGGAAGATGGCTACCCCGCTTCTGAATTAAGCCATCACTTTTTACCACTCTCTCAGAACAGTTGACGTCTCCCTGGCATTCTTATATAAACGCGTAATGAATTATGGGCTCCTGTCATCCTCTCGCATCCCAAATAGCCCCCGTGACAAAGCTCTGCCTGAGGTTGACTCTCCATAGTGGCTTCTTGAATGTGAGAGGATTAGTCCTGGGATCCTCAGTGATGCTTTTAATCCCCATCCCCACCCTCAACAGGGTAATAGCCGCACTGTGAACAACTCCCTGTATTTAAGCAATAAAATTCTTCCAGAAAATGAAAAAAAATCTGATATTTTTACTTGTCGTAATGCACCATCATGCAATACAGATCTGCTCTCTGCTTTGTTGATAAAATACGAGATCTGTCCAGAAAGTACCCAGCCATGTACTATATAAAATAGAGACATTTATTGAAGAAGATACAAGTTACAGGGAACATTGCACATATGACAACAACACCTCATTCCCCCTCAAAGTAGGCACCTTGGGACCTCACACAGTTCTCCCACTTGCCATCAACTACCCTGTCGTATTTTCCTGAATCTCATCAACAATCTGAAATCTCTTCCCTTTCAAAGGTGATTTTAGTTTGGGGAAAAGCCAGAAGTCACAGGGCGCCAAATCTGGGCTGCAGGGGGCTGAGTCACCTGGGTGATTTGATGTTTAACCAGAAAACTCTGCATGAGACATGATGCATGAGCGGGCACATTGTCATGATGAAGCTACCAATCACCAGTTGTCCATCGCTGAGGCCTTTGGAATCATCAAAATAGTTTCCACAGAAAAGTGCTAAAGCTTATCAGTTTAATGCAAAACTGGTGCAGATTTGTTGCTCTCCTTGCTCACTCATTTTGAATGCTATGGCCACCCAGTACACATGCTCACTCAACAGTGCCTACCACCCCCACTGACTAGTACAGTGACGTCATCATTGTTTACGCATGTGCATTCCAGTCCACTGTCCTTGGCTGCCAGGTTGCATCAATGTCGCACGATCATTTTCATAATATTAACAGTGGCTGGACTTTTTCTGGACAGACCTTGTATAGTAAATCTTATTCTTTTTCTCACAAATCTTAACTTTTATTTTGTATTTCATATCTGTGTTTCATTTTGCCTTATTTCCCCAGTTCTATCTTCTAAGTACTGTCTTCCCATCAGTACTATATAATTTACCATTTACCCTTTTTGGAGATATATTTCAATGCTTATAGTGTTTTAAGAATTTTGGTGGGTTTTCTGAATTTCCTTTTTCTTTAGGCATCATGCCCTATTTTTGCCTTATAGAATTTACCCTCTTACCTTTTTACCTTAAACATACTTATTTTCAAAACTTTTCATAAGATGTAAAATAACCCCAAAGTAAAAATAACCCAAATGTCCATCAACTGATGTCAGTATTGTAATCTCTCTCAAAACGGGAGGTTCCCTTTGTGCTTATACTCTTTCCTTTTCTTCTGTAGGATCTGTTTCAGGGAGACAGACATTCCCCCAGCATGGGGACCTTACTGGTGAGAGAGTCTTACATTTATCTCTGCCTGGTTCATAATATTTTATCACTTCTAGACCATTTTTTTTGCACCAGCATTACTGAAATATATAAAAAAAAATTCCAGTAAACATTATCATTTTTGACAAATAATACAGTAATGTGAACCTGACAGCCATTTCTACCACCCCTAAAATTTCCCTCCAGCTCCCTTGTAGAGAATATACTCCGCTGACCCTCAGCCCCAGGCAACCCCAAATATGTTTTCTGTCACTATGATTTCACCGTTTCAAGAATTTGTATCAATGGAACCAGAATCATATGATGTTTTGTGTGTGTGTTTGTGTGTGTCTGGCTTGTTTTATTTAATCTAATGCTCTTGGGAGTTATTTACATTGTCCTGTGTATCAATAGTTTATCCCTTTTCATTACTGAACACTATACCACTTTATGGGTATACCATAAAGTATCATTCACTAGTTGCTGGACAATTGGGCTGTTTTCACTATTTTGCTACTCTAAACAAAGCTGCTATGAATTTTGTACACAAATACTTGTTCTATGTTTTCTTGCTTCTTTTCATGCTTGGCATTTCAATAATGGATGCTGAAAATTGCAAAATTGTGTTGTTTAATATTGAATTTTTTTTATTCTCATATAGTGTCAGGACTTGTTCTGCTGATCAAGTTATGTTATTTAGATTTCCTTGACCATTTCAAGATTTGCTTCTAAGTTTGCTAGGGTGCATATGACTACATTTGTATACCTCTCAGTGTTTATTTCTGTATTAGATTTTCAGACATCACACAGGCCATGGGTTCTTTTTTCTTGTGTGCTATTGCCCCAAACACAGGTCAAAACTTGTTCCCACATAGGCGTGGGATTCATCCTTGTATCATGGTTGACACTGACTTCCCAGTTCCTGACCTTGTACAGGAAGTTTGGTTCCATTTTTCTTTAGCATAAAATAATGCCATCCTTGAGAGGCATTATCACCCTGTTCCTTGTACCCCCCACTTCTCTACAAGGATGTCTACCATCTCAATTAGATTTTTTACAACCTTCTGTTTTAACAAAATATTTTGTTTAAGGCACACTGTGCATTTGTGGCAGAACTTTCTGGATGGTAAAGCCCTACGTGTTGCACTCCTATGTGCGGAGAGGGCAGCGTAGGAACAGGAGCCTCAGGAGAATGGGCGTGGCACCTACAGGTGATAGAACACAGTGCAGACCAGCTTTTCAAAGGGGAAGAGTTTTCTTGTTTAAAACATCTAATCATTAAAGGGAACATCCAGTGCAATTTAGCAAATATAATTGTCTTCTTCAACAAGACAAAAACTGGCATTATTCTTTGTAATGAATCCATTTGTGAGTTACATGTGATAATTTGCTTTGTGCCCCAGGCTGTCAAAATTCCGTAACAACAGTGCCCCTGCCAGGGCCCTGTGTATGTAGGATTAAGGCATGCCCGCATTTCCCCCTCAAGTCCCTGCCTCTCCGTCATTTCTAAGCAACTAATTCTTGTCTTTCCATTAGTCACATTAAATTTGGCAAGGTGTGTGAGCTGTCACCCCTCAGGGTACCAGAAACAAATTCAAAGGACATTTCCAGCTCAGTTGCATAGCATTTCATTGTCTCACAAAGGATGACCTTCACAGGCCCAAGAACTTCTCATACAGCTCAACAATAGGTTTTATTGTTTCCTAGGTCCCATTTCAATTTTATTACGCTGTTGGAACTTGTTTTCTGAAAAGCTTCCAGAAAATAACCTGACTAAATTGTAAAGTTAACAGTGAATGGTTTTAAGACAGACAAGGCAGTTGGCTATTTTCTAAGCACTGAGCGATCACTCCTACCTCACGGCCTCCAGGTTTAGCAACTTGACACTTGCCAAGACTGCCAAGGGGACCAAGAGAAGACCCATCCTTAACAAATCTCCAGTCCCTGTCCATGGGGCCTTTCATTCACTCAACATACCCATCACCTCTCCCTCTTACTCTCTATAATTACAAAATCTTTGTCACCAAGTTGTGAGCCCTAGCCTATGAATCAACTGTCACTTCCCAGTAATGTTCTCCAGGGGAGTGATTCTTCTGGAAGCAGAATTTTGATAGGAGGTATAGAATGGTACCAGCAGCCCCACCTTCACCATACCTGCCACCTTAACTATTCCACACACAAAATTTTCTTCTTCCACTGCTGTCAAACGCCGGAATTTGGCAAAGGCTGCTTTGCATCGATGTTAGTGTGTGCCAATAAACCCTACCACGTGGTCTTAGGGCCCTACCGTGAATGAAACGGCATCTTCGCGTTCCAGCTGACCTTACCTTTTCATATATCACCTCTTACCTGTTGCTCCCTCCGCCCAGTAAAACACTTGTGGGAAATTCCAGGACCCACACTATCTGAATGTTGATAGATGTTACAACTTTTCCCAACCCTATTTTCTATAAAACTTTTGAAAATATGAAGTAGCAAAAAACATACTGAAAGATCAGCTGAGGAAACATATCCTGGTCACAAAATATGTTTCCACCGGCAGTTTTTCCTCTCACATTACAGAGCAGCCTTTTGGTATGATGGCCTTGGTCTCCATTTTCAGAAGAGAAGTTCAGAGGTTGGGTTTTATTTCTTTTTGCTCCTTTAGGAATTTTCATCATCGTCCCTTCTAACAAAAGAAAAATGGATTAGAAACAGCCGAAAACACTCAACATGACTTATTTAAAAACTTTTTTCTTTTTTCTGATTATCTCAAAGTCAAAGAGCCCAAGTTAGTTACCAACCTTCATTACTGACCACAGAATATCTACTTTTTCCATAAATCTTGAACGAAAAGTTTCTCACACTCTGTGGTCATAATACATACTAATAGTGAGACCATTACCTTAAATGTACAGAAAACCTTCCTCTCTTCCTAAGAGCTGGAAGATGCCTACTTGTTTGAGCAAGTCCTTCCGCCATAATGTGAGCAGAGGCAATGACTTTGCTCTAACAGGTTGCTCTGTGTTGCACAGAACAGAGCGATTGAGAATCTAAACGTTTCCCTTCCCATTGGCACCTCTACCATGGAAAATCATAACGTGCTTATAGTTTGCTGAACCCTCAAACATGCATCTGACCAACCTGATTCAGTGATTCCCTGTGATAGACACACATCTGTTCTGGTAATCACTTGGTTTGAAAGCACATTGCTCCTCTTCAAATGTCGTGGGATTCTTTCTTATTATTGTACAACATCCAGGAACCGCAAGGAGTCATGAATAAAATATTGCTTATTTAACTATTATTCATATGCTTGTTTTATTTATAATAAAAGCAATAACAGCAACAACATATTTATGTGTGGCCAGGCTTTTTGCTACATGCTTTGTTTGTATGAACTTGATGTATCATCAAAATAACCTTATAATATAGATACTCTTATCACTACTTACAGATGAGAAACTGAGGCACAGAGAGGTGAACAGCCCCAAGGTCACCAGCTAATAAAGGCAGAGAGACACTATTAGAACCCAGGCCAACACTGTCTCCCTGCCATCAGGGTTTCCAGGTCTTTCGAAGGGGAAACATATGCACAACTGCCTCAGTCAACTCTGTCTTCCCAGTATCCAGCCCAGTCTGCAGACTTAGCAGGACGGTGATCGAGCACCATGGAGTTAATTGAGCACACGCTTCAGGGGCAGTCACTTTGTATTTGGTCATGTGGCTTTCCAAAAGGTTATCAGCTAACGATTCAACTGCAGCGAAGACTCCTTTCTCTTTCTATTCTGATTCCCTCTCTCTTCACCACATTTCCCCTCCTATTAGGTGATGTTGGAGTGGTGAAGGGCATTTCTGGGAGTCCATGGGGAAACTGAAGTGGAGGATACATTTAATCCGGGCTTTTAGAAATGCGTGTATTTGATTTGCAGTCACTTCCATGTACTCTGTCGTGTCATCCATGTGCAGCATTGGGAGGTCTCTATTGTAGTAGTCAGCCCTCAAAATCTGTGAGTAGTGGAGGAGAATTTTGGAAAAACAGAACCATAAGCTGGTCTATGTCTGTAATCTCCTAATCTCTCATTTTGTACATAAATGTAAGCTGATAGAATTTTTCCGAAATCTGGAAAAAAATCCTAAAATTTTACCTGTGATTACATGTAAAATAACACATCTACTATTGATAAAAATAAATTAAAATAAATTAATCTTGATTAACAATTATTCCTTGAAATAGAAAAAAACATTATAGAAGTGTTATATGATGGATCAAAGTATATGCAAATAAGAAATACGGGGTAATATTACAGATGTGTCTGGTAGTTAAACTAGTGTTCCAGTATTTTTCTTGAATTTATTAGATATGTAGCTTCTATCATATTTCTTTAAAATTTGAAGTTTGTAGTGATTTATTTTCAAAATATGAATATTTTCATACTTGATTTCATAGTGTGAATATTTTGTATTTCTTTTCGTTCAGAGTCCCTCCAAATTATACAAGCTTCAGATGCTTTAAAAATGGGATCTGTCCTGTGCTACAAATGCATGTCACAATGAATTAAGTTGAAATGACTGGAAGCCTATGGAAAATCTGTCTCCAAATTCAGAATGGAGCCCCTGCAGCTGTTATGGCCCCTTGTGTGAGGGTATGTTCCTGTTGTCCAGTCGGCAAACAGGAGCACCTTCTAGATTCAGAAGAATTTCCAGCCCTTGTGCTTATCTGTGACTGCATGCACGTGGATGCTCTCTCTGAATGGCTGGCCATAGCTGCCTATTTGTCTTCTTGACAAGGGATTTTCCTCATGCTATGTTGCTGCCGCCCCTAAACCATTTTCTCAAGGAAGGGTGAGCCCTGGCCACCAGGGGGCGCATGGTACCAGAAGTGAGTGCACAGACATCTAAGTAACTGCATCTACTTTGCCCAAACCAGAAGTGACACAAGTCTGAGGTGCAAGAGAGGAGGAGAGCTGTGGACAGGCATTTGCACAGCCCTAAAGCCCTGCCGTCTTCACTACTCCTAATTTTTTAAGGAAAGTTGGCCCATGAAACAGCCACCGTGACAAAGAGTTGACCCTCAGGCAAAGGCATTCACAAACACCTGGCTAATATCATCAGGCTCACACACATTCATGAAAAAATGTAATTCAAAGTTTTCTTTGTGTTCTATGTTAAATCTCATTTTCAAAACATTAATAGTTTTTCAAAGTAGGGATGAATTCTTATAGTTTCTGTGTTTTGAATGAGGAATCATTTTACAAAGGGTTATTTTTTTGGTAAATTTTATTTCCTCTGTTATGCTTTTAGCCACTAGTCTTAAGAGCTCTGTACCACCAAGAACTATCAAATGTATATCAAACGTCATCTTTGCCTTCAGTTCTGGTTCTGTCCGTAACTGCAGGGGTGAGGTGAGAGCTTCAAATGCTTCCAAGGAAAACACATGCCAAGCTGACTGGTGAGAGAAAAGCCATTTCAGACATCATCTTCTGTTTGATTTTATAAACAAGCCACTTTAAAGAAATAAACCAAGTATAAACCAAGTAAAATTCCAGAAAAATAATACTGTTTCAGATATTATTTTAAGGAGAATTTCTTTTTACATTAAATATCCACAGTTCTGCAGTCAATACACTCAATCTTGTCTGCTATTCTTTAAAAGCTGGGCTCAAGGAGACACTTTAAACGGAGAGTTACAATATGTATTTCAAATAGGTCTGGAAAGGGATTTTAAATCATATTTCAATTTTATTTTTAAGAACATATGAAGTCTATAAAAAGGAGCTGGGTACATAAGCAATGTGTGAGAATGTGTAAATATTAGAATACATGATTATAAATACATATTCAAAAAAAGTCACACAAAAGGAAATTGTGGTATATTTATTTATTCCATTCACTTTCTAAACTACCAGCTAAATACAGGCTCTTCAAAGGATATTTTAATTTTAATATTTCATAGAATACAGATACTCAGAATCCAAATTGAATTGATCTGGAATGGGGATTGGGTGATGCTTGTGAAAAAACTCCCCGGAAAATACTAATAGGCTGCTAGAGCTAATAAGCCCCTGGATTGTCAGCTTGCTCGATGGGGGGGAAAAGGGCCTCCCCATAAAGCTGTTGGAAATTATCCTTCTGGGAGCCATTTAGTGCTAAAGGGCATCCAACCTTCCAATAGGAGAGAACCCTTTTAATAATATGGTCGGCCTGGTTCATCTGGGAAAACACAGAATTAAAAAAACATTTCATTAAGTGGTGATTAAACAATTTAACTATTATAACATGCTTCACTAGTTTATATTTTTATAGTTTTATTTTATTATAACTTTTAGCTTCTATATTAAACGGGAGTTTCCAGCTTTTTGGCCAATTGAAAATTATGTGTATATTATTAGATATAAATATATTAGAGAGAGAGAACACTGAAATACAGATCTTAATAGTCTTCCTGGACAGGCATCTTTTTAGCTGTGTCCATGCTGACTGACAGGGGTTCATTCTAGAAAAAATCTTGCTTTATGTAACAAAGAATGAAATGTGGTGTGCAGGAGAGAAAATGAGAATAAAGTTTAACGGGTCAATCATCAACAGTATGCAATACTAACTACTGTTAATTTAAAACCTGATTGGCTTTCCTTGTCATGCACTTGCTGTTGTCCATGCCATAGAAATATTTCTAAGAGTTCTTTACTACTTCACAGAATCATGAAGCTGGTTGGTCCTGCCTTTGCCAACACTCAAGAGGCTTTAGGGTCTGAAGAACCAACAAGGGCATATTACGGGATTTACCCAGGAGGTCATCCAGTCTCTTTGCTGAAACACTCTCCTTTGAGTAGTGATTGCTCCTTAGTACATCTGGGAACACAGGGGACTTCGACGCCACACAAAGAAAAATGCCACTAAATTGTTTCCTAAATGGTAGGATTTATTTCAATGCTCACGTACAATTGAATGAGACAAACTATTTACATAAAACCTAAGTACAAAAAATATAATACAATTTAACTGTACATAATCAGGATTCTCTTATTTTGTCCCGGACAGAGGTGAGGAGGGGGTTGCCACGAAAGGAAGGTTGCTGCACCGTCAGCAGTACTTAGGATCGTTTTTCATGAATTCATTCTTAAAAATAATGAATAAGTTTGTGTTATAGGAATTGGCAACTTACCAAGAGCAGTGAATGAGCACAGCATTTTCACTGCAGTTAACAATAGCTCATTTTAACATATGAATATGTCTGTTTCCTCTGAATCCAGGTTAGGACAGGTGTGAGTTGCTTTCTGCTGATCGACTGGATAACCCCTGTCCACCCCTTCTTTCTCTGAACTCCCATAACTGATCCAATGAAACAGGTAATGAGCTCCCTGGGCTGCCACGATCGGTGTCTTAAATGGATTTTTTTAAAACAATGTATCTGTCAGGTGTCATTAAACAACTTTCTTAGATATAGACCTGGACAGCTCTCAAGTGAGCATTTAAGACCAGTGAACTGATTGAACAGACAAGATAAAAGTGAAGACCATTGGAAATCTGTATTTCACATTGAATGTAAGAACTGGAAAAAAAGTGTGGTATGCTCACTGGCCCTGTGAGGAAATAGTCGAATATCCACCAGTACTCCAACAGGGCAACCATAACTTTTCCCCACTCAGATGAAGGGAAAGGTGATGCTATCTCATTCTTAAAAAGCTCCGTTATGATTAATGGGTGCATGTGTGTGAATGTGTGTGTGTGTATATCCTTTTAAAAAAATGAAACAACCCAAAATAATTTTATTTTCAATCAAAACAGCAATAGAAAATTAACAGAATGAGGCTTTTAACATTACATAGCATTTTCAAAAGTCACATCAAGTGGCATAACACAAATGTTTTGTCACACACATTTGAAGAACCCTACATTGGACCCAGTTTGTGCACTTTCTTTGACAATGATGTAGTATTTGGTGGTGAATATAGGTGCCTAAGTTAAAGGTTCACACTGTGCTTTCTTTCCAAGTGTGGAAGTTCAAGCATGACCTTGGCCAACAGTCACGGCACAGAGCAAAAGAAATCAACTTTAGCTGAGAAAACACCTTTAACCTTCTTAACCTAAATTAAGAATAACAACTTTGTGAACTTGTGAAGTAATTTTGACACTAACTTAAAGAAAAAATAAAGCCGCAGGCAATATTCTATGTAGTTCTCATTCCTCCCACCGTATCTGTGGCAACTGTCACTAGCGTGTGTCTCACTTTCCTCTATCTATGGACTTCCCGGAAGAGGGATAGTAACAAAAGCCTGTAACTTCTATAGGAATCACATCGACGTCCCTATAACAGGGCAAATGCTAAGGTGTTTGCAGGAGGATGTAAGGTTAAAGTGATGTCAGTTTCTGGAAGGCGAGGTTGGGTTCACTGTCATTCTGAACACACCTTGGCCCCTACCCTGGTGCCACACCCCATGGGGGGTGGAAATCACAGCTGAAGACGAGGGCTTCTTAGTCTCTTCCTATTCCTGAGTTCAAAGGGGCAGAGAAGAATGATTTTCTTTAAAGAGCAGCCAATCAATCCCCTGCTTTGAAGTGGAACCAATAATAATATCCAGATAAAATAATAAATCATTTTAAACAAGGCACTGGCAAATTTTTATAGGAAATTAAACTGTTTGAACTTATAGAGGATGGCTAACACTGCCCTCTTGGCAAGATTTTGCTCCGAGCTTGTGTTTATCTAACATATGAACCACTTGAACTACCATTCATCTAATATTTGGACCCTTCGGGATTACATTGCCAACACGCTGAGAAAGGACATGATCATGTTTGAAATGCTGGCCTGATAATTCTGGCTACAAGTGGCAGGATGAATTTTACTCTCTGCCCAATAAAATTGTTAGTTAAAAAAAAAATGCCATAAAGTGGTTGTTTGCCTCTACTTCTCTCCTTTCTGGCTCTTGACTAGTTACCATCGTCATGCCAACAAAATAAAACATGTTTACTTAAATAAGAATTGATTCTGGCTCTCGTCATGGGTAAGTAGCTTGACTGCTTTCCATGGCAGAACTAATATGATCTTTCGAAAATAGTATGTGAGACAGCTTTCACTAGGAACGGTACACTTGGTGTCAGCCTCTGAATTTGGTTATGATGCTGCTCTAAGTCCCTTTGCAGAGTGGAACTATATTTTCAAAAGAGAACAGGTCTCCATTTCTGATGCTTCTGTAACATGTACCAAATTTTTGATAATGCAACATAGGAACACTGAATAAAACATTGGTCCACCTGCTCTAAAAAGTATGTATAATGCACCTGTAACATAAGTCCTCAAAAACAGGATATGGAATAGCCATGTTAGAAATTTTGTGTCTTCTTCCTGTAAAATGTTGGTGCGCTGTTGGGTTGACAGATGGTCACTAGTCTAGGCTAGAGAGAGGAACAATGCTGGAACCACTTCCAAAAAATTTAAATGAGACTAACATAGTTTCCTAGTGAAAACCAGCCAAACTTTTAACTGTATTCAGAAACAATCCTAAAAATTAACCTGTGATTAATGACAGTTGACAACAGGTTCCTTTAGTGGGATTACATTGCTTGGTGCAGCGGAAAGTATGAATTTATAATTGTGCTTCTTGTAGTAAAAGAAAAAAGAAGAGGAAAGAGAAAATTAAAAAGTCACACAGAAATGAAAAATGTGACAAGCGTCCCCGATGGTTTTGGCAGGAATCCCAAACGTCCCAGCCTAAGGAAGAGCTGCTGTGTGGAGGAGGTCCCAGGAGGCGTGGCAGGGCCCCTGTGAAAGCCCACACACAAGGCGCCTGCGGGAGGGAGGGCGTGGAGGAGAAGTACAGGGACCCAAGCAACAGCTCTGCAGTGACAGCGACAAAGTCCCTCCACAGCAGGTTGAAATGCTTAGACTAGAGCTGAAATTATTCTAAACGAGTTGAAATCCATTAAGTAAGAGGGAGAGAAAGAGAGAAACCAGGAAAGCCAGAATAATTTTCCTTTGAATAGAGTGTCAGGGGACAAATATAAGGGGCTTTCTTTGCAGTGATAATTGAAAAGATTTATCTGTTCAATAACATGAAAATGCTGTTGTGGGTGAAGGGTGTTTTCCCCAGTCATTGTCTAAGATTGATTAAAGACTAGCTTTGATACCATTTAGAAAGCATTTCCCATGAAGTCCAGTGGTGCTCTTTTTGACATATTAGTTTCCTCTTTTCCTTGGGGAAATAGAATAACCTTTTAAACTTAGAAAACATAGGGGGAAGGGATTCAAAGAAGTAGCTAACGTGATACACAGTGAGGACATTTTTCTTACAGGAAAGTGATGAAATGGGTTGGAGCATCCAGTTAAAATCCAATCCAGGAACAATTAGGAAACCACCTGGCTACATTGCAGACTTCCCATACAGACAGAGCCATTCCATACTGCATCCAAGGAATGAGGCGATGGGACTTGGACTTCCCACTCTTGACCCTAACCAGCACTTGTCTGGCATCTACCAGGCCTCCCAGAGCCCACCTGCCGTTTAAATTTTAATTTCAGTGGGGCCATTTTTGCAAATCTGGGGATATGGGGATATTTTAAACTCAACATTTCTAAACATCGGATTTTCCCAACACTTTATGAAACTATTTCTTTTAATAGGGTAGGGTAAAAACACACATGTGCTAATGAGTCTATGTTTGTCAATGCCCACACTATATATCTTCACAGATCTGAAGGTTCATTGATCGGTAAGAACATGTTTCAAAGTCCACCCACGGCCTTTATCGCAATGCCCTGAGGCATCGGATGAAGACTTTCAATCTCGTTCCTATTTCCAATAATTATCCAACCAACGGTCATATGTTATGTACCAGTTGTTAGTGAATAATTTATCCTTTTTTTCCTCCTACTGGCGACCACTATGAATTGTATAACACTCTGAAATGCTCAGAAACACAACAGTCATTAAAAACCTTACTTCCAGGTACCCTGATTTCTCAAGGTACATGTTGAAATGCTGTGGCCTCCACACAGGGAGACGTGGGAGTAAGTGGATGGGAAGGCAACACTAGGTTAAAAGCAAAAGGCACCAGAGCTAAAGATCTCCTCCTCACCTGACCTGGAGGCAGCAATGACACCTTGGAACTGGGGGAGCAGTTCACTATGTACAGCGACAGGCAGCAGAAAGCAAGATTTACTCATCATTAATGCTCTTGGTAGGGGCTGATGGCCATACATTAGTTCAGTCAGGGAGATGGAAAATAAAAGCTGACTTTCATTAAATGTTAGTTCTTTCAATACTTTCCATAACATGGAAAATTTTAAAAAAGGTTTTTACAATTATATTTTAGTACTTTCAATACTTTCTTCGGTGGCATCATTAATGTTCAAGATTTTTTCTTCGCAGGGAGAAAGCGTAGGTTCTATCCAAATGCTACGCAAGTTGTTACTTTACAGACTGGCTCTTCAGGATGTTATGATGGACCAGACAGGTGGGCATCCAGGCCAACTGCGTGGCTAGGAGCTCCCTGGAATGCCATGAAATCCAAAAGTCAGAATAAGGCTAGTTTTGCAGCAACCTGCAGAACAATTTCCCCTTCATCGTGTCTGTGCCTCTCCTCTTTTCGCTTACCTCCCCGAGCGGTAACATAGGAACTGGATGAGGGCCAAGGATGGGGTGTCTCAGACCCCAGAGAATCACCTCTGCAGATGCAAACTGGGTTGCATCCTGGGCTTCCTCAGGCACGAATCATTCCAGGTCCAAACACACAAGTTGCTTCTAAGAATTCCACCGTATTCCCCAGACTGGGGAGCTGGGAGATTCATGGTGAGTCACTGTATGGCCACAATCATGTTCTTCATTTTATCAAGACTGTGGACCTAAGCACTGCTTGTGTATGTGTGTGTGTGTGTGTGTGTGTGTGTGTGTGTGTGTAGGGGGTTGTCTTGTATAAAGTGATTATTATCTTGAATTAAAACATCATGAAGATTTATGCTCAAGAGCTAGAAGAGGTTTCTATTTCTAAAGTCTCCTTCCAATGTAGGTGGTACATTTATTAAAAAGCTCAAGGGAACAACTGACTTGTTAAAAAAATGGACCGAGCACAATAAGAAAACTCCACATCATGGCTCATTCAACAATGATCAAGTATTGTAGACCAAATTTTCACAATGTCATATTTAGATTTTTGTTGCTTTTAAGGACATCTATTTTTGGCAGCAATGGGACACTTGTGGCTTGAAATGCACTTGAAATGTATCCAAACTTCATCTCTGAAGTCTCGGAAACATGGGCAGTCATGGAGCACAGGCCTTGAGGAACTGGGGAATTTCAAGAAGCCAAAAATATAGTAACTATTAGTACTCGTCGTAATTATTGAGATCTGTAAAGTAGGCGTTAGAATAAGTCTTCCCGGTGAGATGCGGGTTAAAGTATTTGTTTCTTTCCTCTAGGATCAAGTTGTTTTTATTAAATGCCTGTAAAACATGAAAGTAAAAAATTTAAGTGGTATTTCACAAACAGAATACAACTAGGAAATGATTACATTGAACTTGAGCTTTCTCCTAATGCTCCATTATTGGAAAATGTGCTTCCTCACTTACCAGCTTCCTAACATCGTTGGTCTTACTGAAGATTTATCTCATAACTAGAATAAGGTGGGCAATTGCTATATCTTCCAGTCTATTGTTGAGTTTTAGGCAGGAAGTTTCCAACAGGGAAAGGGAGTACATATAGTTATACCCGTTTAAAGATGAAGACACAGTTCAAGGCATTTCATATAAATTACTCCATTTGGTTTTCATTATTTTCAATTTATTGAGAAGAAAACGAGAGGTTCAGTAAGCATGAGCTACAGCTGGTAAGTGGCTCACGAGCCCAGGTCCGCCAGCTCCAACGCCAATACCCTCCCCACCCCTTCTTCCTGGGAATGAGGAAGAGGTTGGTTGTTCACTCCAAATTTCTGGGGCAAACACTTGGTTAATCACGCATTGGGGAAATTTAACAAAATGCACCAGTCACACAGCACTTTCACATCACACAAAGCTTCACTGTGCTTGCAAATTATTTGAAGGTAGTCTTCATGATACTGCAAGAGTTTTTCTCAGATTGTCACCCTGCTGACTCATGAAATGGACCTGTATATCTGATTGCCCAACCCAGTCCTCACTACCCCCACCCAGTGTGCATCGGTCCTTGGCCTGGAGCTCTTCTCCTTGGCCTGACCTCCCTTTGATGCTGAAGGCACTGTGGAGGTGGAGCTGGACACTGGCCAATAACCTAATATTTCCCAGCATTTATTTGTTGCTGGCACCACGTCTCATTTTTAACCTGCTTTCCCAATATGAGATTCCATCTTTTCACAGGCAAAGCAAAGCTAAAAAGGAAGTTCATCACAAGCGAAAGCCCATTACCTCGCCCTACCATGTCACCTGCACCACCAACATTGTGCTTTGCCAAGAGCCCCAGGGTCCACCTGCCTCCCTTGCACTTACGGCTGCTGCAGTTGCAGCCTGTCCCTTACCTTGATGGCCTCCACCGAGTCATACTTGTCCAGTTTATTGATGTGGTTCGTTATGCTGGTGTTGAGAGGGGCAGGTGCGATGGGGTGGATGACGGTGGCATCATGGGATTGCTGCTGGTACCGCTGGCAGTAGGTGTAGACAAGGAGTGTAAGAAGGCAGCCCAGGATGGAACTGCTCAGCCCCACGGCGACCATGTGGAACATATTGAACTCTGGGAAGACAGCATTGAAAGTCATGCTACACTGGAAAGGGACATGCTACACAATAGCTCAGTGCTTTAGTGAAAAGAGAAAGACAATCTGGAAAGCCCTGTATCCATTTGAAATTAATCATAGTACCTTCCTTTGAAATGGCATGGCCACGAAGACTCTTCTCCAAAGTACACATAGTATATTTTAAGTTAATGCTCTTATGCATTGTAATCAGTCCTTTGGAAATCACCTTAACATACTAGCAGAAGCTGGGTGTTTTGTTTTTGTTTTTTTAATGTAAAGAATGTTCTTCTCTTTTAAATGCAGCAGCTCTGTGGTCTATGGGGTTTCTAGGAAACAGGTTCTCCAGACTCCTGGACAGGCTGGGTGTCTGCAGGGGGAGAAGGCGTTTGCTGCTTCGAGTACCACTCGTCTGCAAGAGGCGCTATTTCCTCCTTTTCTTTATTATTTCCTTTTACCTAAAAATGTGTTCTACTTACATAATTCTTACATTTCTCATTATATTTTTGATTGTGAATATGAACACATAACATAAAAAGTGTAAAAGGGAATATAAGACTAATATGTCTTTTTCTTTCCTAGAGGGACTACTACAGCCAGTTTCTGGTGTGCTTTTCCCAAGGTTCTCCGCACACTTCTGCACTCTGTGTGTGCACGTGAGTGCGTAAGTATCATCCTGGGTACCACTTCTCTTCACATACACATTTTGGAGATCTTATAAAGAAAGTGGGGATCTTACAAAGAAATAAAGGATTTGTGTCAAAGGAATAAAATATGTTATTTTAGTGGTCATGAAATGACCCTCTTTTTACACTTTTTTCCTGTTTGATAGACTCTGAGTTATTTTCCTTGAGTTATGAGTATAAAGTGTTGAAAAAGTGAGCAGACATGGATTTATGACTCTAATATAGCACAGGCTCGAGTGACATCAAGGTAACCTAAGCACGACCTGTATAATGTCTGAGAAACATTAGCAGAACAAACATAGACATTCATGGTGTGTTTGTAAGACACTTGGCAATTAAAGCTTCACGCCTCTCAGGCACTAAGGACAACGTTGCGCGGTACTGAAGAAGCTGGGCTGAGGGAAGATCACGTAAAGCCGAACATGATCTTCCTTTTACTACTGTGTTGGCCCTGTGTGGCTAGCCAGTTGCTTGTGGGTTACTGGCCTTATGTGTCTCCCCTGCACAGGGACACATACTGAGGACCTGGCTTTCCCTCAGGGTGTCCCCTCCATTGGCCACTAAAGGGAGCACTGTCACCTAAGCTCAACCCCCTCCCACCCCAATCTGTCCACACTGCTCCAAATGGAACCAGTGCAGATGCCTGCAGGGCACCCCCGTCAACTCCAGGTGAGTCTGCAAAGCTGCAAAGTGAAACCCTCAGGGCTCTCAGGAGAGAGGGCCTGCAAGTCTGCCCCCCACACCTAGGTCCTGGGGTATTTGTACCTTAACCACTCAGGCTCCTCACCAAGGATTCTTCAAGCAGCCTTCACCTTACCTGCGATCTGCCGCAGATGCTGAGTATCTCACCTGTCCCTAAACCCTGAATTCTCCCTCTAAGCTGTGTGCCTTTACTGCATTCTGGGGACCCAGGGCCCTGAGAGGTGGATCCTGTTCGCCAGGTGGACGGACCCTGTGCTGAGGCAGCCTCCTCGGTGCGCTGCGAGCACAACCAACACACTCCTCCCTGCACTGAGACTCCAAACGACAGGACATTCCCACCACGGGACTCCAGCGTATTCAGTGCCAAGGGCTGGATGATCCAGGAGGATGCTACTGGAATATTCCACAGGTAACATCCGCTCCCAACACCCACCTCAGTCTTCCACTTTTTGATTATTTTGTCAATAATTTAGCAAAGTGAAAGGACTTCATAAATCTTTGACTTTTCCTGATTTTGTCTGAAACCACTAGGGATGGACAGCTCCCCAACGGGGACAGTTGGATAAAGCACCTGGTAACATTCCAGCAGCGATTGCTGTAGGCTTCACTCTCACACCGAAGCTGTGCTCCTGGTACCCTAGCACAGCTTTCACAGCGTTGTCATTTCTTGATACTTTAGGGTTCAGACTTCCTGGAGGCATTGCCGGGTATGAACATAACTACTTTCTGCTGCACTGATAACATATTTTATTATAACGCGTGGAAGATGTATGACTCTATCCATATGCAGATACTTTGTCATTAGTCAGAAGAATCATTCCTGCAGGTGCCGGGGAAAGGCTGGGGCCACTGACATCTTTATGAGGATTATATAGTTCCGTGTCTCACGCAACTAAAAATAGCTCTCTTAAGTTGAAAAATTTCAAAAGACTCAGATTTTTTGCATAAGGAAAAACAGTGCCTACTAAATCTCTTGAATTTGCTTAGTGTGGCTCTGCTTTGAATATGCTTTTATTGCTGTGATTTTTGGCCAGTAAAGCTGGAATAGAGACCAACTGCCCAGCTGGTTCAACTGCCTGATTTTCTGTGCAAACTGTGATTGATTTTTTGCAACAGACTAAAAAAAGACATCCGTGTTATCTCCCTAAACATCATTGCTAGGGAATTGTTTTTATCTATCAGCTCAAGAATCAAATCCATCTGACCTCTTACACAGCTATTCTGGAGTGCCAATGTCAGCAGCCTAAGGTTCCAAAATATTAGTTCTGGAGATTGTAGAGTAATTAGAGTTTCTATGAACTAATCAAAGCACCTCAAGGCTTGATTCCTTGCAACCGTTTGGCACAGCTGGCTCAGACACACAGCAGCAGCATTTCAGGATGGGAACAGACTTTGCCTTATGTCCTCCTGGGAGCTCAAAGCCTTGGAAGGACTCCTGTCTCCTAATCCCCAGAGGGCTGGCCAGGGAAAGTGGTTTTCAGACTTGTGGCAGATGTGGAGGGCCTGTCGACTCTGAAGAGACATCAGCTGGTGGCCTCCCTCAGGACACAATCGCTCCCTACAAACGTCACCCACTTTGGACCTTCGCTGCCTCTGAGGGCAGCAGACATCCCGGGACCCCAGGTATTGTGCGGGGGCGTCCACTGACCAGGCTGCTGTGGCTCCAGCCCCCCAGACACAATCCTCCCTTTCCCTGTGGGACTCTGAGCTTCAAGTTCACACTGCGATCCCTCTGCCTGGGCCAGGCCTGGGCTCCACTGCTGGCTGCCTGTGTCGACTTCAGCCAGGGATCCCGTCTCCCGGACCCTCACACTCACTGCTTACAAAAGGCAGATAAAAACCCACAACTGACAGTGCTTTTCCACAATTCCTAAAGCCAGAATCTCTGAAAAGTGATTTTTCGTCACTTACCTGGCGGCAAAGTATGACCTGACCCACTGGTTGCAGAACTCACCAGAACCTCCAGGAGGATCATTAGCACATTCCCTCCGCCCACACGTCACTGCAGTGCTGTTACAGAAGTTGGTTACGAAATGTGGCCCCCAGACCCTGCCGGGGCATTATGCAGTATACAGCACATGCCCCCGATGGCCCATCCACAGTCTGAAAAGTGTTCATTTCAAGCACCCTTCTCTATCTCCAGTTCTTTTTTACATAAAGCACAGTGGCCTTGGGCATTTACATAAATGCTCTTTGTGAGGCTCAAGCAGGTTTCTCCTTGTCATTTAAAACAATGTCTGGCTCACAGTGTCTGGTCTTAATATTAATGGATTCTTGTGATTATTTTTATTTAAAGTGGCATATATTTTATCTTACAGCCAGATCCCAAGTTAGTGACTGCCATCTGTGAACTCAGTGACCTGACTCAGGTCGGATACAAGACACTGTCCCTGAGGTATGACCATTGGCTCCAGAGGGACTGGGGCTCTTTCAGTCCTCATTAGAGCCTCAGAGCCCCTCATTAAACTAGCACAGAGTACGTGCTCAGCAAAGATCATTGAATGACTGGATTACCAGATGCCTGATTAAACAGACAGAATGTACAATAACAGATATTGAACTTTTATTATTAAATGTAGTTAAAAATGGGAAGTACATTCCTAAAATATGCCTAGAAGCACCAGGTTCCGATGAGAATAAGCAGACACCAAAGTCACTTGGGCTGAGTTGTCTGGGGTTCCCCTGGTGGATGTTTTGTGGTAGGAGTGGTTATTAGTAGGTCATAAGCCTATGAATACATGCATATGGCAATGATTGTCTTGGTGTGGATTTTGGCTCCAATTAGCAAAGGTGGACAGAGGCTAGGTTTGGATATATGGACAGTCAGCCCCTCCCATCCAGACATGATAGACATAGTGAAGTCCAAATTTATCATAGACTTGAATCAGAGAATGTTGATTTTTGCCAGTTAGGGTTCTGGGAAGTTGGAAACATACCTCTAAAGATACAGGTAGACCATTATGCCCCTTTACAATTTTGTTGTTCCAGCAGTCTGGAGGTCTGAGGCTGGCTGACATGAATTTGCATTATAAATATAAACAAAATCTTCGAATACTCATCAGAACTCTAACATCTATATGTAGTATCTGTATAGTATCAAGATATCAAGAACACTGGTTCATAAAGCTTAGCATTCACCAGAAAAACCTAAACGGCTTGTTAAGCCATCGAGTGCTAAGTCCCACTCAAAGAGGTTCTGATTCTGTAGGTCATGGAGAGGCTTGGGAATCTGTATTTCTCTCAAGCCCCAGGTGATGCTGGTGATGCTGGTCTGGGGACCCCACTTGAGGACCAGTAATCCAGATGTCAAAGATAGACTCAGCATTTACACTGCCGAAGCGTAAGGTGCTTGGGATCCAGGGGTTTCTCAAGTCTGGATTTCTTTCTTTCTTTTTTTTTTGAACAAGAGCAGAAACATCATTTGTCCAATAGCAGAAAACATCAGAAATCTATCAGAAAGTAGTTAAAAGGAAGAACTTACCTCCACACCTTTTCTCTTCTATGCTACTGGATCTTGCCACAGATACTTCTGGAAAAACAAAAATCCAATCACAATGTGTAAAGGTATTAAGGTATTGAGAAGAAAGATCACATTAATGATTCCTTTACAAAACATCTAGTGATGTTGAGTTTTAGGTAAGTAAAACTTCCAAAAGCCTGATTTAAAAAAAACTATATTTGCTTCTTTGTTTAACCAACCTGAGCTGTATTTGGTTAAGACCATTTTGCCTGGGAAGAGGTGAGTATCACCACCATAGACAGAAAATGCCATGGTCCCTGGAGCTAAAATGGGGGCACTAGCATGAAAACAAAGCCAGAGAATGTGCTGCTTTTCTGGTCTAATAGTTCTGCCAGCCCTGAGACCCCACGATGTTTGCCTGAGGTTTTCCTGCCTCAGATCTTTTGTTTCACCAAAGCCACTGTTGTCACATTCCCTGCGGAGGGGACCAATCTACCAGAGCTCCAAGGAAATGATTGGAACAAATGAAGTCCCTATTCAGAGCCCAGTCCAGCTCTGCCATGCCGAATAGGAGACGCCAGTGTGAGGAGAAACCCACCCAAACGGTAAAAATTTCAGGAGGCCAGAAACATTATTCTCCTCCATACTGATTTTTCATTAGATAATAAGAATTAAAAATATATCTATGATTAAAAAGGGAAACAACAACAATGAACCTTTCAGTTTTGTATCATACAGGATTGAAATGTCCCATAGGGCTATGGCTAATACTTTTCTTTAAAACATTATCTCTGCCATAAATGGAGGAAAATAAATTATTACCTACTATTGCTGAGTAACAGGCTGATCTCTGCTTTGGTTCATGTCTCAGTCCTAACCCACATAGTGGGCATATGTGAAATGTTGTGTTTGTATATACACCAGACCTATAGTGAGCATGTGACAGGTGACTCACCTACCACTTACAACTAAACATCAATTTCATATTGAAAAGCCAGCGGCAAGAGGGCCAGTCGCCTGTTCTCCAAGATAAGAGCAGTGGTGGGTTCCCATTTCCCAAATACGCTAAAATTGCATAATGAAATAGTCCTTCTGCTCTGGTGAAAATACGTGTACACAAGCATCGTCAAAATAGTTGACTTAATGATTAAAATAACTAAACACGCTACTTTCATTTTTTGAGCAATATCTTCCACATGTGTTGCAGTCAATAAATTGTAGGAGAAAACACTGTGCTTAAAAAAATGTCTATGATTTTTTTAATCTTAAAACTCATAGTCTAAATGCAAGTCTGTATCTGCAGTTATCTACAAATCTGTACTTGAATTACCCTGAAACCACATCTGTTTCACCAAGAGGGACCTCAAAGAATAGTTAAAACTCTATTCGATGACTCATTTTCTCTTTGAACGTGGGCAGTGATTTTGCTCACATTCTGCCCTTACCTGGGATGAAATTAGAATCAAAAACACATGGCCGGCTCTCCGAGGTGTTTCCAGAACACTGGCTGCCCACGGGGAACAGAAGGATGCACTGGCGGGCACGGACCTGGACTCCAGACACATCACACTCAGACCAGTCTGACCACTCCGACCACATCTCTGCAGTGACCGAAAGTGGGAAAAGGAGGCAACAAGGGCCACTGAGATCAGTCAACTTGAAAGCAGTCAAGTTAAAGTTTACATATATGAATTTTAAGTCTTCATATTAGGTTTAATGGGTCTGTATGCAAGTAAGATGTGTTCCTATCTTCTTAAAAGTCCAGTAGACATGATACACACAAGCATGAATAAAAGAACTGGTATATAGTTGACTGAAATAAAATGTGCTTAAAATATGCTTGGTAAAACCACATTATTTTAATGCTATGAAGTAACTGGATTAGACACGCGAGCTAATCAATGATGTCCGACTTTGCACAGACCACTAGTGGTGGGGAACAGAAATCATCGATACAGACACTGTTTCCACCAGGGCAGTGCTGCTCTGGAAAGAGCAGCCCCCTAAAGCTTTCCTGAGAAACTCCCCCACGTACAGCGCTCAGGCGGCAGGAACAGCGGGCGCTCGCGAGGAAGCCCAGTTGTTGCAAGTGTTCTCTTCTGCCACAAAAACAATTCTGCAGAGTCAATACGCCCCAGTCAGGCTATACTTGAGGCAGAATTCATCTTATCCCACGTTTACTGTCATGGAAGCTCATAAAAATCAATGTACAAGTCTTGGGTTAAGGCCAAAAGTTGAGCAGTAACAGGTCCCTTCACCCTGAAGTGGAAGAGTTGCCAGGATTTGTTAAATGCATCCAGGCCTACAGATGTGTGACAGAGAAACACTCCTATTTGAGGTAAGGAGGTTACAAAAATGAATGCTTAATATTATTTATGAAATATTAATCAGCATAAAAATATATTTCTGTGCAGTTTGCTTTTTGCCTCCTCTTTAAATGTAAGGTGTCAGCATCGTCTTTGCAGTTCAGGGAAAATTTGGAAATTAAACTTGTGCCTTAATTCAATGGGAAGAAAGATACATGTAAGGGATTCAATTTTCCCTTAAAAATTCGTCAAGTGCCAGTTTTCAGAATGACTGTGAGAGTTTGGTCTGTAGGTACTTTTCAGTATAAATGGGACCTTCTGGAAAGACCTGCAGGCAGAAGTTAAAAAAAAAAGTAAAAGTGTTTCAATGTCAAAGTGAGGTCTCCCTTTCATTCCAAGTGGTCCCCACATGTCAGAAAATGAAGCGAATTCCTGGCCGAGGAGGCTGCGGTAGCTGGCTCAGTGGGTTCAATGGGTGCCTGCATCAGGCAGCCTCAGCACTGGGACCCCGCCTCCACGGTCCTGAGGCCCCGCCTCCATGGCCCTGAGGCCCCGCCTCCATGGCCCTGAGGCCCATCCTTTGAAGCAGCTTCACAAGGTACCTGTGTGCTCCCACCCTGATTTTCAACAATGGAATCTCAGATGTCATTATCAGGTTAAATATTTCATAAAGGCTTCGTTATAACTAGCATCTGCTTCTAGTTCTGAAACTATGGCACAATGAGAAAGGTTTTATCGCAGAACCCGTGTTCTGAAGTCAATTCAAGGTGCCAGTGCAAGATTGCTGGCTTCCCCTCTTTCTCCGCCTGTGATGTGGCATGATCAATTTCACCATTTCTAAACCAAGGGGAGAGGCAAGTTTGTCCCAAAGTCCCACTGCTTACCAGGGCAGGGCTGCATGTTGCACAGGGCCTCTTCCGTGTGCAACCCCAGGCAGATGTCTCCGCCGTAGGCTGGGGCTGGGTTTGTGCACGAGCGGGTCCTCATGTAATGTCCACCGCCACATGTTGCTGAGCATTTTGACCAGGGAGACCAGCAAGACCACACGCCATCCACTGGGAAGACACACAAAGTCACATTGCTTCTGAAATGCAAAATCTGAGCGATCTGATGAAGCTACTGATAGCATGTGCATAGCAGGAACACACCTGTGAAGGAACTGACCACTCACCGAGGGGTATTTGGGGCCTTCCTCTAGTGAGGGGACCTATTTTGCACATTCCTCCCTTTGCATTTTCAGTTCCTCTTATTTGTTCCTTCAGGAACTATCTCTAAACATAACACGTAAGCATGAGGATGACAGAGGGGTGCGGTGTAACAAAATCCCCATCCCTGGGAATGATGGTGAACCACATTCTGCCGTGATGAATGTGAAGTCCCCGCTTGCTCCTGCCTTTGCTAACTGCACAATCGAGTTGGCCAGGGGGGACTGACAGCTGAGGACAGGTTGTTCTAGTCACAGCCTTCCTGATTAATTGAGTTACAATTAGCTCCAGGACAAAGGGGTAAAGTAAAGGTGATAGGTCCTGTGCAGAAGGATTGTGGAGAACTCCGTAGACACAGGCACCAAACAACCTAACAAGTCCACACTACACAGACTCAACGGTGTGTTTATGTGATAGACTAAACAGAGGACCCGCTACCTGCAGCCAGACTTCAGGTTGGAAATGATGGCGTTTTGTAACTCAAACATTAGGCAGAACTGGTTCCTGATGAACTGTGGCCATGCCTGTCTATGACCCCAACAGTTCTCCTGTTTTCTCCAGACTGGGTTTCTGATACCTGTGAACGGGGTTCTTCAGAGAGCACTGGGTTAGCAGACCCACCTGGATCTCGGGGCTCCCTCCTGCATTAGCTGACATTGTTACATTGAGACCTCATGCCGGCTTCTGTCTGACAGTGTCAGATAATGATCTGCCGTTTGTCTGACTCGGTGCTGACCCTCTCTCCTGCCAGCCAGACCTGCCCTGTTTTACTGCGTCCCAGCACAAAGCCAGGACTTTGTCAAGATGTCATTAGACTCCAATTTGCAAAAATCAATCATAACCACAGCAAACTACAAAAAAAAGCTGATGAAAGACTCACTTTTACTGTATGTAAACAGTATCATGTTTTATTTTCTCCGTATTCTACATAAAATAAAACAGAAACAACCAGGAAAGGGGATGCCAGAATTGTTAAAGACACAAAGCTATTTTGGCTAGAATGTCCTAGTTTGTACTTGTATACACCCACTGTGATTTAATACATCTTTATGGAGTAATATGTCTCTTTAGATATAGGCACAGGTTAAAAAAAAAAAAGCGTTTTTGAGACACATGAGCAGCAACATCATGTTTATGGTGATATTTTAATTTGCAAAGAGTAAAAATAGAACAAAGTAACATTTGACATGCGACTGGGAATTTTGCGATTTGATAGTTTATCCAGACTTGGAGAATTCACCATTTTCCCCAAAAGGCAATAAGCATGTCAGAAAGTAAGAGAGAATGAATCAGATATCTGACATTGGTTGTAATAATAGAAAAAAAAAAAAAAAGGCAGGCATAGACTTGCCTAGAACTTTAAAATTTCCGAACACTCACTGCCATGTCTGTCCTCACTGGGGGATGCTCGCTGGCAGTTTCTCTCTATCTGTAACCCGAGCGGAAGCTTGAAGTGGGTCCGCGCGCACATCCAAGCTAAGGCACCGGGGAGTCATAGTGCCTTGGAGCAGCAGACGTCACAGAGTTCAGGTGTTTGAATGTACACAAGGCAGTCTGGGGCTCAGGAGGGTCTAATGCCTCATCTAGTTTGCAGTCGGAACCAGGCTTAGAAGCAATCATGTGATCTGAAGATCCTGGGTTTTTCTATTGCATAATGAACCTGCAGATCAATGGCCCATAGGTATATGAAAAGATGCCCAATGTCAGTAATAGGCAAGGAAATGCAAATCAAAACCACAAGGAGACATTGCTGCATACTTGTTAGGATGACTATTACTGGAAAAAAAAAAAGAAAAAGAAAAACAACAATAGGTAACAGTAGAAGATAGTTTTGACAAGGATGTGGAGATATTGGAACCCTTGTACCCTATTTGTACAAATGTGAAATGGTGCAGTTGCTTTGAATAACAGTATGGTGGCCCCTAAAAAAATGAAAATGAAAATGAAAAAATTTTTAAAAACTACCATGTAATCCAGAAATCCCATTCCTCGGTATATATCCAAAAGTACTGAAATCAAGAGCTCAGAAAGATATCTGCACTTCCATATTCATTGCAACGTTCTTCACAATAGCCAAAATGTGGAAACGACATAAAATCCATTGATAGATGAATGGGTAAATAAACTGTGGTATTTACGTACAATGGGCTGGTCCATTAAAACAAAGGAAATCCTGTCATATTCCACAACATGGATGAATCTGGAGGACATTATGCGAGTGAAATAAGCCAAGGAAAGACAAGTACCGCATGGTTCATTTACGTATGAAATATAAAATGTCAAACTCATGGGAGCAGAGAGTAGAATGGTAGCTGCCAGGGGCTGGGAGGGGGTGGGTAGAGTGCGACGCAGTTCACAAGCACGTCGTCCTAGTCCTGCAGCCTGGGTCTGCTGTGAAGGCTGTGCCCAGAGTTAACAACACTGTACGTTAACACCCTGATTCAAAAAGCCCGCCCGTCCGTTAGACTCTCACTCTGGTCTTCCACACTCATACTTACTGACTTTCTGTTTTCATAAAAAAGACAAAATGAACTACATTATTTGAATTTGAATATTATTTAGGAAAAAGAGCCACCTGTAGTCGCTGCCTTGGTCGGCCAAGGTCTGGAACCCTTACATCCAAATCAAACATGGACTGAGGAAAAGGAGGGAGGGAGAAACACCCAGCTATTTCTCCCTATTGCAGGTAAATTACGCAGGTGAAGGCACTACATGGATCCACCCACTAAAAGTTGAAAAAGGGTCATTTCAACGCGGGTTCAACTTCCATACCTTGTTGCAATTTATCATACACATTAGAACTGGAGATCAAATTTAAAAGATATTTTACATGCGCCTGGTGTGCTTAGATTTATTTTCAAACGTAATCTTAATGAGGAAGTTTGTTTTTTAAGAAAATACAGTGCCCATTTGTGTGTGTACCACGGACCCAATAGGCTTGGGGAGAGTAATGGGAGGGGAGTGTCTGAAACACAACACAGACAGCCTTATAACTGGGCCTCCTCGCGGCTGAGCCGCTCTGCCTCCAGGGCCCTGGCTGCTCCTGAGCCCTCCTTCGTGCATCGCAGGCTGTCACTTGTTCAGGAATTTTCCAGGAGGCATTTGCCCAACTCAGCCTCTCAAACCCACCCACACTCAAGTGGAAAGTAAACGGGACAACTCGGGATATTTTTACAACCCTCTGTGGAATCTTGGCTTTCATAAAGAAAGTGAGGACGGAACTATTTCAAGACATTAAGGTTATATACACATGATACTGTCTTGGCCATCAAATCAACTAAAACAGAAGCGGCCCCCAGGTCAGGTTGACGGCTGTCTCTCTCTGAGATGGGCCCCGAGCCTGCACTCAAGGACAGGGCCGCGTCCGGCGTCCGGGGGGAGCCAGCACGTCCTACCGATGGCAGCAAGGACTCGTGTCTGGAACCCGGGAAGGTGAGAGTCCAAGGAGGGATCCTGACGTTCCCTGGCCACCCTCCCTGCTCCTTTACATCTAATGATGCCGCCCCAGGGCATCCTCCTAGCCCCGGGGGAGGAATCCTCCACTCAGTGCTGGGCTGTGGGAAAATACTAGCTCTGCGACCTTTCCCAGACCCTCAGTGCCGCTTGGCTGGGAAAGCTAGACGGTCAAAGGGAAGGGTCACTAGAGGCTGGACGACAACTGGCAGAGAACGCCTGCAGAAGGCAGAGCAGCCGCAGGAGCAGGGGCATTCCCGAGAGCCTCGGCTGTAAGGCTGGGAGCTGTGTGCTCGCAGTTTAATGTGCATATGTATACGTCCGTCCATTCATCACCCACCCGCTCATCATCCGTCATTCACCCAGCCAGCCATCCATCCATTATCCATCTGTCCATCCATCCACTTATCCATCTATCATGCAACCCTCCATCTTTTCATCCATCACCCATCCATCCATCCATTGATCATTTTCCCATCATCCATCAATCCATTTACTCATTCAACAAATGTTTACTGAGCACTGCTACAAGCCAGTTTCTTGTCCAAAGAACTCAGCAAGTTGCTTGTACCTACTGAAAAGATACTTGCAAGCTTCTGGACCTTTACAAACACTGTTCCTGGTGTTTGGAATGATGTTCCACCCCATTTCTGATCTCTGTTTGTCTGTTTGTCCCACTCCCGTCTGCCCCTCAAGCCTCAGATCAGGGGTAGCCTGCTTGGGGTAGCTGATCCCAGCTCGGTGGGTCCTTGGCTGAAGTAACCTCTGCATCCTCTCACCACCCCAGTAGCTGGTGACCCTCTGGGTTGGCATTATTCACAGGATGCCTCCTCACTGCTGACCTGGACCGTATCACTGCATCTTTCTTCACCCTGTGAATAGTGCACGGTAGGCTATCCGAACACATTTGCTGGTAAACTGAATGAAAGAAGACAGATCAAGTAGCTGACTGCCCACTTTCCCTCCATTCAGCAGTTACCAGTAGGTATTCGAGTGTATGCCTGGCTCCATGCTGGGAGCCAGGGTACTGCTGGGAGTGAGTGACACCCTCATGGAAGCACCCACCCACTAGAGCTTCCACTCGGACCCATGTCAGGGCAGCACATGCAGCTGCAGACCAGCACCCGGGGTGGTGCGAGGCTCCAGGTGGAAGAGCCCCTGACTGTGGGAAGGTCAGGTGGAAGGAAGGTGACAGGGCACCCCCCCAGAGCTGTGGCAGGAGGACCGCAGACCAGACAGAGGAGCCTGCAGGGCTGTGTCAGCAGGCAGAGCCCTGTCCGGGAAGACAGAGGCTCCTGGGGGCTTTTTTAGCTCATTTTATTGACTCTCTGCCAGCTTGGGAATTCCATGGAATGAAGAGTTAGGACTCAAGAGAAAGACCCAGAAACAGAGCTTCTGTTGGCCTCCAGGAGAGAAGAGTGTGGGTTTGGAGACCCAGCTCAGGGAAAAGGAGACCCCAGATGATGGGGGGCATGAGAAACTGGCTGGTAGGCCGCTGGTGAGACACCCTTGATACCTGTCACTCCGGAACAGGAACCTGGTGAACGGAGGTCAGTTCCTACAGAGCTGGGCCCATCAGAGCCTGGCAGGGGTGAGTGGGGGGCAGTCCCCACTTTCAGGGACACCTCTCCCCTGACCATGGTAGGAGGGCTGACTTTTCCACTGGGCAAAGTGCCTAGGGCCCATGGTCCTCACAGGCACTCATGAGAGTGTTTCAGCATCTTTAAACTGGGAGAAATAAATTGAATATAATGCTGCCTAGATTTTATTTGTTTTTCACCACTTCCAAGCAGTTGGAAGATATAATCTGTGATTTATAAATTTTATGTGTTGTGGGTATACACAGGCACAGCTCATTTTATTGTGCTTCGCTTTATTGGGCGTAGGAGTTGAAGGCAAGACCCTCCTGCAGCAAGATTACAACTGGCTGAAGGCTCAGGTGATGGTTAGCATTTTTTAGCAATGAGGTCTTTTTTTTAATTAAAGTACATACAGTTTTTTTAAGACACAATGCTATTGCTCAAATAGTAGACCACAGGATAATGTAAACATAACTTTTATATGCACTGAGAAACCAAAAAAAATGCATGTAACTTGATTTATTGCGTTATTTGCTTTTTTGCAGTGGTTTAGAACTGAACCCTTAACATCTCTAATATGCCTTTCTTACTCTCTCTCTCTCTCTCTCTCTCACACACACACACACACACACACACACACACACAAAGCCAGGGCGGCCAGTTCAGCCTCCCTAAATCAGAAGGTGCTTGATTTTTCAGATCTTTTCCAGATACTTCAATCCACTCACCTGGGCAGGGCAAAATGTTGCATTCCTGGTATTCTAGGGACGGGCCCAAGCAGGGCATGCCCCCATACTTGGGCTCAGGGTTGTTGCAAACGCGCTTCCGGTTCCGAATGCCCCTGCTACAGTCGCGGCTGCACTGTGACCACGACGTCCAGGCTGACCAAGCCCCGTTGACGGTGTGTGCCGAGTATCTGCCAGCACGCAGGAAATCACCAGAAAGGCCTGCCAAGGAAGAGGCCGAAGTGTTAGTTCTCGAAGTAAGCGGAGTCTAAATTAACTACCATTCTGTACGAGTGCCTGCTTTATTTCTGTAACTACACCCTCAATTCAGGTGAACCCTTTTTACACTTCAAAAGCCAAAATTAAAAAAGAGGCAGTTGACTGGTAACCTCCTAAAACTGAAGTGTCTTTCTCTGCAGCCGCTCTTACTAAGAGTGCATCTAAGAACTTACTTTTTGAATGTGGCCAAGGCCTCACATAGGTTATAGGCCTTATAGTTGTAGTTCACTTATTTTTCTAAAAAGCTTTCTCCGAAGAAAAACACAACTTTCTCACTTCCCTTGGAAATTCTACTTGGACTCATCATGGAGAGTAGGGTCTGAAAAAGCTAAGGATGATTCAGGCATTTTCAAAAAATGGTCCTTCGCCTGTTCACCTTTGCAAAGTAAGGCCGGTGAAAGGCGTGGGGTTCATGCTCTGAACCACAGGCCGTGGAGACGTGTGTCTGCACCAGAGCCCAGCAGGGGGGCTGAGCCCACGGCCCAGCACGCAGCCCATTGCGGGATGACCCTGTCATGTGGCAAATGCTCCCATGAAGTTCAGAGCACACTTACTAGCAAGATACGGTTTCCCAGGAACAAGCGTAGATGCAGACGCAGCAGCAGGGGGTGCTGGGGGTTTGGGGGTGGGGAGTCGTCTTGGTATCGACAGACTCTGAATACTGACTGTGTGTCAGGTCTGCTCAGAGCATTTTGCTCCGAAGTCATTTAATTAGCCACAGTCAAAATTCCTGTTCATTTTAATAAAAATGCCAGCCACTCATAATATTAAAAAACATTCAGTAATTTTCTCCAGTATAGGCAGAGGGTGACACAGGTTTTAACAAACGTAAGTCTCAAAGTAGGTACCGAAGTTCTGGTTAAGTGTGGGAGGCAAATATGCCAACGGTTCTGTCTATCGTGAGATAATTTTGTTGTTCATTTCAAAGCTGGCCCAGAAACCTAGGCAGGATGCTCTTTAGAGAAAATAGATTAGAAATGCCTTTCTGTGATGAGCCAGTACTTTGTGGTGAATCAATAAAGAACAACTATTCACAATTAAGCTGCATCTTGTGTGGTCAGAGGTAAATAAGTCCAATTTTGTATTTTCAAGATATTGATACCAAAAACGTGTGGATGGTCTTTAGAACTTGAAGCCATTAAGACACAAGAAAGATGAAGTCTTTTTTAAGCTACGCCCATGATTGTCTTATGGAGAGAATACGGAATATATTTTATTATAGTGTATTAAATTTTTCCTTAGTTTATGTTACTAACATTTAAAATAATTATTAGCTTTGGTCACGTATTTATCTGAAAATGAAGAAGTGCAAAAATCTGTTTTCAGAAAAGGGAATAAAGTTAATGTACAGAGGAATGCTGTTACTCATTTTCTATTTTTTTTTACTTTGATGTCATAAAAAAAAAAAAAAAGATAGTCCACAGCCAGCTCTGAATTAAGGAAATAAGTGAATAGTGTTTGTTTTGTTTTTTTAATTGTAGACTTCTTCACACAAAATTCTTCACTAAAGCAGAACCTCCCCACCCCGCCCAAGAAACATTGAACAAGCTTGCCAGTTGCTGAACGACATTAAGCAGGATGGTTTGAGGTGAGGAGAGAGTTAATGTTAACTTAGTAGACAGTTAATGTCAGCAAAATCAGTATGACTAGGAGTGGCCGTTGATGGCAACTGTTGGTCCTGTAAGCATCCAGGCTGGTAACTCTAAGTTGCCGTGGCTGTTCAGCTCCCAGAAGGAGGCATGAGATTCTGTGACATGTGTGCAGCTGGTGGCCCTTACTCACAGCCACTCTGTTTAAGAGCTTCCTCCCGGGTAGTGCAGGAGGAGATTTATGGCACCTCCATGAATTTAATTCCACCTGCATCAGGCCAACATGGCAACTCACCAGCTCTGTGGTTCCTCAAGGCCAACTCTCCTAGGTCTAAAGCTTCTTCTTTAAAAATGGCACTGATGGTGACTGTGCTTTCTCTATCACATTTGTGGTGGGAGAATAAGTTGGGATTATAAACACGGAAGTGCTGAGAAATGTTGGGAGGTGGTCTGGTGCAAGATATTACTGCCACTGCCGTGAAGACCCATATGTGAGCACTTGTTTCTTTCTAGAACTGGTCAGACTTTCTTACATTAGATGAGGATGGTAGAAGAGATGAAGAAGGATGCAGAAATGCCCAGACTTCCTGGTGTACCCTAGAGCTTACCTCACACTATTAATATGTGACTAAAGGGATTTATACAAATACAAGGAGCAAAGCAATTTCATAGACTATTGAAGTACTCTCTCATGCTGTACTCTTTAAAATCCTCTTATATATACAAACACAGAGATGCAGTTCTGTTTTCTTTGTCCAGTTTAGAGATAAAATAAAAGATTATTGCAAATTTTAGTGCCAAAAGAACTACAGAAGGTCATACTAACCCTTCCATAATACTTTCTGATACTAAATAAATCTTCCACAAACTATTGTGGACCTGCTATAAATATTGTGTTATTTTCAGGGTTGAATTCACAGGACCATCTCAATATGTAACTACCAGTAAATTTTTATAGTAAGAGTGTTTCCTATCAATTTGCTACAAAGCCAATTCTGCTCTAAAGGGAACATTGTTAGAAAGCTTGCTAAACCAGAAGATGTCAAAAGGAAACATCCCCGTCGTTCTTCTGTGAACCTAGAGAAAAGATCACATGCCAGTCTGTAGAAGTGGGTCAGTCCCCACAGAGTGCCCGCACTCACCGTCCGTGGAGCAGCCGCTGGTGCCGTCGCTAGAGCAGTACCGCATTTCGATTCTCTGTCTTCCCACTTCCAGCAAATTTGGGTCAGGCAGGCGGGCTTTGCATGTGTATCTAAATCGTTGCTCATAGTGGCCTCCGTTGTCAGAGATGTTGACAGGCGTCCAGGGTGTCCACGGCGTGGTCTTCTTCAGCTCAGGGCATGAGTTGGTATTACAAGGCTGGTATTCCTGGGGGAGAGAAGGAGTGGTGTGTGCTCATCATACAGCATAACTAGAGTAAGGGGTTTGCTCCTTTAGTGAAAGACAGGGCTCTCTAAAACTTCAGACCTTAAGACACCCATCAACTATGAGGTGTGAAACACATTTTTGTTAAATTGGATATTTAGGAGAATATTCAGTGTACAAGTCAACTCCAAAAGGGTCCGCACAATTTCTTTTGGGTCAACAATGAAAATGAGACAATAAACATAGTTGTTTGTGAATACACGTCATGATTTCCATGAAAATCATCTTTCTTTTACTTAATAAGTAACCAAAAATGCTGATTATTCTGATGTTAAATTTAGCTGTCTTCTTTTAAAGATTAAAGTTAAAAAGATGGAACCATTACTTGTTTTTTGGACTACAGTATGTTCAGTTTGTGATTAATGAATGTATTCAGCTCTGGAATAACAGGTTCCAAGTGTTAGACTCGTCGGTATCCAAATGATAACATCGTATATAATAACTTTCAGTCGATAAGAAGTTTTCACAAGATTTCCCTGGCTAATACCTCAATAACACTTGGTTTCTCCTCCCTTCCCTCACTACCAGGTATCTCCCTTGTACACAAGTTGGAAGGTCATGGGAGCTGAACAGAAAGATTCGAAGATCTGACAAATGGGACACAGTGTGTGCTGGGGTTTGGAATTTAGGGCAATAATTATAAAGATCCATCAGAAGCACTAAAGTATTTATTTGGCAATAATTTTAAACACTACATATCCAGAAATAGAGTCAAATATACAGGTTACTGGGTCTGTGTTTGGACAGAGCCCAGCATACACTTCTTCCCGTTGACCACAAAAGATGTTTCGTTCTGAAGAAACACTCAACACATAACACCCCTAATTATGGCCACAGTTCTAAAATGATTTTCTTCAAGATAAAACACACATATAAAATAAGATTTAAATAGCTCTCTAAGCTGTATTATCAAAAAGAGAACTGTCCCACCCTTCCCCCATCAGTGGTTAGATAAACATTTTGATATTTATCTTGTAGTGTAACAATGAGAACTTGCTATCAGGCATTGTTCACTCCCTGTGCACTATGGAAAATGAGGATTGAGCCCTTAACTTCCTACCCCACTCCGTGTGTCTTCAATATTGATGCAGCCTTCCCATCTCCGGTCATCTTAATACGGTTAAGCTACATTTTTGGTTAGGTCAAAACCCAGTGTTTGCACGTCACAGTAGGTGTGCACTCTCCACACCTGAGTGGTGTGGTAAAGCACAACTGATTTTTGTTTTTTGTCCAGTTCCCTTCCAATCCAAGTCAAGGGTTCCTCTGTTTTGGTGGGTTGTTGTTTAGTTTCTGTGAGCACTCCATTAATTCACCCCCAGGTATTCAGACACAGTAAAAGTTGTCTTTGTGGGATTCTGGTTTGAAAGAAAAAATACTCCTTTAATGTTTTCTTAGCGAATTTCCAATAAGAGAGAAAGTAGCCATGTGTGTCCACGCCAGGAGCTTTTACCTGGAAGTCTATTAAAATCAAGGTTTTCTCTCTGTTCTGATTACTCTAACTAGGTTTCTTTACTCACAATCCGTCAGTTTTATTATTTTTACAAAGGACAACACCCCAGAGCTCTCCATGTTGGTGAGGCCATAGACTTTTAACAGAAAGTATGTGAAGTGATTATCCTTGCTCCTCTGAAATCAGGCCCTCTCACCTGGCCTTCCCCAGCCCACAGGTGCTGCTTGTCTCCACACCAACACACACTGGAAGACAGATGACTGCATTTTCCTGTTTATAGCATCTTTTATTATGGTATTTTTTGGATGCTGCCTCCTGAATGAAAAAATAGCCCCAATTCAGGCCATAAACCCAATCATGTGAGAAACTAGACAGAACACATGTGAGCTCTCTCATTTTCACTTGAAATCAAAGCCACATGATAGGAATGCAGTAAACCTTGTCTGGGGTCCCCCAGGCCAGGAGTGTGGCAGCACTGTCATCCTCGGATTGCAAATGCCATATGCCTTTGTCCTGCCCTTCATGACTCTGTGCCAGCCTGGCTGGGCCAGTGTCCAGGGCTCCTTGCTGAAATGGACTTAAAGCACTTGCTGTTTGTAGACCCCTGTTTTAAAAAATGCAAGTATTAATAGGTTCAACATCACATAAAATCATACCATCCCTCCCACGTCTTTATGAACAAATAAATGAGATACATCCAATAGTTCTTAGCTTCCTCACACTAACAATTTCACCTTTTCCATGGAGATAAAATTTTGTTTGTGAAATGTATGAGTGACAGATATACTTTCAAGCTGGTTCATGTGCCCGAGTTGGCCTCTGTGTGCTGGTGACATGCCCAGCAGGGCAGGGGGCACACGTACTGGAGGTGGGCATGGCTCAAGGACGAAGAAAGTCAACTCAGGTTCATTAGAACTAAACCTCTGATAAGGAAATCCAGTCTTTTGTTCACTAGCTCCTCACAGCACAGATGCTAACACTAGACACAGGACTTCCTCTTTTCAACCGCTTTTGGAGGTTTCATATGATGCATTTACTTAAAATATCAGATTATGAAACGCTAAGAAATGATATTACCAATCTATTTTATGTTGACTAAAATTATGAAGTAATTCAAGTCAATGGTGAATAATTATATGACTTAACACTATATATTTGCTACAATTTACTGTTGAACTGTTGCTATGAGTCCTCATATTTGAATGGAACTTGAACAGCATTATGTTTAATGTTACAGAAAGAAGTTATTTTAAAAGTAGTTTCAGGAGCTAATTACTATTACTTGACACATAGGATTCTTAATATTCTGGTGGCAAACATTAAGTAAGAACGGTTATTGACATTAATCTCCACTTCTGAATGTGCCTGTGTGTGTGTGTGTGTGTGTGTGTGTGTGTGTGAGAAATCAGGATCTCAGAGATGCTCTCCCATATTCATGTCAGCATTGCTCACCACAGATAAGATATGGAAACAACCTGAGTGTCCAACAATGGACAAAAGGATAAAAAAGATGTGGCATATGTAATATATAGGTTCAACATAAATAATGCCCCCTTTTTATTACAAAACCTTTTATTAAAAAATCATAAGCATGTAGTTCTGTAACATAAAAATATAATGCTGAAGTACACCATGTTATATTTTAGGTGAAATGTTCAAATTAAAACTATAAGTTATTACACCCATATTATTACCCTACCAACCACACTCAAGCAGGTGGTACTTCTGCTGGACCCTGTATATATGCAGTTTAATGTATAAAATATATATACACAATAAAATATTATTCAGTTGAGAAATAAGGAAATCCTCTCATTTGCAACAACTTGGGACAGACCTTGAGAGCACTGTGTTAAGTAAAATAAATCAGAGGGAAAAAGGCAAATCCTGTATGATATCACTTGTTATGTGGAATATAAAAAAGATAAACACCTAAAACTAATGTAATATTGTATGCCAACTGTAGTTTAAAAGAAAGATAGACTCAGAGAAACAGAAAGTAGAGTGGTGGGTATGAAATTCCAGTTATAAGATTAACAAGTTTGGGGATCTAATATACAGAGTGCTGTTTATAGCTCATGTAACAGTATCATACAGTATATTTAAATGTTGCTAAGAGAGTAAACCTTAAATGTTGTCACCCCAAAAAGAAATGGTAACTATGTGATGAGCTGGAGGTGTTAGCTCATACTATGGTGGTAATAATTTGGCGATTTATTAAATGTATCAAATCAGCACATGACATACCTTCAACTTACATAATGCTATGTGTCAATCATATCTCGATAAAGCTGAAGCAAAGTTTAAAAAACGGAAACTAATGCAAGAACAAAAGAATAAATAGCCAAGGAAAACAAATTTAAAAAGTGGTTACTAAAGCAATTTCAAATAATTCTCCAAATATGTTCCGTGGGTAGTCTCGGTCTCAGCCAACAGAGACAAGGCCATCCATTTAAAAGTTTAATCCAGAAACCGGGGCGGCACCCTGCTGCTTCTCCCTTACTTCTGGGTTAAGTCCCACAGACAGGGCTTCTTGTGTTCCTTCTCTCCTCCCCACTTGAATCGCCTCATTTCTAATTCCAGTCACCCCCTCCACGGGCCTGTTTCACATAGTCAAAGCCTATACTTTACCGAAGTTCAACTGTGTAGTTATAGATTACCTCTACTAACAGACCGCAAGTTTGTCAAAAGCAAGAACTTTGTCATATTTATTTCACATTACCAATCTTAAGTATAGTAACACTTATTTTTGTGAATGAATGGATAGATCATATTGATCAATTCACAAATAAGCCCATTCAAGGGGAATTTGAATAAATTTAGTGAAAAAATTTCAGTGGTTAAGTGGGGACCCCAGTTTTGTTTTTTATGTTTCCTTTGAAAAAAAATAAATCAAGACGCTGTGGTGTTAGCATCAAGATATAAAAATTAAGCAAAGGAATGGAATGGAAAGTCCAGAAATAGACCTGCACATATATGATTTATTCATTTTAGATAAAGATGCAAATACAATACAGTGGAGAAAGTAGTGTCTTTTCAGCAATGGTGCAGGAACAACTGAATAGCCATATGCAATAACTCTGATCAATAATTCACTTCATCAATGATAATACACTCAAATGGATCACAGACCAACATCTAAAACCATAAACCTTCCAGAAGAAAACAGAAGAACATCTCTGTGACCTTAAGTTAAGAAAACATTTTCTAGATGCAGTGCCAAAAGCATTGCTCAAAAAAGAAATGAATAGAAATAAGCTAAATTAATCAAAATCAGGAAGTTCTGCTTTTTGAGAGACACCATTAAATGAACCAAATCAAGCAACACAATGGGAAAGAATATTTGCAAATCATATATCTAATAAAAGATTCATTATGTTTGAAAAATTAAAACTCAATAATTAACTTCCAAGTGTTATGAATAGACATTTCATCAAAGAAGTTACACAGATGGCAAAAAACAAAAAATCATGTTAAGATAGTACTCAAGATAAGTTTTTAGAAAAAGTAAATTAAAACCACAAGTAAATCACCACACGCCTATTTCATATTAAAATGGCTAAAACAAAACAAAAACTTGACAATAGAAAATGCTTGTAGCTTGCAAAGCAACAGCAACTCTTCCTCATGCCCTGCTGGAAGGGTGTATTGTAAAATTGCGCAATTGCTTTGAAAACTACTTGACATTTTCTTAAAAACTTATAAACACTTATCATATGAACAAGTCAGTTAGTTCCCTCCTAGATATTTATCTGAGAAAATAAGGCATGTCCATACAAACATATACTTGTACATGAATGTTCACTACAGCTTTATTTGTAATAGCCAAAAACTGGAAAAAAAAAATGTCTATCAGCAGGTGAATATCTAAATAATTCATCTTATATCCAAATAATAGAATACTGCTCCACAATGAAAGAAATGAACTGCTGATATGTACAATAGCACAGAAGAATATGAAAATAATTATGTTGAGAGAAAGAATCCAACAAAAAAAGAACACGCATTCAATGATGGAAAATGAAAACTAATGTAGGGTCAGAAGGCAGGTGTCTCCACGGGTATGACACATGTTTATGAGGGAGAGGTGACAAAATGGAATGAAGAAACTTTTGGGTTGATGACATGTCCATTTTCTTGACTGTGCCAGTGGTTTCATGGAAATACACATTGGTCAAAACATCACATTTTATACTTAAACATGTGCAGCTTATTAGATGCCAATAATACTGTAATAGCTATTAAAATTATATGGTCACAGAAAGATAAGGCTTACTAATAAGTGATGGTTACCTTGCTGATTTAGAAATGATATTCAGAACAGTTGTATTCATATATACCTGTACACATTAAAATTCCAGCTTTTTAGGGTATTCATGTTTGAGTATTTGAGACTTACTATAACTACCAAGTATTTATAGACAAGTGCTTCATAAACACAAAATGTGCATGAAGTCCAATTTTACTTGTCATCACATACACCTGAAAAGGCTATTTCCTATTACAAAATTAGCCAGTGTAGCAACTATAAGTTATTGTCTATGTACACATGTGTATCGACTGCATTTTTTTAGAATCTTATTTGTCTCAAAATCAGTTTCTTCAGCTGCACTGCCTTTTCCTGTTGGAACAGGCCTTTGAACACATAGGAGTTTTGATCACCTTCCATGGGATTTGGAGAAGGCTGTGAGTCTCAGGAGGGCTTGGTGTGAGAACTCAGCCCCAAGGACAACTTCTTAGTCACTGTCTAACCCTCTGCAAATCTTTGAACACTTGGAGCGTGTCTTAGTCCATTGCAGGCTCTAACAAAATTCTACAAACTGAGTGGCACATAAACAATATAAATTTATTTTCCACAGTTCTAGATACTGAAAGGCCAAGATCATGGTGCCAGTGTGATCAACAGAAGGTCTTCTTCTGGTCTCAGACCTCTCCTGTGTCCTCGCCTGGTAGAAGCGGAGAGGGAGTTCCATGGGGCCTCTGACAAGGGCACTGATCCCATTCATGACGGCCCCATCTGCAAGACCTAACACTTTCCCAAACCATCCCATTGGGTATTCGGTTTTCAATGTATACATTTTAGAGGGTGACATACATTCAGGCTACAGCAAAACACACTGACATATATGCCAAATGAGAGGTTAGACAAGATGATCTCCAAACACTAAAAACATTTTGGGATCCGCAGTCTTGGTTTTGATTTTATCCGCTGATTCAAAGTAAATGTTGAATGCATGCACTTGAACCTGGCTCCCAGAAGGCGAAAGACTTGATACTCAGAATGCTAGGAGACCAGCCGTCTGCCTTTGCTACTCTAAACAGAGGCTGATGATTTAGAGATTTTTAAGAATATTCCTAATTTCTATTACAATGACTAGTCATAAAGACTCAATGAAGTACAATAGAAATATTTTTAAATGTAAAGCAATTTTGTAATGAAATAAATGAGTATTTCTGAGAAGGAAATCCCATCATTCTATGCAGGGACCGCTGGCATTTCAGCAGGTTTCCTCCAAGTGGCCTCCACTCTCTCTGTGCCTCTCTCACGAACCTCGACTGTGGCACTTGTTTGCATGAGGCCTTCCTCACCTGTGAGCCCCTCGAAGGTAGAGCCTGGCGTTGATGCAACATCCCTCCCTGGGCACCAATGCTGGTTCCACAGGGGGAGCACACTGTGCTAAACATCTCAGGGGCTTTCAAATGGTTGCATTTACTTTCAACAAGCAATCAGCCTGCATTCTTTTAAGTGCAGAAAAGCAGGCGTTCCTTGGCTTTCATACTAAGAAAAGACGTGTATGTGCATGGACAAGATTACATATGTGTGTGTATACAAAATGAAGCTGGTTGTCTTCCTTGCACAGTATTTTGGGCATTCCTTTTTCTAACACTGTAGAAAGCACAAGAGAATTAGAATAGTGTTGCCGCCAAAAATCTCTATTAGAGAGGCTATGATTTGTGGGCGCTCTATACACTTACATCTCAAATAAGAAGATCTATTTTATTTATTTTATTATCTCATTACAACGCCTTTAAATTCTTAGTAGCTGAGAGTGAACATTAAGAATTCAGACACCTTTTATTTAGTTTTTCTGACAAATAGCTTACAGTGAGAGGAGAAAACACTTTGTTAGAAGTGAGAGTCTACCATTGGGCAAAATGTTTCCTTCTCAAACCAATGGCTCAAATGGGTGACCCTGAGCAAAGGAGCCCGCCCTTTATTCCCATTCCTCCAGTTTTTAAGGGAAAATATTTCATGGTAATATACCTGCTTCAGGAGAATATAGTAATTTGTACATATTTTAAGAGTTCTAAAGAGGATTTTGGAAGAACCAGAGGAAATAACATACACCAAACTGAGGTTGTGTTATTATAGATTAAAGCTTTGGCAGGAAAACTCATAGGGCATTGCTTTTAAATTAAACACAGGGGTAGTCATCCTAGCTTCTTGTAAGTACAAAAGAAGCAACAAATAGTTATCTGCTTTCTTAGTAGAAAATAATGTGTGAATGTGTGTGTGTATAAAAAAATATTCACCACACATATACGATTGTAAGAAAAACATGAGTTAAAAAAAGAAATAAGAACTACTCTCTACAATCATAGTATTTGGATGTTAAGGTTATAATCACAGTCACACTTGTGTGGGCTAAAGTGATTTAATTTCTTGGCAAGAAAATGTAAACCCAAGTTAGAAAATACGGTGGTTATCGGCAATTTAATCATGAAGACACAGGCTAAAATCATACTTCTGTGGCCTCAGAAAACCCTAATCGAAAAAAACAAATGTATTTAATTAAAAGCAATTAGTTAGCAGCATAGACAACTGTTAGTGAATGTTTTATAAATGCCAGGTGATTAGGCTACATTTGGGAAGTAAATATTTATTTTATATATACATTAATTTCTAAAGCAATTTAAGTTTTCTGCTTTTGAGAACTATACTATGAATAAATGCAAGTCAGGCGGTGTTGATAAACTTGTGCAACTTGTTTTTCTCTGCCCATTAGCTGCAAAAAATTTAAATGTCATTTTCCCCTCCTCGATCACGTGGCTGTCTTTTTCTATTTGTGCTTTTTGTACCCAAAGAAACTTAGGACAAAACACAGTTGTGGCATCTTCTATTTGCTGTGCAACTGGTAAAATTTCTGAAGCTGTCTTGCAAAGGTCCAGGCTGCTCCGTTTTCTTTGCATTTCACCAGGTGTTCAGGGCTGGGTGTCTTTGGGTCTCACGCTCAGTAGCCCTACCTGGAGCCGAGTGAGCGGCTGTTCTGTTTTCCATCAGACACCTGCAGCCTGATTCCTTGATTATGGTGCAACAGTGATCTTAAGGGTGCTGTGACAGTATGTACCCACTCACAGACCGGGTAGGCAGAATTCTAAGATGCCTCCAATGTTCCCACCACCTGGGTGCCACACCCTGTGTAACCTCTTCTCTGTGGGTGTGGGTGGGTCTCGGGAAGGAGATGGAATAATGACTCTCTGGGTTAGGTTCTGTAAGCTAAGAAGTCCTTGTAGTGGATGAGAGATTCTCCAGCTGGCTTTGGGAGAAATTAGCTGCCGCACTGTGAGAGGGCCACGTGGCTGGGGCCTGAGGGCAACCTCCAGGAGCTCGCAGTGACCTCCAGACCAAAGTCAGAAACAAAGCAGGGACCTCAGTCCCCAAATTGCCAAGAACGAAATTCTGCAAACAACCAGAGAGCTTAAAAGAGAACCCTGAACTTCAGGAAAGTTTGCAACTTTGGACAACACTTTGATTTCTGCCTATAAGACACTCGACAGAGGAAACAGTTACATTGGGCTCAGACTTCAGACTTCTTACCCATGGAACTGTGAGATGACATAAGTGTTGTTTTAAGACACTAAATTTATGGCAATTTGTTACATAGCACTAGAATATTAATACATACCTATGTAAATATAAATACATATATAGTTAAGTATTTGTTTGTATATATAAAAATAAATCAGTTCTGTGACCCTGCTTTTTGCCCAGTGCTCCAAGGATTCAATTTATTGGATGATTCAAATGAAGTTGAAATTTCTTATCTATTGCCTCCTTTGCCTCTTAGTCTGATCGCCCAGTGACAAGGAATTTCCTTTCACCGGAAAATCATTATCTTCCTGCTATGATATTCCTCCAATTCTTTCTTATGAGAAAATCTTGGTTAAAGTTTTTTCTTAAAAAAAAATTACCACTAGTTGCTGTTAATAATGCATAGGAAATTCAAGGTGTTGATGAGAGTCTCATAGGTTATCTGCCAAGTTAGGTTTGTTGTTAGAATTCATGTTTTATTAAAGGTGCCTGGTCCCACGTAGAATTTGTTTTTAAATCAGCTTTTTAGAACTGTGACAAAATATACATGTGTTTGCCAGCAATTTGAATTTCAATGTTATCAATTTCATTAAAGCTGTAGATTTCAGACTACTATGTTTGAGTGAAGTATGTTGGGAAATAGCTTTTACTTCAAGGGCATAAACAGAATTTAAATGGTGTTCTATTCACCCCATAAAAGAGCTTTTCCTAAAGTGCATCTCTGCGCAGCGCATGGGTGCTACAGGGAAAAGCATCTGTGGTCAGGAAGGACGGAGGAGCCCCCGGTTCAACAAAGTGAAATGGGTTTCTTTAAAGCAAGAGAGATCTGAGCTCATCTTGAGCCCTTATCTCAGACCTTCTCGAGGAACCAGAACTGAGTAACTGAGCAGACTGTACATTAGTAAGTGCTGTCAGGGAGGATGCTACCTGAAGTCAAACAAGTTCCCAAAAAGTGAAAGCGATTTTGTTGTTGTATGACTGATCTGACAATTGACCTCGCTGATTCAAAACTGAAAATGAGCGTGTATTTCTGCAGTTTCAAGGTCGTGTGGAAGATCCCCATCTTCTACCAAACCTAACGAGGACTTGAAAGATTGAGGATGGCGTGTTATGTTCATGAAATCCTTAGCTCTAGTCAAGTGTTCTGTGTCCTGTGCCCACTGACACGTCCATGTCCATGTTTTAATGGGAAGTCATCTAAAAGATTCCCCTTCCTCAAAGCTGGTGGGGGTGGCTCTTCAGGGAGTAGTGACACACAGGGTGCTGGCACTTCATTAGTCTTCCTTCTCAAGTGCTTTCAGCTTTAAGTTGATTCATAAGTTTCTACTGTGAAGCTCTCGGATCACTTCCAAGTTTATGATCCTGCATGATAACCAAGAGAGCCCACCAGGTCTGTCCAGGGGGTTCTGCTCCTTTCATGTCCACAACCTAGTGCCTCAAATTTCTCTTTGTTAAATGAGAAGAGAAGGAAACCGATCACGATGATTTGGGAATGTTAAACCAGATCATGTATTGACAGTGATTATCAGAGAACTTGGTATATGGAGCATTGTTGTTCTGTACAGAGGTGTGGAAACAAGGATGGGACACAGAACACAAAAATATTAGGTGTTCTCCTAAGTTGGTCACTAGCAATTCCTCCCCCAAAATTCAGATGGTCATAAGAACCCACAATTATCTAGCAGGGTTACACACAGGGGGATGGCTTTATCTAACTGGGAGAATAAATATCCAAGATTCCATATGTATCATTTCACTCCCTCTGTTATGGGATCATCTAGTGGAAAATTATCTTCTAAATTTGCTCTTATCTGAGTTTATATGAAGATGACTTTTTATCAGTTTATATTCCTTAAATAATTAGTTCAGATTTCATGCCCTAAAAGATAGCAGTAAGAACATTTATTTACTCTAAAATACTGATAGTATGTATGACGTATTTGGAACATTTACTGCTAAGGTCAAAGTTCTCTGTCATTTCATTTCACCAGTAGGGAAATATTTAGAACTCTTGGGTGTTTTCTTGGCTCTCTAAGCTGGGAACCCATCATTTAATGGATCTGGGAAATGAAAAACATGTGTGTTTTATCAACATCTTTCACAAGGAATTGCACTTTTTTGCTCTACTTTTGGCCAATTTACTGTGGGAAATTATGTTCCTCTTAAAAAACATCTTTAAACAACTTCCTTTTTATAATTCAAAATTGTTTAATTAGATTCCTGTTACATCATGAATGCTTCCTGTCAGAACTTACGGGTATTGACCTATATATATTAATTTAAACATTTATATTTTAGAAATTAAAGTCAAAGTAATATTACGCAAATGACATTTTCAATTAACAACAGTTATGAAAATGGAAATGTCACGTTATCCATCCATCCACCCAGTCATTTATCCATTTTCCAGTAATCACTGTTGGAGCATCTATACCTCTCCAGAGGATCTTAGATATTAATTATGAAAATAAGCACATGAAGCTCAAGGGAGACATGAAAGTGCCATCAGCCCCACACCAACCATGTGTAATGGGAGTTAAGATGCTGGAGGGACTTGACCTTCAAAAACAGGACACTGTGGTCAACCCATGAGTCACTCCCCTGGGGGTCTCTGAATGACCAGTTTCACCCCAAGTTTCATTGTCTTCCTCAGTCACAGCACTGAAGATTGGGAAGCACCCACTAGTTTAATTGCCTGAGTACCAATTCTGACAAAAATGATCCATGCCCTAATAACAGAATGTCATTGTTAAGAGAAAACAAAATAAAAACCCTAATGCAAAATTAGCCAACTTCAAAAAAGTTTAAAGTCTTGATCATAGAAAATAAAAGACCCTTTGGTTAAAATGTAAGTTGTCAAATTGGTTGAGCATTCATCTTTATTTTTTTTCTTTACACAGTTAAAAATGTTTGTGCCCCAGTTTTATCAATGCTCCAAATGTATACCCAGGTTCCCTGCAATAATCCTAACAAAAAGAGTGAGGTATGAAGGTGGTCTGCTTAGGACTTGGGATCACAGGTGAATTCCAAGGTGCAAGGTGTGTGTGTGTATGTGTGGAGCTCCCTGTCTGCCATCACATTCTACTGTGTTGTCTCCCAAAGCTGGGAGACACATTAACCAGAAGATTCCAATCTCCCCCAAAAGAGGTGCATTTCCAGCCTAAGGATACAGGCTTCGTCCTTTCTTTGTGGAATCACCATCTCAATGCAGTCATACGTATAATGACTTTCATATGATCCTTCCCAAATAAATTTTCACAAAAGTGGGGACTCTGTCTAAATGGAGTGAAAACATCCTAACAGTAATTTTTTTGTGACTGCTTTTGATGGGTTTATTTCTAAGATTTATAACATCTTCTCTCAGAACTTAATTTTATGGTTTATTAATGTCTTGAGGTTATAATTAAATTCACTTATTGCCGACAATACTATTGATACATTAGAATTCGCCCCTGCCCTCACAACCTAAACACATCTCTCCCATCTGCTACTTCCTTTGCCTCCACTCCTCGCAGTCCTCTCCCTACATCCATCCATGTGATGGTCTGGAAAATAGATGGTTCAGCTTCGTAGAGCAAATATCAAAGAGAAAAGTCAGACATTGTGAAGCCCTCAAAGTCTTTGTCACAGAGGTGAACAGCAGAATCCCTGTCACTTGCTGGCTGTCTGAACCTAGCCCCTATCCCAGCTGCAGGCGTTAACACAGGGTGGGGCGAGAGCAGGTTCACTGCTGTTCATACGGAAAATAATACAATAATTACTAAATAATAACACGACATGAAACAGTTTCATGTACTCAACACTATCAACCTACTTTTGGCCACTTTCCCATAAATGATGTCTGCAGTAGAATTAAAATATTTAAGATGTTGTAATCAAATATACAAGATAAACATTTCTAGGTTTTAATATACTTAACATGGTAATGATACAAGTTTATTTATCAGGAAGTTTCCTACAAAAGAATAAATTCTCAAATCAATGTTTAAGACTGATCTACATAATGAATTTTCATCTACTTAAATATAAGTAGAAAATCATTATGCTATAAATTCCTAAAATATAAAATGATGATTAAATAGTGATATGGGTAAACTTCTTCCAAGTCCGTATTTTAATCACGGATATGTGTTTACCCTGATGCATAGTTATATTCATTCCTTAATTTTTAACTGTACAAATTTTCTTCCCACTACCATCACCATATAAATATACTTTTATATATGAAAACATAATGAAATTCACTTAATTGGAAATTTGTATCTTAAGATTACCTAAACCAACAAATGCAGCCACAAGTCTCTCATTCTAGAATGTTGCTTCTTTTCTTCAACAAGGTAAGGGTGTTTCTTATTCAAAGCCATCTTTCAGGCCCATGGAAAAATGCCCCAGTTGAACTATTTAGAATTCTATACTGTGGATGAGTTTAAAATTCTTTTCTCTCTTCTGGACACATTGCAAAATTTAAGCAAGAATATTGACTGATTTCTCCTTCCATTTCTATTCATTTAAGCAAAAAATTCCATAAGGTGGCTGAGTAAAAGTGCCTGCCCTTCAAAAATATGACTCAAGTATCTCTAAATTGCTTTATCTCTTACAAATATTAGTTTATAGAATAAAACAATAAGTGATACAAGGATGACTGTAGACATCTAACTTTTCTCGTATAGTGTGATTAAAAAAATGTAGCCTTCTTTCAGACTGTTTCTCAGTAATGGAGTTTATTTGGCTTTATTACACCTTGAAGTGTTCTAACTCACATTCAGACAGAACAGTATTGTCTGGGGACTGAAATGTGGAGTCATTCAAACAGGAGTTTACACAGGTAGGCAGGAATGGCACCAGCAGCTAGAAGCCCAAATACATAGTTATAAAATTTAATATGTAATTATATATATAGAATATATAATTCCATAAAATTATAATCAAAATAGAACTCGAGAAGGCGCTAGTGATTTTGAATGGTGCATCTTGGTGCCCATCTTGGAAAACACTGGGCTAATCAGTGTTTCTAACTGCATTTCTGTGGCTCCCATCACTGGCAGAGTAAAACAAAGTCCTCAGCTTTTGAGATAACTCAGAAAATCCAATCAGCGGCTTCGTCTCAACCCCTCACCTCACGGCCTGTGTCCCAGCCACACAACACCGTCTCCAAGACCCACAAACATGTGCTGTGGCTTCGGGTCTCTCTGCCTTTGCTGCTGCTGCCTTTCATGTCATCTGTTAGCTTTCGCCTAAATTTATCTGGAAGCCAACTCCCTCCTTGGTGCCACTGCTGTCCCCTGCACAGTAACCGATGGAGGGTGCAGCACTGTAATGACTTCTTTGCACAGGGGTCTCCCTGATATCCCGTGGGGTTTGTGAAGGCTGTGGCTACCCAGGTTTCATTTTTCTGTTTCTAGCCAGGCACTCGACACTTGCTCTTACCGGAAGTGCCCATCGGGCCTGCCAGCACTTCCTCAAGGGGTTGGTGGGGTCCGTGCATCAGAAACATGCCACAGTCCCTTGTGTGACTTTTGAAAACTTTTCCTGAATGCTGTTCACACTCTTTATAAATACTGAATAATCATTCAATCACCAAATAGTATACAAACTGATAAAGATCAAGAGGCTCTGGTCCCAGTGGGGTGGGGGCCCATCCAGGTGAGCGACCCCAAGGCCCCCGGCAGGGGCGCGCCATGGTGCCACGTGCCCTGCACTGCTGTAGGCGGGTGCCACACTTCATCCAACAACCACTCACTAAGTAACAGTCTCTGGCCTTCTGGGCATGGGTAGGAGAGCTGGCAGGGATTCTTGAGATAAATTATCCCCACCCTTGACTCACAACTCTTATTTCTTTGCCTTGCTTTCTTGAATGGCTGTGATCTCCAGTACAGCAGGGAATATGAGAGGGGCTGGCAAAACCCCTCAGCTTTTTCTTGACTTTAGTGAAAAGGCTTCTGAGGTTTCCCCAGTAACTATGATAATGTTTGCCATAATGCTTTAATAAAGATCCTTCGAAAGGCTGAAGGCGCTCCCATCCACTCTATTTGTTGCCTTTTTAAAAACTTTTACTATAAATGACTGTTGGGTTTTAACGAACATTTATTCTGCATCTATCGAAATGACTGTAAGATTCTTTCTCTTAATCTTATTAATATAAAATGTATTTTTTACAAGATTCTCTGCGTGACCATCATAAATATCATATTATGATGATGAACATAAAAACATAGTGAAATATAAATATTATGTATAGTTTTCATTTGTACTTAAATCTCGATGAATTAACATTACACAAGGTTGCACAACGTACGCACAGCACAAAAGGAGATCCTGGCAGAGGGGGTACATGAGCGCTGTTATTCAGCCTGCTTCTTCTAAACCACAAGCCTCGGCACAAGGCTGCTTGTACTTCGAGGAAGGGGCACTGTTCTATGCATAAAAGCATGTGGGCGGCCTGCCAAGGCCGGAGCCTGTAGCATTGTGAGCAACAGAAGGGAAACTTACTCAGATTCACACCAGTGTACTTTACAAGTTACCGGTGAGCACTGCTCCTGGGTCTTAACCATTTCTAACACTCAGAGGCAACATCATTCCCCAAACAGCTCAACCACTGGACACATCAGCTTGGGAGAACTTGCTACAGAAGCCCTCACTTTAAAACAAATATCCCTCTCTGTCTACTGCTCAGAATCCCTGCCGTTCTAACTGGCTCTAACTTCTGATACCTGTCTCCTATGCAAAAAGGGGACCGTGAGAAAAGGCACCCAAATGTTTGAGGGAGAGAGATACAAACAAAACTTAGACTGTTGAAGGGACCCTTCTCTGCACCTGTTATTACAAATATATAGTGATGATTACCTGGGGACTTCCTAAGAGAATGTTTGATCTCTACTGCTGGTCCAAATTTGTGACAGTTCTCTCTTAATTTGAACACTGCCAATACAATTCATGTTATTCATTTAGCAGCTACTCTGCGCCAGTCACTGAGAAGCTGCTGAGGATGCAGTGATGAGCCACCCAGAGAGAACACCTGCACCTGGGCGCTTAAAATCCCAGGGGGTTCTCTGTCAAGTGTCCCCACCTTGCTGGGGCACCTCCCTTCTCTAGTGGAAAAGTATCGCCTAGTTTTCTTTAACTTCAGGCTCACCAAGGATTTCATTTCACCCTGACAGTTAGGAGGACAATATTCGCAGCTTAGAATTGTGCAAAGCAAATTATCTGTCCTCCTCCGAGATGCAAGTAAAATGTCCACAAAGTACAAGGATTATTAACACTTTCTTTTGAATATCTGTCCTGTTGTAACTATGTAGAAAATGTATTTTTAACTTTCACATTTGTGTGAAAGTTAATTCAGATTTTTTCCCAGCAATTGAGGTCAACCCCAGTAACTCCATAACTCCCAGCCGCACATACTCAGCGGCCCCTCCTATACAACTATCAGCGTAAAAGCAACAAAAGGGAAGTTGCAAATCCTGCTTAGAAACATGGTGCAATGTCTACTGAGAAAAACATTACTTCCATTAATTACATATTCTTTTCTTGCAAGGGTACAGGTAAAAGGTAGAAGCCAAGTGCCAGAATTTTAACGGTTAACGCTTTGATTCGGGATGAAATAGCTTCCCTTGGCCAGAGCCCTCTCATGTTGTGACTCATGGGGCATATCTAGGAATAACATGACCTGAATATGCTGAGGACACAACGTGGTAGTGAGGGCTTGTGAGGCCCTGAGAAGGTCACACAAGGTACGTGGACCCAAGAAAACCCTGCCAAGTCCTTTCATGAAGGCACACAGTGCATTTCAACTTCCTAATAGCCCCAGGAATTGCGGTTTACAAAACAGAACATATCAATGCCCATGCTCAGAACTTTGACATTTCTAGTTTAAAGGATGAGCAGGATAAAGGACCCCTTGGTGTCAGTGAGATTCACAGTGCATGGGAAACAACAAGTGTACTGGAGGTCCACGAACAAATCCCTGTGCTGCTGAGTAAATAATGAGCATGCCGCAGTGTACCTAGGGATGCATCCTCAGAGTCCTTGGGGCCAAAGGTAAGCCACCCACACACACATCCCCAGGGAAACACTAGATTCTCAGCAAATTCCAGTGCCAGACCCTCTTTCGTTAAAGCAAACTATTGGGAACACCAATAACACTCAAAGTCCCACTGACCACAGGTCTACCTAGGTCTCAGTAACCCCCGAAACACCCAAGTGACTTCTTCTAAAATGAGGATATGAGGCTTGCCCAGAGAAACCCATCCCATGTACAGGGGCCTTAAAGTTACAAGCTTGGCTCCTTCCATCAACTAGACACCTGTAGCTGTCATTTAATAGGGCACCTTCGACCTAGAATTGATGTTATTTAGTTGTTAATATTCTTTCTGTTTCCAGGCTGAGGGCTCCCTGAGGTCCAGGACGGCAACATAATCAGACTCACATCCCATCCAGCCCCCACGCCAAGCTGCAGCTCACACACACACTTGTTTAAGACTTGTCTGTCGAGGGAACGGAGCTGGACTGCGCTCGGGCTGCCGCGCATGGATTACATCAAGGGAAATAAGATAGCATTTGATTAACATGGAACATTTGGGTCTGAAAGGGCTCAGGGCCATTTGAGTTATTTACAAAAGGGAGCTCAAATATCGGAATCCCTGCCACAGTAAAATACTGAAGTCAGATTTTCTTTTCTAATTAGGTACTCTGCATTAGTTATATGTATTCAAGTCTTGCTTATGAAGGCCTGATAAGGCCTTGGAAGGTCACTGCCAAGTATAAGCTAATAATAAAAGCAATTTTAATGAACTTCATACCCGATTACTGCAGCCATACTGGGTTTCTGTGCTGAATTTGATTTAGTTGGAGCAAACGCAGAAAGTCAATTAGAGGGAATTTTAAATAATTTACCAACTTGAACAAAAAAATACAATGTTCATAAATATCACGGGACAAAAATTAAATGGCAGCTCAATTGGAATGTGCATCTCTGTGAAAGACTAACCTCAACATATGTTCCATTATACGGGTCATAAAAAAGGAACCAAAGAGTGGACAAAAACAATATAATCACAGAAATGATCGCTTCATTTAGAAACATGTTGGCAATATTTTCCCAAATTATCATAAACTTTAAAAGGTTAACACGTACATTTGATAACTACACTCCGTTATTCACTCTACCCTCTGCCATGTGCTGAGGATACAGTCATTAATAAAATATTGTCCCTGAGTCTAACATCTTAAAATATCTTATTTTTTGGTATTAATAACATTAAAAACAAATTAATTCATATCTTATTAGTGTGATGGACGTTTCCTCTTTGAAAGAGGACTAAATTCAAGTTTGTATAACATATTTTGGGGCAAGATTGACCTTAAATTTAAGTTTTTTAGGGTTAGGAGCACCTACTGGAGTTGAGGTATTGATTGTGGGCCACCCACACAGGCTTGCATGCATAGCATCAGGTACATATTCGCAATTAGATAGCTTCCTTTATTTTTTATTACTTTTTAAAGTTTATTGGGGTGACATTGGTTAATAAGATTATAGGGTTTTGAGTGTACGTTTCTATGAAACGCAATCTGTACATTTGGTCCCTTTTACTCTTTACCACCTACTGCCCCCCTTGCCCCCTTCCCTTGGATAATGACCAAGCTGCTGTCTGTGTCTGAGTTTCAGTTTATACCCCACAAATGAGTGAAATCGTATGGCTCTTAGTTTTTTCTGACTGACCTATTTCACTTAGCATAATGTTCTCAAGGTCCACCCATGTTGCTGCAAATGGCTGTATTTCATCTGTTGTTATGGCTGAGCAGTCTTCCCTTGGATATATGTGCCACACCTTCATCCAATGATCTATAGAAGGACACTTTGGTTGTTTCCACGTCTTGGCCGCCATGAATAACGCTGCAATGAACATAAGGGTGCCTATATTTGCGAACAAATGTTTTTGAGTTTTTCAGGAATACCCAGGAGAGGGATTGCTGAGTCATATGGTAACTCTATTCTTAATTTTTTGAGGAACCGCCACACTGTTTTCCATAGTGGCTGTACCAGTTTACATTCCCAGTGCAGTGAATTAAAATTCCTTTTTCTCTAAACCTCTCCAAGACTCGTTATTACTTGTCTTGTAGATAATAGCCACTTTAGCAGGTGTGAGGTGGTATCTCACTGCAGTTTTGATTTGCATTTCTCTAATAGCTGGAGAAGTTCATTCAGAATTTTCATAACATCTCTTGTCCATTTGCATGTCTTCTCGGGGGGAAGTGTCTGTTCAGGTCCTCTGCCCATTTTTTAATTGGATTGTTTGTTTGGTTTTGAGTTGTGTAAGTTCTTTATATATTTTGGATATTAACCTCTTGTCAGAGCTGTTGTTTGCAAAAACATCTCCCATTCATTTGACTGCCTTTTCGTTTCACTGGCAGTTTCTTTTGCTGTGCAGAAGCTTTTTAGTTTAATACAGTCCCATTCATTTACTTTTACAGTTACTTCCCTTGTCTTTGGGGGTCAAATCCATACGTTTAGCACCTGTGCTTTCTCCCATGTAATTTTTTGTTTCAGATCTTATATTTAGGTCTTTGGTCCATTTTGAATTAATTTTTGTCCATGGGAAAGAACTGTAATCTAGTTTCATTCTTTTGCATGTGGCTTTCCAATTTTTCCAGCATCATTTATTGAAGAGGCTTTCTTTTCTCCATTGTGTGTTTTTGGCTCCTTTGTCAAAAATTATTTGCAAAATATACATGTGGTTTTATTTCTGGGCTTTCGATTCTGTTCCATTGGTCTGTGTGCCTGTTTTTCTGCCAATACAATGATGTTTTGATTACCATGGTTCTGTAGGATAATTTGAAGTCAAGTAGTGTGATATCTCTGGTTTCATTCTTTTTCTCTCAAGATTGCTTTGTCTATTCAGGGCCTTTTGTGGTTTCATACAAATCTGACTTTTTGCTCTATTTCTTTTAAAAATGGCATTGGGATTTTGATGGGAATTGTATTAAAATTGTGTATCAATCTGTGTAATATGAATATTTTATCTGACTTTTCCAATCCATGAACATGGAATATCTTTTCATTTCATTGTCTCTTTCAATCTCTTTTAATATTTTTCAGTTTTCAGTATATAGGTCCTTCACATCCATTATTAAATTTATTCCTAGATATTTTATTATTTTCATTGCAATCATAAAAGGAATTGCTTATTTGTTTTTCTGAAATTTCATTGTTAGTACAATATATAAGAATGCACTGGATTTTTGTACCTTGCTTCTGTATCCTGCAACTTTACTGTATGTGTTTATTGTTTCTAATAGTTTTCTGGAGGAGTCTTTAGGGTTTTCTATATATTAAATAGCTTCTTTTAGATCATAAAATCAACATGATTTTTTTTCACTGAAAGGGAAACATAATTAAAGACATGATATAGCTCACATGTTTGAAATCATGGATAGAGTTGTACCATGGAACTATTACCCAAGAAAGTTAACATATCTCTAATTACGTAACTGCAATTGCAAGTCAACACGAGCTGGATGGCTGCCTCATGCAGGCTGGGACTCAAAACCTTTGGAAATGAAACAATATACATTCCAAGTCTGTGTCTGGCCACATAACTTTACACATCCTCACACTACCCAAATGATGCTATTTAGGGCTCCCAGTGTGTACCCCACATCCTCTGACCCACACTCTTCACTCATGTTCCTTTCACAGAGAATCCCCCACTCCCATCTCAACCTGGCCAAAACCTGGCCACACCTTGTAGATGCCCTTGACCCATCCAGCCAGAGAGAAACTCTCCCTTGCTGTTTTCTCTTAATTGCTCCATTGGTATTCCTAGCTTCTTCCTTATAATCTAGCCATTTCATTTGAGTTTTTTCTCTTAAGCTAGAAAGTCATGTCCATGAGATTAGGAGTTTTATTGCTTGCATCTGTATACCTTCTATAGCACCTAGGACAGTTATGGATACACTATGGGTATTCAACATTTTTGCTTCTCTAAATACACAGATGAAAAGAGCTGAAAATTCCACGAAGAAAAGGATGAAAGACATGGATCAGTAACCGAAGTCATTGAGAATGTTCTTTTTTCCATATGTAAAACTGTTTAGAAATTAACAATACCATAGGAGATCACACCAAGCATTAGACAAATTAATTCTCAAAGAAGACTTGTAATAGGCACAGTTCTTTTCTCCCCTTCACTTTCAGATGTCAGGGCCTTCTCACTAAGTGCTATTAGCAGTGGCAAGAGGATAAGAGAAAGAAATCAATTAAATAAGTGTCAAGAGGAAAGCTGCCTGGAGAACATCAGAGAGCTCCTCATGAGGTCTGGATTCCATCTGGTCGCCCGTCTATTTCTGCCTCTCTCCCTTTTGAGAGGCTATGGTTCATGTGCTTCTGGTTTCATACGTGGAGCCTGAGTCATTTCATAAGTAGATTCCACAGCTTCCTTCTTTCAACTACTGCCCTTTCTTTCTCCCACACGATGACACTAGAGTTCCTTGGAAGACTGCTTTCTAACTGTCTCAAACCGGGAGATTTCACAGGGCTAGGATGGACTGGAACAGATGTGGACAAGGTTTCACATCATGAAAGAACCAAGATGTGAAAGAGGAGTGTGTGCCATGTTAGTTTCTCACGCAGCATGGCTTATAAAATAATGCAAGAATGTGACATGGTATGAGCCAACTCCATCTTTGTGTCTTTATTGCAACTATTTCTTTCAAACCAGAACCTCATGAGATTCTGCAAGTCTAAGAGATCTAGAAAACAACATGCAATGGAGTAAAACGGAGAGACAACTGTTCTAAGAATGCCTTCTTTGTGGCCCATCATCTGACCACAAATAATTAGGATCTTATTCTTTTCTGACAAATGTTGAAGGCTTCTAAATGTAGCATCGTGTTTCCATTTAGAAAGATATAACATCTCAATGTAGCACTAGCTTCTTATATTCTCTCTTGTAGTCACATAGAAGAGGTCTGAAGTAGGCTAAAGTTCTTAGAAAATTCTAGGATTACTGAAGGGATATCACTTGAGAAGAAAGCAATGATGGTATCTGTGAAAATATTCACGTTTTCAAACCATTTTTTTCATGCTCTAACATCTGTCACTTCCTTCATTCCTTAATTACAAGTTGCTTTGAAAATTATTATGTGTGTGAATTGCTTTAACAACTGAAATTATATGTGTTCAATAATTCCATTGGAGGCACTTGGATGACATAAGAAAATGTGAAATGCAAACCTTAAGTAAAATACCAATTAAAACATATCATTGATGTAATTAAACACAGATTACTTCCCTAAAAGGGAGAACTGTGTGCCGTGAGCCAAGCCAAATGACAAGTATAAGGTGATCAAAACTCTTGAAAATCCTCTGGCTTCACTTGCGGACGTGTGAACTAATTCTACAATGTGCCCCATCTTTGCTAAGTGGGAGCTGGTATTAAAGTAGGTTGTGAAATACAGCACCACTGATAAAAATCAGGTATTGAACAAACTCATCCGCAGACCATTTTGGTTTAAGCTCCTCAAGTGAGGACTCCATTCTAAATTCTAAGTCCTTGTCCACCCTGCTAACTACAGAGCCTGTCAGGTACTAGACGCTTAATATTAATTACACAATGGTGAAATGGTAGGGGTAAAAAAATCAGGATGCTCAGGTTCAGGTTCTACCAGTGTGACTCAGGCAAACATCCTTTCAGATGATGGACGCAGGTCTTGCAAGCCTGAGTAAACCAAAGGCAGACCACACCATGAGAAGGGCAATCAATTAAGAAATGACAGAGCTTTCCTCAAAGAAAAGTATTTTGTTTGCTTGTTTATTTATATGATTTTAGAGAAGGTTTAAAGCTGATGCAACGTTGGCCTCTTTAACATGAAACCTACAGGGGGTCAGATCCCTGCTTCTCTCTCTCCACCTTCTCTGTAAGTTGGCTGAGCAGAGTTGCTATTAGTGTAGAGACACAGGTCTCTGACTGGGATGGCTGAGTGGGCAGAAAGTTCTCATGCTATCGCAGCCCAAGCTGCTATGATGCATGAAAATGCCTCCTGGAAACCTAACTCGAGCCTGTGCAGTGAGTGAGGTGCTTGACTGAATTATGATTTTTAAAAATTGAAGGAGAGATAAAGTACCCAAAGAGCCAAATCAACGCAAGAGCCCAATCTTGATGCCGCCTCCCCTCTCCTGACACAGGAAGTCCTTGTCTTCTGGTGAGAGGGACAGAATCTCAGCACATCGAGTCAAAGCAAATTCAGCTGGATAACTGAATCACTTTTTAAAAACTAAGAGAGTCTTCTCTTTAATTGCAGTGGCAAGTACCCAGTTGAACTAGAAGTAGACAAGGTGAGCTACAGAAATTGACTGAAATAAGTGCCCAATTTAGCAGGACATCAAAATCGACTACAGGACTCTAGAGCGTTCTCTATGGATAGATAATCCATGATTAGCCCCAAAATGTCAGCAGGGTTACAGCCAAAGATTGATGGTACATTTGGAAAAGAATATTCCCCGACTATGTTTGGAGGAATGTCTAGTAAGGCTTTAAATTTAGAAAGTCATATTTTATTATTCATTTTGTAGCAGTTAAAAATCTGACATCATTTAATACAGAGACATGGGGTTCCCTGTTTTAAATGACAACTGACTATTTGTTATGCCTTTTAAAAAATTGGTTTGTTCTGTGGATACAATGTATTCATGTTGTAAATACATGGCCATTTAGTGGAAATTACTATAAATGAGAATACTGTTACTGTGTTTCCCTAAGTACATTTAGGTATTTTAGTGTTGGGTATAGGAAAACTTTATCATGGAAATTATTGGTAAACTGTAAAGGAAAAATTTCTTTGTGTGTCTTATAAGCTGCTTTTACAGAAGAAAGTCTCTATTCATGAAAGCTTCTCCTTTCAATTAACTTTGCAATTACTGTATTTGAATTATTATAGGCAGAAGCAAGCCTGATTTTTTGTAGAGCCACAGAAATCTGTGCCACACTCTTCCAACTCTATAAATAAAACATTCTTTGTGAAGTGCTCCAGTCCTCCATATCAATTGCAATTTCCAAGATTGCAGCTGATAATTCATGTGTTTTAGAGACAGGCTTTTGATGGATTAATTCCCATGATCCATCATTTCCCTTTTCTCTCCCTCTGCATCATGCATCATTCTTAAACTTGATCACCAAACTTCCAGGGCTAAATTTCAGAAAACCTATACTTTCATAGCGACCCACTGTACCCCTTGATTTGTGAACTGATATTAACTCTTTCAAAACACTCAAGCTTCTTTTACTTATTTTTAAGTATATTTTAATTATGCTATTACAGTTTTCCCAGTTTTTCCCCTTTTGCCCCCCTCCGTCTGGTACTCTCCTTCCTTCCAGCAATCTCCCTCCTCAGTTCACGTCCATGATTCATGCATATAAGTTCCTTGGCTTCTCCATTTCCTATACTATTCTTAACCTCCCCCTGTCTAGTTTGTATCTACCAATTATGCTTTTAATCCCTGTATCTTTTCCCCCACTTTCCCCCTTCCTCCTCCCAGCTGATAACCCTCCAAATGATCTCTATATCTATGATTCTGTTCCTGTTCTAGTTGGTTGCTTACTTTTTGTTTTTTAGATTCAGTTGTTGATAGTTGTGAGTTCGTTCTCATTTTAATGTTCCTAGTTTTCAGCTTCTTTTTCTTAAAAACACTAAGTCCCTTTAGTGTTTCATGTAATAATGGCTTGATGATGATGTATTCCTTTAGCTTTACCTTGTCTGGGAAGCACTTTATCTGCACTTCCATTCTAAATGATAGCTTTGCTGGATAGAATAATCTAGGCTGTAGGTCCCTGCTTTTCATGACTTTGAATACTTCTTGCCAGTCCCTTCTTGCCTGAAAAGTTTCTTTTGAGAATTCCGCTGATATTCTTACCGGAACTCCTTTGTAGGTAACTCTCTGCTTTTCAGATTCTCTCTTTATCTTTAACCTTTTGCATTTTAATTTTGATGCCTCTTGGTGTGGTTCTCTTTGGGTCCAACTTGTTTGGGGCTCTCTGTGCTTCCTGGACTTGTAAATCTATTTCCTTTACAGGATTAGGGGAAGTTTTCTTTCATTATTTTTCCAAATAAGTTTTCAATTTATTGTTCTTCCTCTTCTCCTTCTGGCATCCTTAAGATTCAGATGTTGGCACTTTTGGAGGTATCCCAGAGTCTTCTACTCTCATTTTTTTTTTTTTTTGAATTCTTGTTTCTTCATTCTGTTCTGGTTGAATGTTTATTTCTTCCCTATGTTCCAAATCATTGATTTGAATCCTGGTTTCCTTCTCTTCACTGCTGGTTCGCTGTGGATTTTTCTTTATTTCACTTAGTGTAGCCTTCATTTCTTCCCTTATGTTTTTGCTATACTCAATGATATCTCTCAGCATCCTGATCACCAGTGTTTTGAACTCTGTGTCTGATAGGCTGGCTATCTCTGTTTCATTTAGTTCTTTTCCCAGAGTTTTTTCTGTTCTTTCATTTGGGCCATATTTCTTTGTCTCCTCAATTTGGCAGCCACCTTGTATTTGTTTCTGTATATTAGACAGAGCTGATTTGACTCCCTGTCTTAGCGCACCTGTTAGGTTGTATGGGTGGAGTCTTAGGTATTCACCAGGGTGGGGAAGCCCGCTTTACCACTTTGTGGTTTAGTAGGGGGAAAAGAGGTCAGAGAGGGGACGATGCCTCTGCCCGGCTTCTGGAGGCTTGTGTGGCACTAGCCCCCTTTTCCACTCACTCCGCCCACTATCTGCAACTGGTGCCCTTCCAGCCATTGCCCTGGTGTTGAATTCCAGAGTGGGTAGGTTTGTATATGCTTTAAGACTTTGCTGGCCCTTTAAATGGACTCTCCTGAGTAACTAGCAATTTCTTCTGACACCCCAACCCCCACTGGTTTTTCCAGCCAGAAGTTATAAGGCTTTCTCTTCCCAGTGTTGGAGCCCTAGACTGCTCAGACTGGCCTGGGGCTGGGGTTGCTCACTCCCAAGGCATCCTTCCTGATTTTTACCACCACATGTGAATATGGGACTGTTCTGCCACCAGCTCTCCATGCTTCATCACATCTTCTATGCCCTGGCTTCCCATCTCCACCCCTCCTACCTGTCTGGATTAATATGGCTTCTTTAACTCCTTGATTGTCAGACTTCCATACAGTTCAATTTTCTGGCAGTTCTAACTGCTTTTTGTTTTCAAATTAGATGTGATTCTTCTTGTGGTTGTATGAGGAGGTGGACCATGTCTACCTACAGCTCCATCTTGCCTGGAAGTCCTTCAAGCCTCTTTTAACAGAATGTGACATTGTTACTATACCCATTTTTTGTAACTGCAAGCTCTTCACTGAGAAATAATAAAAAGAAAGAAAATTTTGCATTCCCACAGTATGAAAGTGTTATATCAAGATTCAGCTAGGGAGACTGATCTCTTCCCATGCAGAACAATATTTTAAAAATATAAATGAATACATTTTAGAAGCACATTGCAGTGGAAGAATTCATACCGTGCTCTTCTTCATGAAGATCAAGGTCATTTGTTGAGTTTTCCTGGTAATGGATCACATGAAAATTTGAGATTGTCTCCAACAGATACAACAGTTAAGAAAGAGCATGCCTTTTAATATCAGTTGTGAAGTGGTATTTGAGAGGCAACTTCCATAGCCAGGGAGGAAAAGAGAAGGTATACACCTCAAGAAGTAGTCCATTCAAGGAACCTGGGCAACAGTCCAGCATCTATGACTGAGCTTTTAGGGTGTTGTCAAGGGCAGCAAATAAACACAAGGAAGTGGACCTTGGCCCAAAGTGAAATAACACTTTAACACATAACTTAGTGAGAAGCTGGCAATGTCCAAGTACATGCACTCTAGCATGTGCTGGGCTTATACTGTACAAAGGGATCAAAAGCAAATAAAAGTTATTCAACAGGTAGAGAACTTCCTATGTGGCTGCTCATAAAAATGTGTCCATCCTCCATGGCAGTACCATGGATCTAGAGAAAATTGTTGTCTGGAACTGACATAACACTAAATATGAGAACAAAGGAAATGAACAACCACAACTAGCCTGCAGCCAGTGTAAAAACTACTTGTTCCAGTTTAAAAACTTTCATTTCTCCCAGCTGCCCCATTTGCAGAGAAGGAGGTGTCAATGCAAGAGACTGAGATTTTTTTAAAAATAGTGTAGTACAAAGAAAAAAAAATAAAGGGGGCACCAGAAATAACTTTACCAACTTAGGACAAAAGGAAATGCGTGTTTCTAGTAACTACTCTTTGAATCCATCTAGCTTTGAGGATGTGGGATATTAGCTCCTGCCAGTCAATCTCACCATTCTTGCCCCAGTATTTTCTGAGGAAGCTGCAGAATCCTGGACCATTAAGGACCTTGGGGAGAGAAGATCTGAATGTGGGGTCTTACTCTGCCAGCTGCCAGGTTCCAGGTATATAACTAGTTTTCTCTGGGCCCTGAGTTCTCATTTGCGTAATCAGAATGCACGAGATGACATTTCCAAAACATTCTGCAAACTCCAATGTCCTACATAAAAATGAGGTATTTTTGTAATACTGTCATTATTTTCTTATGTCTCAATATATTTAATCTTTGGATTGCCGGGTTTCACTTGCTCCTAAATTTATCCACAGTGACACAAACAACTTTTAGTTTGTTGTATCAATTCTGATTAACCTCCACAGGATCCCTTTGACAACATGTATTGAATTTAATGTCTTTCTCCTTGACATTTCCAGGCCTTCCGTGGTCTAATTCTTTTGTAGGAATTTGGTGTCTCCCCTATGCTCCCTGTTGGTATCATATATCATAGCTTTTCATCGATGGATTTCTGTTGTGTGTGAACTTCCAGTAATAAATACAGAGCTGGCAACACTGAGTCTGTTTCTGCTTTGGGATTATCTTTGCTGTATCTGACAATGTCTTTAGCTCTGTTCTTTCACATATCAGCTAAGCCTTTGAGAAAATCTTTACTTACATTAATTTCAGAAGCAGTTCTATTTATGCGACATAATATTTTATGTCCTTTTTCCTTTCACGTGTTGTAATCTTCAGGCTAAACGTAGAATTAAATTTGTTATGAGTTCATCTTCAATTAATTTCCATGCTCATAATAATCTCTTAATGGTACTCTCATGGTTGGCTGAGAGAATATGATCACTATATTATGAAAATCAAGGGGGTTAATGAACAAGAGAATGGTTAGCCACAGACAAAAAAGCTCCTATTTCTTTTAAGAAACACTTAGTACTAAATAAGAAAAAAATAAAATAAAGACCTATCATTTATTACTTAACAATGAACAAAAAAGTTATGCAAATGGAGTCCTGTCACTAAATTCTACTTGTGCCCAGAGATCCAGTTTTCAAAGGTTGGCCCAGCCACCTACTGACAATTTGTGACTGGTCAAGTTCATTAATCTTTCTCAAGTTGAGTTTTCCCATCCCCAAGAAGAAGTAATAATATAAATGTTTTCACTGCCTAGCAGGGGTACAGGAGGCATACGAATAATGAATTTTAAATGCTTGTAGTACAATATATGGCATGCAGTTGGTGCTCAATAAAAGTTAATTATTTTGTTATGTAACACAGGGTTTCTATTTAAACTGAAACATGATAACATGAGATAACAGGCCTAAATAATAACTGAAGCATAATTAATTATAATTTCATTTGCTATCATGCAGTATCTGGATATTGAAGAGTTGATCAAACAAGTTTCATTATGTTTACTAGATATTGCCAAAACAAGTTAAAAATAAAACATAAATATGCCAAATATAACATAAAATAATAATATATTTAATATAAGATGTTAATGTAAAAGACTGATCATATTTTGTTAATAAAATATTAATTTAAAAGTAATTTTACACCCTGGCTGATGTGGCTCAGTGGATTGGGCCCCGGTTTGTGAACCCAAAGGCTGCTGGTTTGATTCCCCGTGAGGGCACATGCCTGGGTTGCGGTCCAGGTCCCCAGTGGGGGGCGTGTGTGAGGCAACTGATTGATGTGTCTCATGCACACTGTTGTTTCGCTCCCTCTCTTTATCCCTTCCTTCCCTTCTGCCTAAAAAAAAATTAATAAAATCTTCAAAAAAACAAAATAAAAGTAATTTTAAATATGATAAATTATAAAATGCCCATTGTCTTTATTGCTATTATTTAAATATAGAACTTTCTTCCCTGAAACTCTGTGTTGATGCCAATAATACAAAATGGTGCAGCTGCTATGGAAAACAGTATGAAGGTTCCTCAAGAAAATAAAAATGGAACTACCATATTAACTGGCAGGCTCACTTTTGTATATTTATCCAAAAGCACTGAAATAGGATCTTAAGGAGATATCAATGTTTGGCACTTTAAGAGCAGGGTTTCACAGGAAAAAAAATAATGGCTCTCAATGGGGGCCCTCAACTGTCTGAACTGAACCTCTCTTACTAAGATTTAAATAAAGGCTTGGAGACATATTCAAAACCAGAACATATGAATTTCACAGGTGAAAACTTGGGAAATCTTTTTGTGAAATGTTTCAAAATGTCAGAGCAAAAGATTCACACGTCTTTTATATACTGTTCATACTGCTACGGTGCTCAGGGAATTCAAGTTCTTACACTTTCCACAAGCACATCCTTTACCGTATAAATAACATTTCATTAGCATACTGTCATTTTTAATAAACTTGAGCTCAGAGAAGCAGCTGAAGCTCAGGAATAACAATTAAAGAAATGAGAGTCTCGCAGGGAAAGGCTGGAAAGGTGAGATCTTCTGTCAGGACCTGACGCCATCACCAAATATGACACTTAACAGCAGTTATGGGTGGGAAGGACTATCACCCCCTTCCTGGAGGAGGAGAAGTATTACCTGACTTGTCAACCACAGAGATACTGACAAGCAGATAATCAACTTCATGACTCTAAAATCAATAAATTACCTATACTTACAGCTACAATCTTCATAAAACCCCTCCATTATAAATAAGCATATTTTGTGGCTAATAATTTGTAAATTGAAGCTACTTGTAAATATGAAGATTTACATACTACTTTAAATAGCTTTTATTTTTAAATAAACTTCTTAGAAATTTAGTTGATAATGTCCACTTTCTAAGCAATCCAAAAAAACTAAGCCCCTCCCTGATCCTGCACACGTTCCCCAGCAGGCGTGGGCTGCCATTCCTGCCTTGGAGCAGACAGGCACTGGGACACACAGGAAAATAAAGATTGTGCTTCTACCATAAAAGAGTAGATGGTTCCATTGTGCCACAATAACACCTTTCTGGAAGTGCACGGTCAACAGATCCACCTCAATGGGAAATACAATAGATGAATAAATAAATTAATTAATTAAAAATAATGAAAAAAAAGCTATAATCTTGAAGAACTGACATTAGGCTCATTGAAGACTTGTATGATATTTCTTTGGATTTGAAAACTGATGTCGTATTTGTTTCATAAACCATAATGCTATGAACTTGGATGTAAAAAAAAAGCGATAAATAAACTAACCTTTTATAAAGACATTCAATTTTTACATTATAGTCAGGTGTATCTCACGTGTTTATGCACACACAAACCTGTGACTACATCGAAGATATGCTACACTTTCCTTAATATAATTTTTCTTTCATTAAAGTGGCTTTAAGTATAATTATTGAAGTGAATTCGCAATAAAAAAATGAGTGATTTGAAATGTTTTCTACGTTTTTTATCTTGCAAAGTTAAAATGCTAGATTGGCTCAGGGCACCATCCCTGTGGTATCCCGGCAGACAGGACAGAGCCTCGTATGGGCATGAAGATCCCAGGCCCAGGCGCTGAGCCTCTGGTAACAGGAAGTGATATATTTCAGCAAAGACTAAAGCTACCACATTCGAATTGTTTTCCAAGAACAAGAGAATGTTCACAAATTCACCCTTCATGTTTTAATAAATAATTTTAAAATTCGGCATCAGAAATATCAATAAACATATCATCACAAATAAGACAATAAGCTTTTTCATGGTTGAAATTTAATTCAGGCCAGCCTGGAAAGAAATGCCTGGATAGAAACTATTACTGATTTATAATCAGTAATAGTTTCTATCACAGTTACTGCAATGTCCGCCAGTGCAAAGGAGGAAAAAAATCTAATGGTAAATCCCAGGAACAGAGGTCTCCTTGGGTCGCAGTGATATCTGAAAAACACCTCATAACCATCTTCCTCTCTCTGAATTTCCCAAGGCTGTCTGGGGTGTATGGTTTTCGCTTCTCACAAAAACAAGCTTTATAGCAGCACAAAACATCACTTAGCTTCATCAACTAAGGGACCGACATACTGCAAAGACCAATGGAAAGATCAGCGCACAAGGATACCAAGCCAGACCATCTCATGCTGAACTTCTTCCCCTAAGTGTATCCCCGAACCCCCATCTCTTCATCCACTCTGCAGTGCCAGCACCAGGCGAACGCAAATGAGGTGCCAGCCCAGCAGCCTTCAGGGCCCAGTCCCCACGACAGATGGCACAGAGGGAGCAGCAACGGGCCTTCGGGAAGGTGCTCGAACAATTTTATTTGATGATAGAAGGTGCTAAAAGAAATATGACTTGCTAAGGCAGCAGAAAAACGGAAGTGTCTTTTATTTCCGCTGAACCGGCACTGGTGCGCTCCGACGAGGGTCCCAGAGTTTCTCACTCCTCAGCGCCTCAGATTCCCTCTGCACACTCTATAGCTCAGTGTGGGCTCGGTATGAGACCTTGCCCCATTTTTCTAAGCCAAATACCCTGACCCGCGTTAACCAGCCTGAGGCTGTCATTCATACTCAGAAATGGGAACTAAAAATTGCTAGGGTAGCCTATTCCATATGTGAATATTTAATTCCAGAAGCTGCCAGGATACCCTGAATGTCCAGTATTTCCTGCAAACAGTCTCATTAACAAGGGAATCCTGTCTGATTCACAGCACCTAGTGCATGCAGAGCATCTAGTGTGTGGACATGTCATGTTTACAGAGCATTTAATGTTTACAGAACATCTAGTGTCTATTGAGACTCTGAAGTTTGCAGAACATCGAGTGTGTGAGAGCATCAAACACCTGCAGGGCATTCTGTATGTACAAAGCACCCACTGGCTGGTAATGTCACGTTTACAAAGCATTCAGTACCTACAGGGCATGTAATGTGTACGGGTAACCTAGTGTATGCAGTGCATCTAATGTTTGCATGTGTGTATGTAGAGCATCTGGTATTTGCAGAGATCTAACATTCACAGAGCACCTAGTGTTTGCAGGGCACTTTGTATTGGCCGTGCATCTTGTGTGTTATGAAAACATCTTGCGTGTGCTGAATCTGCTCTCCCAGCTCCAGGTGGTGGAGTGGGGATGAGGAGGGCTCTACTCACCACATTGCAGCCCACGCAGTCGGGCCCATTCTCGCAAGTTCTGCGGCGAGCTTGAATGCCACCCCCGCACTGGGCTGTGCACCGTTCCCAAGGACCCCAGCCTGTCCAGAACATGTGGGGGGGGCACAGCAGATGCTCGTTGCAGTATCTGTAATGGGGAAACCAAGAGGAAAAGGAAACTGCTCAGTGCAACGTGAGGCCCCAGACCTTCCAGGCTCCGTCCCTGCACCAGATGTTGGACACATGGGCATGCTCGGCGTGGAGGGGCTTTTGTAGTTGAAGTGGTTGCTCAGTAAAGGAGGCAGATGTGGCGCTGGCCATGCTGTGTGTGCACAGACAATGGGATGCACGGGGTCAGTGAAGAAAATGCTAAACTCACAATGCAGAATGGATCTTCCTGTGCAGCCAATTAAAGGAGAAACAAACAAAAAACCCTTCAAATAGACACCCAAAAATGAGAACACATAGAAAATACCTAGGTAGGGCATTTATCTTCTAAACATCAACATTAAAAGATAAAGCAGGTTATGAATAATACAAAGTCAACAAAAGTGTATTTGGATTTCATTTTTCATTAGTGAATCAAAATAAGGCTCATTATCCTATTAATATGTTAAAAGTTAAAGCCCAATTTTAGCATAAAGTTTCATGCTATATACTGCTTAGGTTATTGCATTTTAAAATTTATTTGTAGACTCACAGAATGATGTCCAACCTTAATTTAAAGACTACTAGTTATCTAAAAAGAGTTGAATTATTATTTACAAATACTAATCCTATTTTTGTGATTTGAATGTACTTTTACATATACGTGCATATTGCCAATTCTTAGCCAAATATACAATGGCTTCCTTAGCTGTACATGAGTCAAATTTCTCCTAATTTTTTTGATAGTATAAGTGAAATGAAGTGAAGCTAGGGAAATAAACAAACAAACAAAAACAAGAAACAGCCTGGCATTCTGTGGGTTATAGCTCACAGGGAGGAAGACACTACTCTGAAAATAGCCAAATTTAGTGAGACACATCTGGCGATTTGAAACACTATTCAAACACAATAGTCCACCTATTAAATACAAACTTGTCTTCTAGAGAAGACTAGAATGCAAGATGTTTCTGTCTTTCTCCCCACCCAGCCCATCTGCCTTTAGAAACTGGAGGCAAAGGGTCCTCTTTGTGAGGCTAAGTCAGTTACCTTTGACGCCATCACAACCAGTAAACACTTAGCCCTGCAGAGCACTATGCAAAGGGCAGCACAAAGAGTGCTTCCCTGTCGCAGACGTTTACAACCCTGAGATGAATACCAGGAAAGAGACATAAGCCCAGGATGTGCAGAACAGACGGTCCTGTCTTAGTGAATGGAAAATAGGGCCAAATAGTAGCTGCTTCCCTGAAACTAGGAAAAGTAATTTGGGAGCATCATTTCCTGACGGCAAATACCAATGAGATTCAACAGTTTCTTCATCAAACCAAGAAGATTCCACAGAGAATATGGAGGCTCTGGGAGGAGGTATAGTGACGCAATGAAAAAAGCTAATCCAAGCCGAAGGGAGTCAGTAGGGTAAGGCATATGGGGCATTGACTGCCAGTCTAGAACACAGTAGAAAGTAGAAATGGGAAGAGGGAAGTAAGAGAGGTAACAAGAACAGAAACAGGTAACTGAAAGTTGAGCTTTATTTAGAAGGAATTAAGAAAATCCCACAGAAGCCCAGAGAAAAAAAATAGTACCATCTGAGTTAGAGTGGACAGGTTTGATGACTCATCCCACTGGACCACTGGAGCCCCTGAGATCTGAGGAGCTCTTCCTGCCTGAGAGTGGGGCCTGGGCCTCCAAAGACAGGTGAGGGGAGGCCACCAGCAGGAAAAGCTGATGGAGCAAACACAGGCCAGGAGAAGCTAGACTGCATCCACGGAAGGGAGAGATGGTCCAAGCCAGACAAACATGATGGTGGTGGAAGGAGGAGAGGAAGGGATGCATGTGGGATTTAGGATAGTGGCAATAAGTTACAGCAACTGTGTGAACGTATAGAAAAAGTAACAAACACTAGAGTCAAAAGTCAGCCTCACAAGCAAAAAAGGGAGTCATGCTAACTTTCCCGGAAAGAGTCGATAGGTTCTAGCAGAAGAAGCCTCCAGAAAGTCAAGAACCAATCAGGCAAATAGTTCAGTTTCTATAACTTTTCACATAAAAAAGTAGCCAACGGAACCGAAGAGCCATCACTATTCATCTTTTTCACTTTTGAGGCAAAAAGAAACATGAGGTTTCCTTCTTAAGAAGTCACGTACATTCTCCCAGGGGCCTGGCTCTCAGAGCTCAGGGTCATAGCCATAGACGGGAAGGACCTTCTAATTAAGAGAGTGTGACCTCTAGACAAAAGAACCCAAACAAAACTCAGGATACAATAGATTAAAGGAATGTGACCTTAGGAACCATGTGCAAATGAGTAGAGTTATAATAAGGAAAGCATTTTGACTGCTCAGAGATGACTACCATGTGTGTTGGTTCGTGGACTGTTCCAAGAGGAAATTGCCATTTATTTTAAGAGCATGTCTGGAAGCAGCAAGTCAAGAAAACTCAGAACATCAGAACTCTCAGCATTTAGTTCAAAATCTCCACATTCAGCTTCTCTCCCTGTGGATATCACGAGAAGTAGAAGACTACCTCCTGTTTCCAAGCCTATCCACCAACACTGAAAAGGGATGGACTTCCTAGAGGCCACGGCCCTAATTTCAACTTTCAGAAACGCAAACAAACAATAAAAGAGTAGGGAGAACAAAGGAAATACAAGACCTTTGACTTTTAATAAGCAGCATAGTAACTGAGCTACCATTTCCCCAGAGCAAAATAAATCATAGTGCACAAAACCTTTTCTCATGTTTGCCTGTGGCAGGCCACCTTTGAAAATGCCCCGCACGTTATTAGAGCTAAAAACTACTTCAGGAGAACCTGAAAACTGCACGAAGCATAGAGTTTTCAATCAGTGTTAATCAGTTCCATATCTGGTTGCGTTTTAACGTTTTCCACAATGTGCCTTCCTTTTTCTTTCTCTTTCTCCCTCTACAGTGTTCCTGGTGGAAAAAAAGCTACACCATGGTTTTGTGAATATGTCAGCCACTGCAAGAGAGGTCAAGAAGGAAAGGAGAAATTTGTAGGCTCTCTCTGTCCCTTTATGTCTGGGCTTTTACTCACAAACCCTGCCAGAGTCTGATCAGAGGCAAAGCCCTTGCAAGCCCCAACTCTGATTCTCTGCAATTTCAAGGAAGAAGGGTCCTTCTGGACCCCTGACTCTCGCACCCAAACCAACATGCTCCAGAGAGAAGCATCTCTTCTTAAACTAGTCTTTCTTGGTTACAAACAAAAGCAGAAATTGGAAAGTTACCCTGGAAACTCTGCTTGTTCAAGGACTTTTATTCATTTATGGATCAGAGACCCACACAATGGGCCAGCTGGTAGAGTCTCATTGCTGTAGTCCTCAACACAGAGCCGGTTTTTACCAAACAACAAGCTAAACAGTTTGAGATTTTATGGGCTTGCTCAGATCTCTAGTGTCTTAAATCACTGACAACCACAGATGCATTTCATGATGCATTAAAAATTAAAATTTTAATTTTGCCCATGACTGTTCATTCTCATTTTGCATTTAAAAGTTAATTAATAACCCAACAATATTTCTCCATAAATTACCCATTTTTCCACAAAGCTAGTCTCTGTGAAAAGAACTGCCTTTCATAATCCCGTACAGGCTAGACTCTCACCACCATATCATGTTCCTTTTCATATTTCATCATGCTGTAAATTGTATTCTGTTCTGGTTAGGTCCATGATAGCTTCTCACTGCAGCCTCTGTCCGCCTGCACTAATCAGGTTCCAGTCAGAACTATTTTCTCTCTGGTTCTCTCTAAGTGATAGTCCCTTTGCTGGATTATACTGAAATAATGGGATCTTCGTGACACCGGGGAATCTGTACATATGTTGTGTCCACCATAATATTAATTTTTATCCCAAGGGAAAGTGAAGAGAATGCATTAGGGGAAAGTAATGACTTGCAAAGAGCTCACTAAGGATTGAGTAAACACATGCAGGAAGACAAAGGATAATCAAATAGTAACTACCCACCCCATTCATTCCTTCCACTCTTAGCTCTAACCTGGTGCCCGTGATCCCCCCTCCTGAAATTCATACCTGTATAATCCCCTCCCATGCAGTGTTGGAGGAACCTGTGACTTGCTCCTGACTAACAGAACATGGCAATAATGACAGGCTACCATTTCCACGCTTATGTTACATAAGATCATAATGCCTTCATTTCAGGAAAGCTCCCTCTTGCTGGCTTTGAGGAAGCAGTCAGGCTGGGAGGACCCAGGTGGCAAGGAGGTGAGGGCAGCTTCTGGTTAATGGCTTCAGTCCCGCAGCACACAAGGAACTGAATGCTGACAACAGCCATGGGATTTGAAAAGCAGGACCTTCTCCAGCTGAGCTTCACATGAGACCACAGCCATGGTCTACACCTTGGTGGCAGTGTGTGTGTGTATGTGTGTGTGTGTGTGTCCACAATAAAAAACTAAAAAGGAAATAAGAGTATATTACTGGAAACTAGAATAAGAAAGCCTTTTCACACAAGGCAGAAAGCTTCCCAAATTGTTGCTGAAATTATATGGAAAGCAGAACACATAAGTGTAAAGCAGTTACATAGCTAAGGAAATTCCCGGGCAAAGTACTGAAGGGGCTGCCTGGCCTTTCTTCTTCCTGCTTATTGTTAAATGCAGGAGAAAGAAAAAACTGAGAGAAGGAGTATTAAACAGAAGGGACCAGGATCGAATAGTTTTGTCAATTCTGAGCCTCTCCTGAGGGCAAAAGATGCTAAAATTAAGAAACAGCTCCTGAGCATGCCAGAAACAGCTGGAACAGAGTAAAAGGCTGAGGGTGTGACTGTGCAACCTTTTGTTAAAACCTCAGAAGGATCAAATGATCAGGGTAGTATTAAGTCACACAAAGGGTCCTTTCAAGAGGTGAAGAGCAAGGATGTCCGTCATAGATCCTCTCGATCACAAGCCAGCCGTAGGGTGCCGGCCCTCAGCAGTCTCCTCAGGCTCCCCGGGCAGAGAAGGGGCACCTCACCAGTATCTGTGGGTGTGGTTCGGGTTAGCAGAGTAGACACCAAGGCAGTCCACAGAAGCCCCACAGCAAAGTACCAGCTCGGACTGTAAGGAACACTGAAGGCACACGGGAAATGAGGCAGTAGGAGATCCCCAACTACACTGGCAGAAAGCAGGCTGATGAAAGCGCCCAGCAGCAAGCACGTGCTGCCTTTTAAGAAAAAGGAAGAAAGATTCAAGAGGCAGAACTCAGAGCCCAGGAGGCAGAGCCAAGAGCCAGGGAAAATTATGTCCAGGTCTTGAAACTTAATTGAGTACCTCCCAGCACCTCCCAACACCTGTCTGGTTAGATTTTGGGATTTCTAAGGAGCAGTGGGTCCACACTACTTCCCATTTTTCCCCTTTTCAACAGAAATGTCTATAGCGGGTACCCTCTGCCTGACCCACCCACCACTGCATGTGGGGTGTGTTGGTGGCAGATCTCATTTTGGAGGTTGACAGACTGAGAGGAACCACATGGACAAAACCTCAATTATCCTTGGGCCTGATTTACATGATAAGGTTCTGGAATCTGGTGAGATGATTTAATGGTATAAAATGTGTGGGGACGTTGGGAGTGGGTAGAATGCATTTTGCATGTGGAAGGGATGTGAATGACTGAGGGGCAGCTAATCTATAAACCATGGCAGCTACTCTAAGGTGACTCTAATGATCCCTGCCTGCTCGTATCCATGTCCTGTGTACACCCCCATCTTGAGTGTAGACAGGGCCTTTGACCTATTTATAACCAACAGAATATGGCAAGCTAATGGCATGTCACTTCGTGATGATGTTATGCAAGAGTGTAATGGCCATCTTGCAAGGAGACGCTTTTCCTCGCTAGATTTGAGGAAGTGAGTGACCGTGATGAGAAGGCGCATAGGGTAAGAAATTGAGCGCAGTCTCAGTTCAATCAGTTGATCAATCAGCCCTTCCCCAGTTGAGCCTAAGATGAGATCACAGCTCTGGCCGAGCAGAGAACCCAGGGAAATCAAAATGGAACTCCTGATCCATGGAGACTTAGAGAGAAAAGCCTGCGTGGACTTAAACCTGTAAGTTTATGGAACTGTTGTTATAGAGCATGAGAATAATACGGATAATGACGTCTGCTTTATAATAATATTCACGCAAAAGTCCATGGCGTCATCCTTGTTGGCAGCCTCTTTGGGAAAAGATGCTACCACTCAGGTCCTTTTACTCATGAAAATCATTTTCCAGGTAATTTAGAAAAGGTAAACAAAGTGTCCACACCTTTCAGTAAAAATATCCATCAGATATTTTCTTTATCACTTAAGAAAAATGATATGAATAGTTCTGAGATTTTTGTGGCAATAAAGCTCTCACTGAATTACTCCCAATATTGGAGATTTTGTCTCAAATGAAAAGTCACTGACTATAATTCTGGCTTTAGCACAGGGACATTTTTGGGGAGACCCAATTTATTCCCTTGTGGCCTCTTAGGAGTTCTTCAGGGTTGATGGAGTTTAAATAATAAGGATGAGGTGATTGTGTTAATGATTTTGGATGCATACGCTTGGCCCTTTGTTCCTTATAATGGAGGCCATTTCCTTTAATCTTGACTTTACTTCTCAAATGTTGGTAACAGATGCTCTTCCTTTATATTACTTAGGTGGAGAGACCTCCCACAGAACATGGTAAAGAAGTCTAAGAACTATTTGCTTGTGAAGACCAAGCACGTAGTTTTTCAAATTTTCATTAACCTCTTCTAAACCATTAGAAAGGCTATTCAATAGGGAGGCTTCAATTTGATAAAAATCTTACATAGTCCCTGTTCTTACCACCCATCCATTTATTATTTAAATCCAAATTTCCTCCATTAACCAAATATTCATTTAGTCCAAAGGAGCATTTCTTCAGTTAAAAAAAAGAACATTTTAAATGTAAGTCCTCCAAACACAGTGGCCATCCTGATTTTTCCCTGAAAATGAAGCTTTAAGAACAATCCTAGATGGACACTGAAGATACATATACTCATAGGTTTACCACAGACAGAGTTAACCAGCTTTGTCCCTCCTGTTTGCTCAGCCCGGGAAAGGTGATAGCAGGTGGGAGGTTTGTGGAGGCACCATGATGCTAAGGATGAGGTTAACACAGATGAATGTGGGCTGTCCCACCTGAGTGGGCTGTGTTCTGTGGCAATACGTAGCATTTTAAAACTCCCAATCAATTTTAAATCTTACCAGGTTTAGAAACAGCAGGGAGACTGCTCTCCCATAATCAGCTTTTTCACATATCAACTGGTGTTAGTTCTGAAATGACAGACTTTTGCAAGAGTATCTTGGGTGATCTACTTCAAAAATGACCAACCCTGCTTTGTAAAACTCATCTTTCATTTTCCTCTGAGTTCAAAGGAATAAAAATCTTAATCGGTAATTTAGGAATACAGTGAAGAAAAAAAGAATGATTTTATCTGGTTGTTTAGAGGTTGTAATAAATGTCTAGTGGAGAACTCTGTTCAGTAAACCTGTATATAAATATAATGCGTAAATATTATATTGTATATATAAATATTAATCGCATAGCAATGACTGCATACAGTATTTTATGAGGCTCCAGTGGATCCATGTCACTAGGTACAAGCCTTACTACATTTTAATTAAAAGGTATTGCAAGTCATTTTCCTTCCCATGGGATCAATACAATAAGTTTATGTGAGTACAGCAGAATAAGAATCCTGAAAGTGATGTGAAAATTACCTCCTTGGATATTCCCCAATGACCATAAATGGGAATGTACTTTAAATATGCAAAAAAGAGTCAAATATCACTACTGTAGATTGTATGAAGACAAATCAAATATTAGGTTCTATAAAAACCAACAGACTATTAAATGCAAGGCTGAACTGAAAGGTCCCTGTGGCATACTTAAAGCTTAAAATACACAGGGAAAAAATGCCCCACTTTGGGTCATACTGTAGCTTCATTGAGGGTATCTGTTAATAGAAGGATGTGTACCAGTTATAAATATACCCAAAACCTTGAATATGTTCTCACCTATCCCCCAGCTGCTTAATATTGCTCTGATGGAGAAATTCACTTCTCTGGCCAATAAATCTGGACCCAGGACCGCCTCCGGTCCTACACAGAACTGTAGGTTTTGAGACCGGCATAGCTGAATTCTAACACAAGCTCCCTCTAGCGGACTCGCTTGCTGAGTCACCAGAGAGCCCAGTACAGATAGGGACAGGGTGCCCGCGTTGGGACTTGCTCAGCAGAGCCAACCATTCAGAGACCACAGCAGCCCAGTGATGCTGCCGACATGGGACTCTGGTCAAAATTTAAGGATGTCAGGAAAAGCGGGGGACAATTCAGCTCAACAGAAGGGAATGCCACAGATAAGCTAAGCTTGATTGATCCACAACCGAAGCCGCAGGGAAACCGACTGCACCGGAGCGACAGTAAGTGTGAGGAGACCAATGCTGGGAGCAGAGGGGCACGCACCTTTCCTCCCGGTTTTGTCCCACACACACCCGGCCCCCGTGCCGGGGCGTGGGGTTGCTGCAGGACCGCTGGCGCACCTGGAAGCCGATCCCACAGGTGGTGCTGCAGGGAGACCAGGAGGTCCAGGGGGTCCAGCCTCCATTCCTGCGAAGAGGAAGCAATGCGGTCACTGAGTCAAATTCGCTCAGAGTCCATGCCCTGTCTGCACCCACCTCCAAATTCCGGTGCTTCCCCACAGGAACCACCCAGTTATGGGCTGCGACGGTAAAGGAAATCGGGGCCGTGAGACTAAATGTGCTGCGTCATGGGAATCTCAATTACTGTGAGATTTTTCTCCCAGGTATCTGACTTTAGACTCAAGGAAGGAAATTTAGGAGTAACATTTTAAGTGAACTGTACATAATTCAAAATAGGTTGTATTAGAAAGTATTAAAAACATTTTAGTTATGGGAATATAAATCTAATAAGAAGTGGTAATTCATTGAAAAGCAATTAGAGATGAATCCCTGAATGTTTAGAATTTAGGCTTTTACTCGACTTGTATTCTTGTATTATTACAGTTATAATTTAAAGTGTACATATGAACAAAATAATCATTGAAGTCTACACATAATGCTTACTTTTAAAATCAATGAAAACCAGTATTTCTCTTGGTAGTATTCATATTGATATAGAACACAGTAACGTCTGAAGCTTTAAAACAAACTATATTAAAAATGAAGGAAGGATTTTTTAAATACAGATTCTTGGCTGTTTTCTTTCAATTTGACAAAGAAACAGAGTATAAATAAGGAGTGCAAACTGTGTATGTCTGAGTTTATTTGTTATTTATATATGGATATAAAATAACGTAGATATACTAAAAGATAAAATAAAAATAAAATGAACCGCTTTTATAAAATATAAAATACTGTTTTTAAAATATCAAATACTCCTGGGATCATGGTGCTATGGGTGCCAAGGACAGAGGAGAAAATTTAGTACAGTTGTAAAAGAAAATCAAACAATCAGCCACAACGAAACAATAAGCAGAAGACACAGGAAACTTGCTCAAAGGATCACACTGTTTGAATGTGTCCCCTGGTTATTCAGTGTCAAACGTTAACAGAGCCAGGCGTTGGGAGCTCAAATATATGGCAGAGGGCCTTTTGATTACGGACTTGGCTTCTACTGTCTCTCAAGTAGTGCCACAGCACATAGCAGTGGAAGCCAAGCCGTGTACCCTTGAAAGTGAGCATGCCTTCCCTCCAGCTGCTGAGGGCGTTGCCCAGCTGAGAGGATGTAACAGCCATCACGGGCCATCCCAGCTATGGAGTTGCCCGGAGAACTCAGCTGAGTTCTCCATTGGGCCTACAGCCCCAGTCAGTCCACCCTTGACCAACACTCCTTCCTTCCCGCCCTCACAGGGGCTGACATTGGGGCATCCTCTCATCTACTTCCGGAACAGAAACCTCGCGTCACAGTGGCACTCCTGACCATCCCAGGACAAACACAGGTTTTGCCCTTAAGTTCCATAAAGGAAGGCAGAGGTAAGGAAAATGGAAGGCTGCAGAGACTGAATGCGTTTAGATGACCAACTCCTGTCAGGGCTCCAGGCCTTCCCTTGGCCCCCTGCCTTCCATTAGCTAGTTACATTTCTTATTCTCTCTCTCTCTCTCTCTCTCTCTCTCTCTCCCCCTCCCCTCTCTATCTCCCCTCCTTCCCTCCCTGCTAAGAATTAGAATTCAGAAGTGACACAGTGTCATGAGGATGCACATTCAAATCTTTATTTTAATTATAAAATAGACCATATTTTTCTGATTGATAGTAAGTCTAACTTGGCCCTTGTTTGCTAGTAAGGTGTGACTTAGCTAATTAATTTACATTGTGGATTTCTTTTCATAAATTAAATGTCTTTAATCTTACTACTCCAAGGTATTGAGAAAACATATTTAAATGATGTCATGAGATAAAGCATAAAACCAAAAATAAACTTGCAAAATGTATTAAACTAGTAATATTTTGAATTTTCCAACAATTTGTGCGTGTATTGGGTTAAACCAGGCACATATACATAAAGGATTGCAGGTTGAATTTAGTCATTTGAACAATCTTCTTAAAGGCTCTTTGATGTATTTTGCACATATTGAGGAAGTACTTCATAGTACTAACTATCAAGTTTGTACTATCAAGATAGTACTATCAAGTTTGCAAAACATTCAGTTTGCAAATTAGGTGATTTCCAATGTTTTGCTTCCAACAAAATCGAAGACCAACATAAACAGATTATCCACTAATACAGGACATTTAAAAAGTCTTTGATATTAGATTATCATGATTTTGGCAGATAATTTTGAAAAAACTTAAGAGAAGTGAGTGACAATGCTATGACCTTACATTTCCAACTACTTATACACTTAAAACCCGTCAGCACTTAGAACTAGAAAAACAAAACGTGAAAGTGGAATTGCTGCTAAGCCCCCACTGATGCAGGCAGGAAGTTGCATTTATGCCTGAGCAGGAACAGTCACTGGGAATTAAAAACAACTGCATCAAAGAATGGAATCCCCCCTCCCAAATCTCCTATTTAATGGTAAGTAATTATTACTCAACATGTGTAATATCCATAATATTTAGGTTAATTGTGTATTAATTTTCAAAATACATATTTATGAAGCCTATGGTTGTCAGAAATAAAAGTTTTTAAAAAAATCCATTTATATAATTGTTTTGTGATAGTTGCACAGAAATATAATAGGTAACAAATATAAGACTTTCAGACATAAAATCACAGCATATCAGGATAAGAGTCTGTAAGACAACAGACTAGAAATTGGAAGTTAAAGGGAAGGACAAACGTAAAATTTTGGAATGTTCAATAAGAGTCAGCTCATCAATGTCTTTAAATGGGGAGGCAGCTAATTATGGTGTTTAGGTTCCACTGACACATTTAAAAATTGATATAACAGAAATTATATCTTTGAAAATATCGAACCTTTTGATGAAATAAATTAGATGCCAATCGACAAGTATCTGAGGGGGCATCTAGTTTATCAAGATTCTTTTAGGGGGCAGGTGAGGAATTGGCTGTGAATTTACTACACCAGAAAACCCAAGTGTCCAAGTACAAACATTGCGGATGACAGCTGTCCCACCACAGTGCGATGGACATGTGGGCACATGCGAGTTTCAGTTGCTACCCTAGACGTTCCCCTTAGAGACTCAGAACAATCAGTTCTATGGGTAGGCAGGTAGCTTCTCAAACTATGAAAACCACCTGACATTGTTGCTCGCAGTCCAGAGGAAACTGCCTCAAGCAAAGCTTACTGCCTTCTGAATCTCCATGAGGGCCACTCACTAGTGTATGGGCAGCCAGGGGCAGTTTTTGGTTAATGAATTGACTGGCATCTAAGAGAGGATAAGCTGCCATGCCACGAGTGCATCTCTGCCCTTGCACACACTGGCGCATGGCGGGGGGCCTCCTACTGAGGAAGTGTCTGCCGTGGTAACAGAGGGCCCCTTTCCCAGGTCTGACTAGGAGGTGGGCTGACTGGCTCCCAGAGCATCACGTCTGCACAGGGGACCCTCTCATGGGTGTGCGTTTCAGCACGCCTGAGGGTCAGGGACCTGGGACACCATCATGTACAAGAACAGGCCGTGTCACAGTTTAGTGTGTTTGCCTAAATTTGATCTGAGACTTGTTTTCATTCTCGGGAACCAGCTAATGGCAAGGTCAGAAGGGCAGGGCCTACAGTTCTCACTTCTAACCACTGGTGGTCACTGCTATTGTCAAAAGAGACAGCTGTGAAGAGCTAAGTGGCTTAGGCAGGTGCACAAAAAGTGGGCTATGTTACGCCTGATAAGGGACTACTATTCTACATGTTCCAGAAACAGACTGTAATTAACATGGATGTTTCCCTCAAACAAGTCAATAGTGTTGTGCATGTCAGCAGTATTTCTCCTGGTCTAATAAGGGGCACAAGAATAGGTTCAGATTTATAATCTGCTTTAGAGTTTAAAATCTCCTATAGAGATTACATAATTTTGAAGTGGTAAGTATCTCTATCTTTTTCTACCTCTCTCTTGAGTTGGGCAGGTATGTATCAGGAATGATTTCCCAAACTCCTCTACAGTCAGTTTACACATGAAAGTGGGCCCGAGTGTTGGGAGGAACGCACCTGGAACAGTTGGTAATCTCCATGCGCGGGCCTGTACACTGCCAGCCGCCACACTGGGGGGCCGGGCTGTCACAGGAGCGGGTGCGACAGAGGCAGGTTCCCATGGTGCTGCCATCTGTGTGCGTGCACGGCGTCCATGGGGACCATGCGCTGAAGTGCCCATCCACAGTGAGGTTCCTTGTCTATGAAGCAGACACAAGGAAGGATGTCAGAAAGGGTTAACGCAGCAAACGTAAAGGAAAACTCAGAGATCTCTCACAAGACAATCAGAACCCATTTATAATGTTTTACATTACAGTAAAAAGGGAGGAACAGGGGAATATTTCACAGTAAAGCAGAAGAGGTCAGTGGTGAAGATAATGACGGAGGAGGTGGCAGAGGGGAAAGGAGAAGGCGGAAGAGGAGATAGAGGAGGAGGAGGAGGAGGGGGGAAAGAAAAGCAGAAGGAGCAGGAGAAGGAGGGGAGGGGAAGCGAAGCGCGCTAACAGCTTGATGATCAGGTGATGGCAAATTGTCCTCTAATGTGAGAAACTCAAGGAATAAGAGGAATTGTAGTAAAAAACCACAGATGTACAACTGTGTTGCAATTTTATATAGCTTAAAAAAAGAATGAAAGCTTGGTCAACTAGTTGTCATTTAAGATCTGATCTGGCTCAAGGGTCTCTTAAAACTAACATTGAACTTACTCGTCAAGGGGCTGGTACCGTGACTACAGTCTTGCTAAAGGCCCATTAAAGTAAAAATGTTGCATGGATCATGTAGAAATGATGCCGAGTTCCATTTTGGTTTCACAAACCCAAATACGGTTGCATGTGCCTTCCTCATGCATTTGAACGATGCTCTGTTCAGACAAGACCCAGATCTAGATGACAAGGAACTCAGTTCTCAGCTGCCCACAGATCTGTAGCCTTCCCTATCTGCTTCTGGCACGCAGGTGTTCGGCTGGAAGGCGGAAACGGGGACAAAAAATTCTCACGAAGGCAATAAGAAGAAGGGAAACTTCTACTGTTTGAGACATTTTCATATTGAAAACATTTCACAACTTTTATTCAAATTACTGACAGGTTTGGCTCAGTGGCTGGATTTGTACAGGATATGAGGATTTCCTTACAGAGCTAGTTACTGGGGGACAGATGGAAAGAATGGATTTCAGAGCACAGGACTGGATTGAGTCACATGGGTACCACGCGGCTGCTCAGCATATGAGGTATGGGCAGATGGCTGTTTCCCCAACACCACACACACACATCTCCTTGAAAATAGTGCAAAATCTAAAAAGCTTAAAAGTAAGTGAATTCTGAAAGCAAAACAACATCAAAAAACAACCAAAATAGTACATTTACTTAGAATACCAACATCCATGTATCTTAACACATCATGTTGACCCTAACATTTACATAAAAAACCTTCCTCCTCCTCTGCAGGCCTCCTTTACTGTGGACTAGACCCTAACTCAGGCCAGAAGGAGCCCGGAAGCATCTTGAATGTTACTGGTATGTCAAGAAAAGGGAGGAGCAAAAGTTATAAAGCATAAAATAATAAGGCTTTATTGTGGAGGTGAGGTCCCAGAGATGAAGATCTAAGTCTTAAGTTAATTGCATATAGGACGACCCTGGCAGGAGACAGAAGCCACAGTCCACATGATTTTAAAGAGGATGGAGTGAGGGCATCTGGACGGAAATGGGGGTATGAGGCGTAATGAAGTTCGGGCATGCTGTTGTTACTTTTGAAGGTTTTGGAATCTTTCCACTATTGATTGGAACTTCTGAAATGTCAGGTTATTTGGAGACAGATTATAGGATTGAGATCAAAAGATTCTCTCAAAGCCCCCTTGGCCTCCATTTCTTCATTGAAATACAAAGGAAATGGGCACAGACTGTTAGGATCTCTTGAGCTATAGGAGGTCATGGGCAAGTCTGGATATAGGAAAATGAGGATTTGTGAGGCTGGGAGGAAATATAATATAGTGACAAATGAAAGAAGATGGAAACAAATCATTCAGAATGTTCCAAGAGGATGTTTTGTGACGGGAACGTACTCAGAAATTGGCAAACTGAAAAAATAAGTCTGTAAGTTGTGGAAAGGGAACTGCAAAGTCATAAGCCAGCTAAATTTTTCAATAAGGTGATAGAAATAAATGAAGACAGGGAAGGTACAAGCAGAAAGACCAAAAGTGAGAGAGAGACAGACAGACAGACATTATGAGAAGGAGCCACAGATGCTGTCCAGTTTCCTGACAACGCTGAAGTTCCTGTTCTGATCCGTGTGCTCCCTTAAACCTAATCTGTTATTCTGCAGGGAATCTGAGAATCTCTGTTTCTGCAGCCCGAAGAGCCTAAGACAAGAATCCCAGCCAGGGTGGAGGGTTCTTATGAAGGCGATGCTTTGAATGAAGGGGCTTTGCATTCATCGCAGGAATTATTCCTTGTCACAACCCGTGGGAGAGGAGGCATCAGACGTGCCCTTGACAAGGACACGCCCCAAGCCAGGGAACTAATACCAATTGGGCTGAGCTAGTCATGGCAACATGGCAACCCCACTCACTGGGTCAGTGCTGGATGTAGGAATGAACATGTGGCCTGATCCTGGAAAATGAGACAGGAGACAGCAAAAGGCTTCCAGAAATTCTTTTCCTCCACATTAAGAGAAAAATACTCTCTGCTCCTTCTTGTCCTGCCTGCCTAGGATTCAGTTCTGTGAGGACATGATGTTTCCTGTCCCAGGAGGTGGGGCAAGAAGAGAAGGCTCCGGGCATAAGAGGCTAACTCTCCCAGTACCTCCCCAGGCTGAACAGAATCAGCCCTGAAACTGCTCTCTCCCCATCACAGGATGAAAACAGTCATTTTTAAGGCCAAACACACAGGGAATTCAATTTTTTAAAGTAAATGCTGTCCTATTGGACAAAATCTTTATATACTATTTCTACCAAACACACGAACAAAGATTTAAGGAAATAGTTATAAAATTGCCAAAGGCTGCGCATCTAGAGATTTGGAAGATGTTATTGGAAATGCTGGTCTGCCTTTTCCTTACCACGAAGCCAGGGTTTCTCAACCGCAGCATTGTTGACATTTGGGTGGGGTAATTCTTGGTTGAGGAGACTACCCTATTCATTCTGGAACAGTTACTGACCTCCCTGACTTCTACCCTCTAGATATCCCAGGATCTGACCATCAGAATTTCTCCAGATATTGCCAAATGTCCCTGCAGACACCTCCCGTTAAGAATCATTGCAGTAGACATCCTTTTCTCCCCTCCCTTTGCACACTGTGTAAGATAACAGAGTTTTAGGCAAAGAAATGGACGGTATCAATGTATTCCTCCCAAATTATGGATGGGTAAAAAGGGGTTCACATATGAATGACAGATGAAAAGAGAAGAAGAATTCGAAATAAGAGACAGTTCATGAAGGAATTAAGAGAAATGAGGTAGAAAAAATAGAACAGAGTAATAAAAACACTGGAAAGGAAATGTATTCAGCTAATCATTGATGAGAGGGTATAGTGATATACTTCTGCAGGATGAGAATGTGGGTTTTATTTTTTAGCCATGGGTAGGGTAGCAGCCTGCTTTCAGGGTCAATATTTTCAATTCACAGATATTGCTATTGATTCTGTTAAAATTTGAAGCAAGAAGAGCTTGCAATATTCAGAAAAGCAAGTGGGTTTTCTGCATTGCATTTAACCGTAGGATTATTTTGATCCTGGGAATATTAGTTTGAGAATCTGCCTTGGAAATACTGCAGATCCATGAATAATGGGGTAGGTTGTGCTGCTTTGCTTCTCCATATGAGTATGTATTTTTACATTTTTAGCTTTCCTTAAACAGACATCAGAAATAAAGCTATCTAGAATAAATTCTCTGTAGTTGAGCTATCTTCTGGGTTTCTGCCAAGTGATTTTCTATTTGGGGTATGTGCTTTATATTATTAAATATTAAGTCACAGTAAAACACATACCATATATATATGGTATATGTTTTCACTACATATATATATATATGTAGATAGTTTAGTGCATGCCATCCACTGCACTGAGTGATGTGCACGTATTAACTCCTTGACAACATCCCTATTATATACACCCCATTTCAAAAAGAGGAAAACTGACACTCAGATGAGGCTCAATTTACTCTAAGTCATACTGGTTTTAAAATACCAAAGATCATTCTCAGCAAACTGAGTCCAGAGACTGATCTCAGCCACTTCATTACGTAACGCAATTCTTAGATCATTCTCTGGTGAGAGTGTCATGGAAACCAGCTTCATGTACTTTTACCCCCAATTCCCTAACAGCAAAGTTCCTCTCACCTAGGAAATAACAGACTCCCAAGAGCTAGCTAAGGAATATGCAAGTTTTGTTAACAAGCAAAATCCATAATCCCATTTCAATACATTCATGTTCAATTAAATTAATTCCCAACTGACCCAGGATGGAGATGCATTTGATATGTAGAGAGGTTCCTGGAGCATATCTTTAGGTTTTTACTGTACTCCAGCTATCATTTTCTTATAACTACATCAAAATCTCATATTTTCTATGTGGACATTTTTTTTCAGAAGTTAAAAGATCTTCCTTTATTTTCAAAGTTTCATGTACCTTTTGTCAGAGATTGTAACAAAACGGATATTACTATGCTCCTTGAAAAGCCTTGTCTTGTGTTCTAACAGCAGCCTAATATCATCCGTAAGTCTGTCTCTATAGACGCATTACAAAGGAAACACAGCGCCTCTGAAGGGAAGTAAGCCGGAGTTCTCTGTGGCCTCTAATAAGACGCGTGAACAGAGGTCATCTTTATTTACTGCCTCTGAGTCCTAGTTCTTTTCTCTATAAAATGGAAGCGACTATGTCCATTCCTGAGGGCCATCATTAACATTAAATGAGACAGTCCATTAAAAATTGCCTAACATGGCACTGAGTGCATACTCTAGACACACAATTAAAATTAGTTCTCTATTCCTCCTAGTAAAGTAGATTTTTTTCAAGTCTTACATAACACTTATTATATATGATAATGTATATAAAATATTTAGTCTGAAAACTGATAGGTAACAAATGTTCACTGAATGCCATGATTATCCCAGAATCTCATCCCTATTTTTAAATTATCTTGTGTAAGAGTGACAGGAAACATCTTGTGGGGTCAACGATTGTATTACATTTGTCAAAAAAAATACATAGTAGATTTCATTACAAAATTTAGAAAGGGTATCTTACCTCCTCTCTGAGCATGATACTCAGGGTTACCACTGGGTAACAATTGGGTCTATCTGCCTTGGGGAGATGCTAACACGTATGAGTGGCAATGCCTTGAAGATCAGAAGTACTGGATCTAAATCTGATTCCTTTCCCAGTGTAGTTTTAGAACCTGTGTAAACCTTTTAGATTCTGGTCTATGGAGTTGCGATCTACGTGGAGGGCTTTAGGTACCATCATTGCTGAAGTCCTCTTTCACTTTAAAGATGCTAATTATATACCACAGCCTGAGAAGAATCCTAAAATTGTGAGACTTACTCGGTCTATGTATTTTCTTAGCTATTGCATGATACATTTTGGAAGAGGAGCTCATCATATGATATGATATGCTGATAACCATGTAGCCACAAAGGATGCAGACTGTCTTCACGCATAAAGCCCAGGTAGATTCTCCAAACTGTGCTACTCTTGTTCAGCAACACCACAAGTTATGCAGGACATATATATATATTTTTGAAGCACTCTATATACTTTGATTTAGATCTTGCTCAAGTGCTTCAAATCTATTAAACTAAGAACAATGTTTTCAATTACATTTACATAAGCAAACAGAACTTTACTTAATAGTCAACTATTGCCCTGTCTCCTGGTCAACAGAAACCCATAAACATTTTTAAATAGTGACCTTTCAGTGGAATATAGGTCTTAAGTCGCCAAGTCCCTGGGAAGGTTCTGGGGGGTCTCATGGACAACTTGAACTCCCTGGAGAGCACACAGGATCTGAGCAGCGAACGGCAGCCTCTGCCCAAGGTTTCACGGGAAAACCAACTTCGGGAAACTCAGCTGTGATACAGGGTTTGTCCAAGGTCTGTGAAGATTCCCAAGACAGGTCCCCACAAGAAGGTTCAAGATCAGTCTCAGCACATTCAACATCTCTCTAACCTTACTGAACTCCATGAAGCAGGACCTCTCATTATTCAGCTTGGGCTTCTATACTGGATATAAGCTGTGTTGGTCTCATTTAAAAATCCCTCAGCTTATAAAGCTTAACTTCTTTTGGCTAAAGATATGTAGATAAAAACCGTATTTTGCTGATTATAAGATTTTATGTATTTTTAACATCTCTGAAATTAGCCAGCGTCTTGCATTCCATGGAAGCATTTTTTTTTCTTATAAAACAGTAGATACTTCAAAACCAGTGGCTTATCAGAAATAATGAAATATGGTAGCCAATAAAATTAAGCCTTTCTTTCATTTCAGTCAAAAATAAAAAATAACATAGAAGCAAATTACATTTTTAACAGCCTTTAAAAATCTGCATCTAGTTTACTTTTTTTCCTAAGAAATAGATTGTTAGAAAAGGATATGTAATTAAAGTATTGGTTGAGTTATACAAAACTTCCCATTTTCTACATGGTAGCCTACATATATGAGAAAAATACATTGTTTTGTTTCTTGAGTATTGCTCAAAGTGACATAATTTATTTTCTGTTGTTGCATGTTTTCCATATTGTTAACTTGCTAAAAGTGCATCTTGATCTATGACACATTATATAGGGTGAGAGGATAAGAATGGTTTTGCATAAGGAAATCACCTCAAATAAGAAAAACAAAAGGACTTTATTATGTGTTTTCCAGACAGCAAGTCAGAAATCACATCTCAGCTATAATTTTAAAGCAGAGAAGGTGGTAGGACAGCTTCAGCCTTGGGGCAGATTCACATGCCCTCTGACCTCCCTGAGTTTACAAGAAAAATGTTCCTCTCAGCAGCAGTGACAACAGCCCTCTGATCACTTCTTAAATATTGGATCATCTCCACTTTTGGACTGAAGAAATATACAAGACACATATTTGTTATAAACCAAGTGGTGGCATGTTTATTTTCTATCACATAAGTAAGCATGTCTCAGATATCCAATAAAGCAACCATGGATCCTAGACCCATGACCTCATTGCTTAAGAAGAACTGCTATTATATTCATTTGCTCTCTTTACCATTACAGTTTTAAGGTCAAATATCTAGAAGAAGGTGTGCTGATTCTTCTAAAGTGCATGTCTGTGCATTAGAGCTGCATTTCAGAGATCAGATGTTGTTTTCTCTAGCTGCCGGAATAGAAGGTGAACACCGTTGTGCTTGTTGAGCGTTGATCAGAAATGAAAAGGAACTTAAAACACTGGCATTTTTTAAATTGATTTCAAGAGATGCAGCATAAAAGTTTTCTCCTAAAACCAGAGATCTGGAGCAACAGCCCAAAGGACTAGCAGCGAACCCCCATGCCAAGACTTGCTCGGAGCCTAGAAGAGGTAGTGAATTCACTGTTGCACTGAAAGGCCTTGATCTTGTGCCAGCATTTGGGGAAGGACACTCGCTTTATAGCCCTGGCCTTCATCATGTAACTGCCTGATTTTCCCACTTACAAATGGAAGGATATCTTCACGGACATGGGTTTAGATAATAGAATTAGCAGGCTCCTTGAGAGGAAGCAGACCCACAGTTCACACGCCTCGGGCAGTTCTGTATTGAAGAGACAGCACAGATTTCAAATTCCGGAATATGTCACTTCCCTGCTCAGCCCTGTCTTGCAGAGGAATGCCATTACTGACAGTCGCAGAGATTAGCAGTTATGTGATAGTAAAGTAACTTAATAAATTTGCAAATGTGTGGAAGCTAATAGCTGTTGATCAGATTCTCTGAGGAAAAAAAGAAAATGAGATTATTTAATTACGGGTTCGAAAGACAAAGGGAAAAAAAAAAAAAACCCAGCTGGTTCCCAGAAGTGAGTATGCAAACAAATAAATTGGCAAAAAACAAAAAATGTGGAATCTGTTCTCTTGGATTCAGATTCTGACCCAAATGCAAGAGTGCTTCTCTTCACTCTGCAGAGTTCACTGTGGGAATGTGCATTAGACCGTTTCTCCCAGGCTTTGCTGTGGCCCTGCGCAAAATCTATGCGACTGTCTCACGTGGGGTTCAATGGTAACATCCTTTAGTTCATTCATTTAAAAGCTCTACTTATATGGACTTCTGGAATTATAGCTCCCAAAGGAAATCGATGGGTGTGGAAGGTACTATTTTTTTGATGCTACAAAGGGTATAATAGTTCACACCAAACTCTGGAGATAAAAATCCAAGAATAAAACAGAGATATTACACCCAATTTCCAAGCCAGTACTGCTTTCTCAGAAGACAGACAGACAGGCAAAAAGCTTTTGCTAGTACCCTATGCGGCTCTTGTGTGAGCTGAGAGTGAGTGAGCTAAGACGGCACAGAGGGTGTGCCTAAAAGGCACTAAGATAAATACGGGCAGATACCACTTAAGCGCTGGTTAGGTCCAAAGGACAGCGGTGGACAGCATGTGCAGAGGACCGAGAACATGGACACTTACAGGACAAGTGGCGATGGTCTGCTCCCACTGGGTCATGCTCAGGCTCTCCTCCAGGCTGGTGCATTTCTTCATCACCACATCCCAGCCACAGTAAGGGTCCTGGGCCCCGATGCAGGCGCTGGAAACACACATCCGAGGATCAACAGAGAGACAGCTTAACTGAGCTAAGAAGCAAACTAAGGCAAGCCCAGCCCTTATGACTTGACATGGGAAGTAATTATGAAAAACAAAGTTTCAGTCTGCACACAGCCGCACAATTCAGAGTAACCAATTAAAATTAAATAACTAATTTTCATCATAATGCCTATTTTTTTCCTAAGAGAGAGGGCAGGCACCTAAGTGACTGTCCATGCCAACATGAGCCTTTTGGTGTCATCAACGGAGCTGAAGTCAGAGCACTGCAATGCTCAAAAATACCAGTTTTTATCACCACCACCACCACTACCACTACCACCATTATCAACAGTATTATTTGTTGAAAACCTACTGCGATGTGTTAAATTTCCTCATTTAGACACAAACAACACTATAGGGAGGTATTATTATTAACACTTTATCATCAACACAACCATCATTGCCACCATCAGTATCATCATGACTATCACCAACACCTTAACAACAGTTATTACTCGTTGAACATCTGCTGTGACATATCAAGTTATCATATCATTTAGACACCTAAGAAACTGTAACAAGGGAAGCACTGATGAGACGACAAAGAAAACAAAGACACAGAGTTTACGAAATTGTCCCAAGGACAAACGAATACACCCAAAACCCTGCCATGTAGCAAGTTCAAAGTTAATAATATAAGCCTTTGTTTTCAGTACCATAGCTTAAACATGTATTAAAATTTTGAATTTAACAGTAGTTTGATAGAGCCATCTACAATATTCAACATATGATTCAGTAGTATTATAGAGAGTGGATATTTTATTTTAGTTTTGTCTCCGTGAAGGAGTTAACACATAACCTGGCATTAGCAGATGAAGATTTTGGCCCCCATGTTATAAATACAATAGAAGGCAGATGTGGGGATGGAGCAAGTAGACAGAGATAACAATCATAGAGCCAAAATTATACAGACAGTCACCCCACAGGAAAACAGGGCATTGAACACCTGGGCATTCTCTCTCTGAAGGGGTCAAGAGGTCAGATATACAAGAAACGGATGTGAGGAAAGGCATGTGAGCACGGCATGGAAGTCTAATGTCTTTTTAGAGTTAGAAGGGACAATATGTTACAGCTGTCAATTAGTCAAACATGGAAGCAGTGGGGTAGTATAAATAATAACCTGGTTAATATTAATGATATGGAATAACACTAATTAATACACCAAATATGTTAACCACATATAAAGCACTGTTATAAGAACCTCACCTCTATCAGCTCATTTTAAACTCATAGAACCTTATAAATATAGTACCTCAATTAGTTACTACATTTATTCCCACTTTAAAATGAAGAAACGGAAGAAGAGAAAGGCAAAGTCCCAAAACTGGGGAAGAGACCCCTAAAGACAGTAAATCAAGCAACAGAGGTACAAAATTATTATTTAACTTACTATGTATTATTTTTTATTAACCACCTAAAAAGTTCAAATAGAAACTTAAAATTGGGGCTTCTCACAGGAGGACTAAGCTGAAGTAAGAAGGGGTATGAAATGGTGAATTGTCACTATCACCTCAAGAGAATATTTGATAAGTGACCAGGTACATGCTAAAAGGTACACTAAGGCACATTAAAATTTTCAAGAGTTTATTTTAGCAAAGATGAATTCTGATTGAGCAGCATCAAACATGAATTCTCATCAAGCAGCATCAAACTGAAAGCAGTTAGGAGACTCCACAGACAGGAGCCGGGGATTTTATGGAGAAAACATGGAAACAAATCAAGGAAATTACATGATGGGCGGTAGCTTCAGTGGGTGCCTTACTGGGGAACGCCTGGTTGGCTGTGCGCGGATGGGTTGTTCTTAAGTGTCATTTTGCCAGTGTCAGTTACCTTGACTCTCGCTTTGGCTTGGTTTGCTTACACAGGCTGCCAGGGTACTGGAGCCATGGAGGTCCAATGGCCTCCTTGTTTAACTACTTTAACACACATATATTATTAATACTTTCACGCAAAAAAAAAAAAATCAAACAAAAACAGTAATAAAGGGCAAAGTAAAAGCCTTCTTTCTCCAGAAGTGGGCACTGTTCACACATATGTTTGGGAGATAGTATATCTATTCAAATAAGTGTGCATGTGTGGATATATACCTGTATTACATATAGTCTATATATGTTTATATATTATTGCTGATTATATATATTACAATTATATATAACACATGGAAAAGGGACTATACACACAATCTTGTGTTTTACTTTTTTACACATAATTATATATCATGACACTTTTCCTTGCAGTAAATACAGCTCTACCTCATTCCCTTTAATACCTGTGTAGTATTCTGTTACATTGATTAACCAACATTTATTTAAATCCTTGAAAGCAAGGCTAAAATGCACATTTTTGTACACATTTTCTACATGATAAACTTCCACTGATGAATGAAAAGTTATGGGTTTTAATAATTTTGTACCGATCAACAGTATGATAGGTGCCTCTTTGTCCTCTCCCTGTTTCATGTTAGATATAGCCTTAAAAAAAATTACTTAGTTCTTTCTGATAGATGAAAATCCAATTTTCTAGCATCTGTTTTATTTAGTTGTGAGATGAAGATTTAGAGTGCATGTGCAGTTATTGATTATCTGTATTTCTGTTTGTGTAGACATCTATTTATAACCAATTCCTGCTTTTGTTTCTTTTTAACTGGGTCATTGGTTTCAGTCTGTTTATGTGGCCATTGGCAGCAAATATTTCTGTGTTAAAAAAATTAATCCTCCATCAATAGTGTTTCCACTACTTTTTCCATTTGTCACTATATATATTTTTTGTGAAATATAAATGTTTTAAAATTTTATGCAGTAATTTTATGAATCTTCTCCTTCATAGCATCTGGATTTTGTGCCATATTTAGAAGGAGCTTCTACTCTTAAAAATCATAAAAACTTTTACCCAGGATTTCTTGTGATTCTTCTGTTGAATCATTTCATTTGCCTCTGTCTCTTTTGTTTTTATTTTTAATTTTTTGTCCTCACCCAAAGACATGCTTATTGATTTTAGAGAGTGGGAAGGGAGGGAGAGAGAGAGGGAGAGAAACATGGTTGCGAGAGAGAAACAGCAATTAGTTGCCTCTTGTACGCATACCTACTGGGAGCACACTCAGAGCCTAGGCATGTACGCTGACCAGGAATCGAGCCCATGACCTTTTGGTTTACAGGCGACACTCAACCAACTAAAGCCACACTGTCCAGAGCTACCCCCGTATCTTTGATCCATCTGAGATGTATTTTAGTAACTTTCCTAACTTCCCTCCAAAAAATTTACAAAACAAAGACATATTTTAAATCTAAATCATACAAACTTCAAGCCAACACAGATTCACAGTTTCGCAGTAAGAACAAGGAAGCTGTGTAGGGTATCCTTTCCTGTTTCCTATTAAAGTAAGATAGCATCTTTTCAAACACAAGTTTACATCGCAGTGTGAGTATTAGCTATTAAAAATCTCTTCTTCTTGAGGTTTGGAATATAATTTCTAATAATTTACTCTTTTAAATAAAAATTTATTTTTATAATCAGTTCCACTGAGTAAATTTCACCTATATTGATAGTATATAAAACAAAGCCTAAATTTTTCAATTTTAAGAACTCACAATTTTTAAGACACATAATTACTGATCTAATAACATCTTTTTCTTTCTTTTTTTTTTTAACAGGGGATAAGGAAAGATGAGAACTAATGACTGCATAAGACCAGGGGAAGTGCACATTTTATATTTATGAAATAAGATTATTTCATATAATGGAACCAGGCCCCAGGACAACAAATTCTCCCAAGTAACTCTGTCTGTGCAGATATTGTTCTGTAGGAAAACACCCAGAGGAAATTGACTTCAACTATAATGGAACCTCTAAGACAGACCTGGGCAAAGGGTGGAAGCTAAGAACCCTTCTGCCACCTGCTGCAGCCTCACCAGGCTGTGACAGCGGAATCGGACCCCAGTGTCCTAGTCTTACTGATGGCCTGGATGACAGAATGCACAGTGTGTATCACACATGGGAACTCCCATGTCCGGACCACTTTCATGTTGGTGAGCAGTAGGGTAAAGCTACACTGAACAGAAATTATTCAAAAAGCCTGAATTCCTTATCGTGTTTCTTATTAAAGCAACATTAGACAAAATTAAAATTATGAAAAGGGGAAAAATTCCTCCAGTTCCCTAACTTTACCCCAATCTTCCCCTTGTAAAGCTACCTGGATAGATGAAACAATGCCACAGGGTTATGCAGAATATTTTAAGCTGCTTTAAGTGAAAAGCTGTTGTAAACACATCACTTTCTTCTCATAACGCTGCCAGTTCTGCATGCTCTTAACATGCCACTTACCCTGCAAAGCATTAACACTTCTCTCAAACAAATGCCCATTCATTAAAAATACCATTTATATGTGTTTTTCTCACTGAAAATATTTCAAACCATAGATGAAATTCTGATGAGCTCTACCTTTCTTACCCTTTATTTATTTTCTACCTGGATCAAAAAATATGTATCTATATAGAAATATAGGACCATGTGGAAAAATCACAGGCTTCCTGTTAACCATCATAAAAGTGGCTTTTTTTATTCCACATTGAAAATGTTTTTCTTTGTATGATGAACCTTTTCAATTTCCTTATTTTGTGAATAACCTGAGATTATTCTCATCTGATGTACTGCTCTGGTGTTTGAAATTATGCAAATTCAGAAAACATGTCCATCAGAACCTGAAGGATTAATTTGAAAACACATTGATTGACAGCACATTGTAGAGCTAAATGCAAATTTAGAGTCAGGCCTTAATTCCAGAAGGATAGACTATTCGCCTTTTTACAGGATATTGACACTAATATTTATCTAAGCTCTTCCTTTACATGTTAAAGTTAGCAGTTATGCTATTTGCTAATTTGAATAATAGGAAAATAGGTATATTCATTAAAGTCTTTTCACTGTATTTCTGGAAAATTAGAGCTAATTATTGAATATGGTACCCTTTCATATTAGGTTGCCTAAGTATAGATAACTTTATCTGGCTTGTTTTTTCACATTAATTGTCATTATATCAGTTTATTTTTGATGTCAAGAATTTTTGCCATGTTAACAAAATGTATCCACTTAACATAGGATGTTAAGAAGTGTTTCAATGATTCATTAATTCAGCTCATCCTGAAGAGCACTTGCCATGAATGAACTAGATTTTGAAGGCGGTGGGTATACTGTGGCAAACAAGAGACGCAGTCATTGTACCCAAAGAACTTACCCTGTATTGAAGGAAAAAATCATTAAGCAATTACACCGATAAATAGAAACAATCAGTTGCAAAGGAGAAACCACAACAAAAGAGGGAAAAGCGAAAAAGAAAAAAAAATGTCAAACTGCCCTTGTACATTATTTCTGCTCTTTTCGGAAACTGAACAAAAAGCTAAACCCAAAGCTGCTGACTGCCTAGAGCACAGCTAAGAAAAGCTAAGAGCCTACGCTACTGTATTTGACCTAGAGAGTATTTTTAGCACAACATATTATTCTTCGAAACATATTCCCCATTGTAACAATAATGCATAATTAATTAGTGTGAATTACAACACGATTACATTTAAATATTTGGCCGAAGAGGAAAAGAAAAAAATGTACTCATACTATGGTTGTAGGGGAGCACAGCAGGCATAGCAGAAGGCAGGGGCAGTCCATGGTATCTCTACAGGACGGCACTCGTATGTTTTTCTTTGTTTTTATTTTCCGTCTGGATCAAAATATATATCTACATACATATCTATACACATATCTATATCTATCTGTATCTACATTATTGTCAGAGGTGAATTTACAATGAAGCTTAAGAAGATTTACTTCTTGAAGTTTTTACTTCTTTAGTTCACGAGAGCTTTTAAGGTCCTTCCATTGGCCTTAGTCATTTTATAATTTAATATTCTTTTCCTTAGTGATAACCCCTCCCAAACGGTATAAGCTTCAGGCCCCACAACGCCGACATCTCTTCCTATTACAGAAGGGTAGTATGACGTCTGATTTATAATCTACTACTCAAGTTCCAACTTCTACACATTTTGACCATTCCTTTTCCATCCTGTCCGGGACCTGAGGGTGTTAATTTGTGACTTTGCTGGAAGACCCGGGGTTCCAGCCCAAGCCCACCTCAGACCCCCTCTTATAATATCACTATCATGTCACACAGATATCTTCATAGTCATCACTGAATGGCTTCAGAATAACCCACGGAGCAAACAATCCTTGAATAACTATGTCATAACTTGCTAATTAGTTCCCTTAGTACTGGAAATTTAGGACTGGAACACTGGTTGTGATTCACATATAACTTAAAAAGTAAGTGGACAGGGATGTCAGGCTCCGATATTAGGTCCTAGAGTAGCCTGTCCAAGATCAGCTGTAATGCTAAATCAGTTTGGGGGTAAAGTCTAAGGTAATTCCAAGGCCCTCTGGCTCAAATCCATAATAGATATTGGGGAGATTTTATTATGAAGACAGAGTCAGGGCTGCCTCATCTGTCACTCTCCAGAGTTAGGGTCTGGCTTGCTGCTTGGCACATATTAAGTTCAATAACTATACTAGGAATGAGTTAACTAAGGAAAATCCAGTCTTTAGAGGCAGAGGCCACATCAAAACCAAGGAAAACAAAAACTCAAGGCACTGAGATTTGGAAAATATTAAATTAATATCAAAGGGAGAATAGTGTGTACGATGGGTACATGTAAAAACTTCTTTCTGAATGTTTATGTGATTCATAAATGAATGGCCAAGGTTTCCTTCCATTGTGGGGATCCTGCAATTTCTCTCTGTAACTATATATTTCTCCCATCAGGCAGATGCCGTCTTTAGAGAATATTTAATCAATCAAGGTGCCAATCAATTACCTTCACCTTTAAAAACATTGCCTGTTCAAGCAATAAATGTCTTAATTCCATCCTAATTTTCTTAATGAGATGTTAATTTCTTTAACTAAATGATAACAAGTACAGGTTGACTAAACTGAGAATGCCTAGACGCCCACTCATAAGCAGAGCTAAAGTCATTTTCTTAATGGTTTCATTTTTCCCTACAGTTTTATAAAGCAAAATTTAAAAAGGCATGTGTCTTCAGTTTTTCATATGAGCTGTGATTCTTCCAGTTTTCAGCTTTTCTTCTCTCCCCCTCTTAGCTTTTATAATAAAGCAAAAATAAAACAAAACAAACACCTAAGCCCCAAGGGTTTTCAATCCTCCGGCTAATGTTTTCTATCGCTACACTTTTCTGTGGAGGGGTTGTTACTATATTCCACAAGAAGTTAGGTTTTCCTTTTAGGTGATTAAGTAAAATAGCAGAGAGGAAAGAGGCAGAGTATCCATTTGTTAATTTGATAATTGCTTCCCGGGCCTGTGGCACCCTGTGGAGGGGCCGGACACCATGTGGAGGCCGCGCAGAACCTGGGAAGACAGGCGGTGGCCAGCCATGGGGAGCAAGCTCTGTCCCTGTGAGCTGAGGGACCCCTGCCCACCTGCCGCACTCAAAACTCTCCTTTCCGTTCTGCAACTGATGGGTCTTTGGACAGTCCTTCTGATTCAGATCCCTCCCTCCCTATGAAATGTTCACTCTACACCCTGATAGGTTTACCTCATCTCATAATTGTGGTAGATGTTAAAAAAGAATAAAGAATATGTAAGTATTGAGAGAGCACTCTGTGAAGGACAGGATTATCTAACTAGTTTACCTCTGAAACTACTACAGAATAATATTAAATGTAAACTGTAATTAAAAAATGAAAATATAGATATAATTTATGAAAGCACTAATATATATATATATATATATATATATATATATATATATATATGTATCCAAAGAGGAGAAAACACCATGTTAGTCAGAAAACATTAAGGTATAGAGTTAATTTATATAATTTAATAATTAACCTACTAAATTTAACAGCTAATTTTATAAATCAGTATACACATAATGTTTTAAGGTTCATTCATTCCTTCAAAAGGCATATAGGATAATATTCTAATTTAGGAGTCAGCAAGTGACAGCCTGCCACGCGAAGTTTCACTGAACTACAGCACAGGGGAGTGCTCTGTCCCGGCACCCCGGTCATCTGTCATGCCCCACACAGGGCAAGGCTCAACCACAGCTGACCTAAGCTTTGGCAGAATGCCCAGTGATCCTCCCTGGTCACGGCACGTGGGAGGATGATGAGGAGCTCTGCAAGGCCATTGCCCTCCCGCCTGCCTCTGTTCTGGGGAGGCTGTCCTGAGGTAGTTTCTCTTCGAGCCGCAGGCTATAGCCCTCAGCGGCAGCACGGACTGGCTGATCTGCATGGTGGCACCCTGGTTCTCTTGTTGCATGGTCATCTGGTCCCTTCTGTTTTGGTGTCATCCTGTGGGACAAAGGACATGGGTAGCTGACACTTTTTCTGTTGCTCCTTTTGTTGTCTATGAAAATAATAAACTCTCTGAATCTAAAAGTGTATTATATTCCTTGGCCTGATGACTCTGGGATCTGGGAGCCTTGCTGACACGGGGCCACACCCATTCATTAAGGCCGGTGGCTGCCTCTACACTACCAGGACAGGGCCGAGTAGCCCCGACAGAAGCCTGATAGCCTGGGAAGCCTGCATATTTTCCAATCCCTTACAGTGGCATTGTGCCAATCCACTAATCTAATTAATGCACAACCCTTAAAATGTCTTTAAAAGCCTTTATCAAAAGCCCTTCTCCCATCAGCACCCAGGAGCTGCAATCTGTCAGGCCAGTTGGAAGGCTGCGGCATTTCCCTGGGCGGAAAGGGGGATGGGGGGGGAGGGGGTGGGGGGAAACAGAGCCTGATTTTTCGACTTTAGTATTACAGCCTGAGTCCTGTGACCGTTGTTTTCTTCCTGAAGCAGTGAAATGGAGACTCTCAGCTCTCTGCCAGAGTCTGTTTTCCTGCAAGTATAAGGTTATGAGTTTACACTGGTATTTATATCAGTCGGAATGAAGACAGTGGCTGTTCTTGGCTGCTCTATCCTGTGCACCCCTATGGAGGTCATTTTTCACGTTCAAGACCTCACACCACTATTGGGGAGCCCGGAATGTGCACCCCAATGCACGTAAGGTGGGCCCGGAATGACAACAGCTCACCTACCTTCCACCGTCATGTGCCGTACCCATATCTGGCCCAGTCCTGATTCCCCAGGGTCCTCAAAGTTCAGTAAATGTTAATTCACTCTATGAAACTAATTCATACATGCAGTCACTAAGTCCTAGAATACAGCTGGACGCACAGAGAAGAAAGTTTCTCCTGCACCACAGCAGGTAACGGCCCACTCTGGCGCCTGAGACTAATCCTTTGCATAATACCCTCCTACTATTAGTTAAATGGTTGTGCAAAAAAAGCTAAAATTAAAACATATATTCTTACTTATTTTTTAAGGTCGAATTTGACTAAAATATTTTTTTAATATTGTTCTTTCAAAATAATTTTCTGAGGACAATAGCGATATGAAGTTAAAAATGTGCTGTTTGTCCCAAGTTACAATGAGCGCACAGCACGGACAGGGCAGGTCCGTGGGTGTGCAGCCTCCCTTGAGGCTCCAGGATCACCTTCTAGAAAAACTGGAGAATGGGGACTCACTTTAGAATAACCAGAGGGTTCAAAACTCCTCTGGTCTGCTGGATCAAGCAAATAAAGAAGAAACTAATGGGAAGAAGCCGTGACTAGTTGTCAGTAGACCAGAAATTGGCCTGTCCTGACACTAACTAGCTCGGGCTTTCAGTAAGTGACACATGTGCAAAGTGCCATCATCACGCAGCTGGTCCCCTCTGAAACCTGACCACTGAGCATGAGGTCCTCATTGTAATTGTACCAGGGGCAGCACAGAGGACCAAAGGTGAAGGCCAGGCCCTGGAGGCAGAAAGTCCCAGCTCTGAACTTGGGTTTCATGTCACCAGAGCTATGTGACCTTGAGCAGGACACCGGAAATCTGAGCCACCATTTCTTCATTTGAAAAATGGAGATGATATGTGACTACTCTCAGGGTACGTGATAAAGCTGATAAAATGATTAAGGAGTGATAATATCGAGCACAGTGCCAGGTATATAAAAGAAACTTGTGGAATTGTATCAATTGTTATCACTTAGAAACATTTGTTTATAATGTGCATTGCCAGAGATTCCTAAAAATGAAAAATGTGAATATGATTAGTCAAGCTCAATTTCTCTTCTTAAACACTTTAAAGATTCATTCATAAAACTGAGTTTCTAGTAATAGCTAAAATTATATTCTACTACAAAAATATACTTAATAAAGAAGTCAGTATCCACCTGTTACTCCGCTGTTATTCTGCTCCTGTTTAATGGTCTTTTTAAGGCATATTTCTGGAAAATTGACGTTGCTTTTGTCAAAGAAAGAAAGGAAAGAAAGAAAGAAAGAAAGAAAGAAAGAAAGAGAAAGAAAGAAAGAAAGAGAAAGAAAGACACCATTTTCTCCACATAATTCATGCCAAAAAATCTAGTCACAAAGATATTAGTTTCTTAAAAATTGATTCTTTTCTCCAGCTAATTCTCACTAGGAGAAGGAGAACAGAGAAACATATTAGAAGGAATCCAGAGAAACTCTCGAGTAAAAGTCTTCAGATTTTCTTTTCTCAGTTGGAGCGGTTAGGGATCATTCACAAACTAGTCCACCCCCCGAGCATGGGCATACAGAGACCACAGTCCATCAGTCTACAGGGAACTTACAATCTCTCTGCTTTCTCTGAGCGACTGCACAAGTAAACAGCAGGGAGATGAAGCTCTGGGTGTAACTGAAAAATCTTCTCCCTACAGGAGCCTGATGAGGACAGGCAAGTGACCTTATTTTCCTTGACAGAAAGAGGGAGCTGTGAAGTGCTCCCTGGCCACTGTGCCTGGTGGCAGCCGGCTCCTGGGGACTCATGAGCAGCCTTGAAGTGCAGTCGTGTACAGGGCAAGAGCGAGCACAGTGAGGCCTGGCTTCCCGGAGCTGATACAGGACGTCGCTCCCTCACCTATAAGGAGCTGGGCACGTGTGACCCGGGTCCAGTGAAGAAAAGCACCATGAAAGGATGAATGGTTCCATGCTTTGAAAGCCATGGACTTTATTCTGGCACCAGAAATACCCGATATACCTCCCAGGCCTGTGTCTTCCTGCACCTCAACCTGAGTCAAGCACTCAGTGAAGACACTGTTGGAACTCAAAGCTCACTGGGATGAAGTTGCAAGACTGGGGCCCTTCTAACTGCACTCTGATCTGTGACATGTCTTCTGGCAAGGCCCCAACCCTCCCAGTCTCCCACTGAGCTGTCGGCAACTGGGCAGGATAATTCCTGCCCTAAATGACTCCAGCAAGGAACACAAATCCAAACAAAATTAACCAACCATTGGTTAAAGTTAGGAAAAGGGTACTGCCTAAAAGCTAGTTGGTAAGAAATATCTCCATTTGGTATCAATGCTCCCAATACCACTGTTATTAGCTGGGAGGTCTCTAATGTTATTTCTCAACAATCTAATACCAAAGAAGGCATCAGAGTATAGCCCTCATTTTCCAGAACCATCCAGAAGGAGATATTATAATAATTTTATTATACATAAGGCCTTCCTTCTACATAAGAACACCCTGCAGAGTGCTTTAAATTTTGCACTCTATACAGTATCCCATTTTATTTTACAGTAATTTGCATGTTAGATAAGAAAGTGAGGTTTAAAATACTATAGTGACAGGTCAAGAAACAGTACCTGCAGGTCTGTAACATGACTCCAAGCCTCGGAGCCCCAAAGCTAGTGCCACCGAGTGCCTGGTTTGAGAGAGAGTGGCCTGTGTACGATGATTGTGAGTGATATGTCCACACATCCACTTCCATACCATTTCTGCACCGATGCCCTATTTGGGGCCCTGAAATTAATAAGAGGCCTGATCCCTCAGGATGCTTAAAGTTAGGATTTCCCCAGGGGCGAGCTTGTGTCAGGGGCCGGAGCATTTACGCAATATTCCAACATCAAAGAGCTGGTTAAGTGTATGGCACACATATAACTTTTCAGTGTCCCAAGCACTCGGGCCTCTGTTCCCCCAAACTGAGCTTCAGACATCACGGTGGTCAACAGAGGGCACCGCGTGGCAGATCAGCAGTCTGGCCTAAGGGGTAATAAAACATGTGATGGCACATGGGTTTCCCTGTGCTTGTAGAAATCCTCTTCCCCTTCCCTCCTCCCAGTGGCTGGGGGATCCTGGAACCCCAGGAGAGGGACAGCACCCCAAGACAGCTGGCACCCAGGACAGCACCGTGAGGGCTGCCCAGAAAGGCGATGCCCATTGCTCCTTCAGGTGTACAGATTAGCTTTGGCCTAAGGGGACACAAACTTCATATTGTTCTGTGTCTGATACATATTCGAGTATACACAGAGAGACTGTGTACACACAAACACATTGTACAAATAAAATTAAACTCGTTATAAATTAATGCAGGAACACCAACCAGAAGTGTTATCACTGCGTGTTCTATGGCACCGAATAATTTATTGCAACCCCGACAGCTGCTAGCAGATGTTATAACGTGGCTCCTCCTTCACGGGTAACTGGTGGGTTATTTTCCTCACAGTAAATCAGCACCAAAACTCTCTGCATTCTGGGATTCAGGATCCATATGGATGTTAAGACTCTGCTGCTACCCACAGGGACTTTAAAGACCACAGGGACTTTAAAGGCCTCTGGCCCCTGTGCCCTCTCTCTGGCAGCACAGCCACAAGGGGCATCAGCGGATGGGCCCAGCTCCGGGGCTGCCCTACCTGCGTGTGCGGTGGAACTGGCACCTCTTCAGCTGGATCTTGGCCACGTGCTCCCGCAGGCCCACGAACAGGACACTCTGGCTGTGGAGGATCTGCAGGCTCCTGATGGGCTCCCTCCGTCTCTCTGGGAAGAGCTCGATTTCTTCCAGCAAACAGCTGCCTGAGCTCTGAGCGAGGGGGGCCCGCACCTTTTTGATGGTGCCGTAATCTGCAGAGGCAACAGGGAAGAAAGGAAGTTAGGTCAGTGGGTCTCCCAGGTCACTAGGCAGTCAGGCAGCCATGGTTCTCCACCAGCCTGGCTGCACAGAGAATCCTCTGAGGAGCTCTGGGAAATGCTGATGCCTGGGCCCCCACCCAGAGTAGCGAATCCACTGTGCCAGACGTGGAGGCAGGTGCCAGTCATTTTACAGCCCAGCAGACCTAACACGTAGCCAGGAAAAAGAAGCACGCTACTACCATCTGCCTTGTCCTGGTGCACGTCTGGACACCAGTGCTTACTGTGGTTTAAAGGAGCCAGCTCGGGGCCATCCCGTGTGGAACATCAGGTGACAGACATTCTTACGAGACAATCTTGGATTTCTGGCATCTCTGCCGCCCCAGCAGGGCAGGCACCAGGCCATGGGCACCTGCAAATGTGCAGGACAGCGAAGGCAGCCCCTTTTCCTTTCTGCCCAGGAAATACATCATTCTTTGTCTCTCTTCCTCCTCTGTTTAGGTCACTTCCTTCCTTTTTGTTTCTCTGATCTTCATCTTTGGGATGCATTTCTTGGTCTCAACTCCACAAAGTCTTCTTTTCTGTACTACAAATATCCATTTCTGACCCGGACCCCTCCCATCTGCAGGTCTTCTGCTCATCGCGTATCTTGGCTCACTTATTTATAAGCACTGCCAAAGGATGAGCACCCTTGAGTCATGTAGCCTCCCCAGACTGGCTGGGAAGAGCATGGAAGAAGGGCCTTTCAGCCAGGAAGGGGCAGGGCACAGTCAGTGCCATGGGGCAGAGACACAGACTTGAAACACGCGCTGCTCTCCCTGGTGCCCTGCTGCGAGGCGCCGGCTACCAGCCTGCAAATCCAAGGCATGAACCCAGCCCTCTAGCAGCACCTCCCCAGACGGCACCCATTCCTCAAATCACCCTAAAGACACTGACTGAATAAGACCCACCAGGGTGCAAAGTTCCCAAGATTCTTATTCTGAGCACACAGAAAATGAGGCTAAGAAGTGACCTAAAGCCAGAAGTAATCAAAAACCTTTGGCTTTGAAGCTTCCTATCAATCATTAATCTTGGAAGACTGGACAGAAAATACATTTCAGTTTTCTGTTTTTGTGAAAGTCTTTAGAGATGTTTACATTTAGAGAAAAATTGCCTCCACAGACATGTGTTATCCTGAGTTTATTTGAAAATGGATATCTGAAACATCTCCATTGAACATGAATTAATTATGAACCAACTACAAAGCAATACATACAGTATTAGTAAACCATTGCTTAATTTTATTTTAAGCTAGTTGGTTGAATGTGTTTGAGAAAGTTCAAGCATAAAAAACATAATTATGCTGTATGCTGGGATCATTAGAGACATAGCACCTGTCTTTGAGAGGGGACGTATGTGCTTGTAAGCAGAAGAGAGACAAGGAGGGAGGGAGGGAGGGAGGGAGGCGGGGAGGCGGGGAGCTGGCAGCCTGTGGAACGGGGAGGCAGACATTTTAACAAATACGCTTTACATAGACTTAGGTGTGCAAGAAAATTTATATGGCTTTACAGTGTAAGTTAACTTAATTTTGACTCGGAAATCACAGTTCCCAGCTGGTGGGAAATTCAACTTGAGTGATGTGGGGGTCTTCCTGCCTAGCACAGTGCAAAGCATGACTGAACACACAGCACCAAGGCAGCAACGGGGACTAGATAGCAGTTTCAGGGAAGGTGACTGAGCACAGATGTTTCTGCCTCAGCACCTTGAGAGGAGGTCCTCACCAGGAGAGGGAGGGGCCAGCCTTTCTGTGGAGCAGGGACAGCACAGAGCTTTTGGTCACCTTTTGGGACCTCAGCATGACAGGGGACACTGGCTAAGCCAGAGGACAGAAGGGGGATGGCCACCACCCAGTGGACAGCAAGGCTCCTGTGAGAACTTAAGTAGGAGACTAGGAGACTCTCGGGTCAAAACAGAGTATGTTACAGCAATACAGCGGTGGGGGTGGGCGGGGGCAAGGGAGATGGGAGCCCAGCTGGCAGATCCTCACCTCGTATCTGTCACTATACCGTTTTCATGGGAAATATGGCTTATGGAACTAAGTCCTATGCAACAGTTTGACAAAGACGCTTTACTATTTATCATTTATTTTTGATAGATTATTACTTGGAGAAGCCTGTCCAAATAATAGTTCAAATGTCAACAGGTTCACATGCATTTCAAACCCTTAAGCGGTTGCAGGTTTAAAAACCCAAGTGTACAAAGATCTTTAATAATTTGACTTAAAAGGAATAAGCACTATAGATCAAAACTTTCAGCATATGTTCTGCACACCTGAATCTGATTGCCAGCTGACTCAGAGGTGACAACATCGCAGGGCTTGTGCTTCAGAGAGCGGTACTTCGTGTGGATTTAAGTGCTGGTCCACCACCTATGCCAGGGTCTCCTTCACCCTCTGAAGTTTCTGATCACATGAGGAGGCTGCTGAAGCTCTCCCTCCCCTGGTCCCTAGGGTCAGCACATCTGGGACCTCCCCTGCCCCGCCAGCCACACACAGAATTTAGAAAGCTCTTTTAGTTTCCCTGAAGCCTTTCCTTCCTCAGTCTGCACCTTGTTTCGCCCTGTGGCCAGAACACTGTTGCCTCAGTATAGCAAACCTTTCTTGCCTCATGCAGAGTGTCCCCAGAGCACTCTTTCCTCTCCTCACTGAGTCTGGAGTGACCACCAGGACAGATGTGTGACCACGCCCCTCTCCCGCCTCAGACCCTCTGCATGAGGTGCCAACACTGCCCCGAGTCATCCACGGGCTACGCTTGGCCTGAGCACCTCTAGCCTCCGCCCTCCCCCCGCCCCCCACCCCTCACTGCTCTGTGTTCCAGTCCCCAGAGGGCATTGCTACACAGAGGGCCTGCAACTGCCCCGGTCCCTGCACAGGCAGGTCCTTTGCCCGAAGTGGCCTCCCAGCCACCTTGCTCTGACTCCTGCTGTCCTGTGTCCCTGCTCAGGCAGCTGGCAGTCTTCTCGTGCCCTGCTGCCCACTCCCAGGCAGGCGTTGCCTCCTGTGGTGTCCACAGGCCCAAGTCAGGGCTTGCTTTCATCACGGACTTGTCCTTCTGTGGGGAAGTCTCCTGTGGGCGGGGGCGGGATCTTGTTCTTCTCATCACAGGGGCCTGCTCTGCTGACTAATGATTATATAGGAATTTCTAAAAACTGAGATATAATAGACATATGGCATTGGGCACAATGTGTTTAAGGTGTGCAATGTGCTGATTTAACACATGTGTATACTGCAACGATCACCACTGTGGCGGCAGTTAACATCTCTGTCATGTCACATGATTTTACTTCAAATGGGTAAATTTGAAACACAAAATAACCAAGGAATTCCAAGGAATAGAATTCTCTTTAGAATAAATTACATCAAACAAAGAAAAAGAAAGCCTGATAATCCTCCATTTCATAAAAAGATGGGTTAAAGGAGTGACATCTCTGAATCTCACAATGCTAATATGATGCCACTAGAGTGAAGTAGGTATTTCATCAGGGGTTCTTTGGGGAGGACACACAGAAGCCCTACCAGCCAGCACCTTGACTGGTAGGTAGGGAACCAGACCTCTATGCTCCTGCTCCATCAGGCTCCAGTCCCACGTATGCCCCCCTTTACTCAACACGAGGCTGAAGCACGTTTGCTCTGGAACAAGGGTGTGGCAAAGCCATTGTCTCTTTTAGTGGCAGAAAGGCAGGGTCCGGATCATGAAAAAGGCCAGTGAACAAACAACTATTTCATTCACACAATAGTGGGAACCTCAGGGCACTTTTTTGTTGTTGTTATTCTTATTGTTTTTGCTTTATAACATTTATGACAGCTTAATTGTGAACTGACTTGTTTTGTGGCTTCTATACTTCATCTTAAGCTCCACGGGGGCAGGGCCCCCTCATCAGTAGGGCCACCTCTAAAGCAAATCATGTATATGATTTTGTTTTCTACATTAGAATTTCAAACAGTCACAGAACATTAGAGTTGGAAGGGACATACAAAAACATTTTGAATTTGGCAGGTGAGACAAGCAAAGCCCAGAAAGGTTGAGTTATGAAGATCAGACTACTGGGCCAGAATTTAGGTCCTCTTCATATCAATCAGGGGCTGGCTTCTAAATCTTCAGAGGAATTTTTGTTTTGAAAGCATGTAAAGATAACATGCAATTCCTATAATGATGAGTCAGTAATTACACAGCTGAGAATTTCCTAAAAGATTAGGTAGACTGATAAAACAGTGTATTTGATGGCAGCTGTTATTCAAGGCAAATATGAAGACTGATTTATACATATGTGCTTAGTTTATGGAATTCAAAACAGTTAATTAACATACAAGTGGGGCCAAGCCGAGGACAGAACTGACTGCTCTATCAGGCTAAGGCTCTCATTCTAACTAGCTCAGGAAGCAAACAAGAAATAGTCTAAGGAAAAATACATTCTATTTCAGTTCTGTTTTCTTAAAGAGAACTTAAAATGTCAAAAGATTTGTTTAAACAAAAAAGTTTACAATTAGAATAAGAACCTCAAACGACTTATTGCTGTGTGTAATGTAAGCTCTGTCTAAAACAAGCTACCATGCACATAATTCAGTTATTAGTTATTGAAAATTAACTATATGCTTGACTTTGGGGGAACCTTCAATGTTCAGTTTTCTAACTAACATGAATTTAAGTAGTTTAACAAGATTATATGATGAATCTTGATGGAGATGGTCAAATATAACAGTTTATCGCTTGGTATGCAAATATGCCTTATAACCAGATAGGTTTTGTTAGGGACTCCAAATTCGTATGTTGAAGTCCTCATTTCTAGTACCTCATAATGTAATTGTACTTAGCTCAGGGCACTTAAAGTAGTAATTAAGATAAAATGAAGTCATAAGAGTGATCCCTGATACAATGTGACTGGTATCCTTAGAAGTAGAGGAAATTAGGATTACAGATATGTGCACACACAGGATAGAACACATTGAGAAGACAAGCATCTGCAAGCCAATCTGGGAAGCCTCAGAAGAAACCAATGCTGCCGACACCTTGATCTTGGACTTCCAGCCTCTAGAACTGTGAGAAATAAATTTCTGTTTTTTCATCTGGCCTGTCTGTGGCACTTTGTTATATTTGTTATTGCAACCCCAGCAAAATAGCACAGGGACTCCAGTCAAGAGTAAGAGATATAAAAATCAATTATGTCATCCAGATATTTGCTCAAAACAATTTCAAAAATAGACTATAAATTATTTTCCCTAAGTTCTTATGACTCAAATTCTAATGCAAAGGTATTATAAATTATGTTAGACTCAAATTTTTTACCTTGTGTGATCACAATGTAAGATTTACATTATTAACAGATTAATATTTTCAAATATTGACATTTATTTCATTTAATGCATATAACCTATACATGTAGTTATAGGGTAGAAAAGAGTGGGAGATGACACAGGACATGTAACATTGTGAAGAACTGCTGCATTTTGATAAACATTATGCAATAATTCATACAGCTGATGCCATTACCCATGACCTTTAGGCTAACGACTCTAGTGATCTTTGGGAGAAATTAGAGAGAACTAATGAGCGCTAAAGAATGAACTTTCAAATATCTGAGGAAAAGGTCGCTGATTATAATAAATTTCTTTTTGGAGGATTTATAGAATTTCAGCTTCATCAAAATTAAAGAGTCTCTGCAAAAAAAAAAAAATCCTTTTGTAGGAAAGAAGGAGGGCAGGACAGAAGGAGGGAGGGAGGGAATGATGGGGGAAAGAAAGGATTGTGGTCAGTTCAATACAATGTTTACTGGGGTTAAATGTTTTTTGATTTTTCATACTTGTATATGATCAGATAGCATTTGCCATTCACCCAAGCTTTAAAAATGAAACAATAAAGTGAATTTCATTATACCCTATATGCATAGCGACTCCAATTCTGATGCCCTGAGCAACAACAAAAGACTCAGAGAAATTAATTCTACTTATGAACAGCAGCCTAAAGTACTTCCAAAACTCATAATAAATATATATTTATTTCCTCTAAGGTGCAAAAAAAAAAAACACCCAGAGATAAAACAACAACAACAAAAAAAAACACAACAACTTAGAGGGTGGAGTGGCAACATACTTGCCATATAGAATTTTTTTTTGCTTTATAAGAAAAGAAAAAAGTCATATCAAGAAACAGAGTGCTGGTTCAGGAAAATGTGATTTACAGATGTAGGGGTTATTACAAAGCACTGAACAGTTAAATCTGTAATCTTGATTCCATTTTTCTCTTACTGCTTCTCTAAGTTTTGTCATGTTTTAAGGAATGTTTATTATTCAGCTTTCCAGGTGCTGAATCCAGTACAGAAATTCAACTTCTGAAAGGGACAAGTAGCCATTCTCACAATGGTCACCTGTGACAGGGCTGGATAGTCACTGTAGACACCAAGGCCACTAACCTGGGAAGCTAAATGACTGTATTTCCAATTGTGCATTTGAATGATTTCCCAACGCTGTATCTGAGAGTCATTCTTAGTGTTGTCTCATTGACCCAGAGTTACTGCAGCACGAAAGAAAACCTTTTGTATTCTCATCCATTGCTGTTCCAACCATTATCCGAAAGGTAATGATAAAATGCCTCGTTCCACTCACTGGGCAGCATGTTGTCATAGCAACAGATCATTATATAAAGTTCATCAATTCAGCTAGTCATTACACCAAAGGAGCAGGCAGCTAATATGTCAGCCAACTTCTTTCTTCTAACTTGTAATCGAGCAAATGAATTAAATTGGTCTTGGCACTGGGAGCTCAGCATTACATTTGTATTACAAAAGAAAAAAAAAACATGTATTCTTGGCTAGCATATACCTGAAAAGAAGATTTTAATTAACTCTGTTTATCAGATGCAACTAATGGCTTATTTCTTCCCCAAAATCATATGTTAGCCAGTTTAAACATCCAAGTCATAAATAACTTGTAACATTCTATTACTTTTAAGTATTATTTTAAGCCATTTTCCCACATCCTAACCCTTCAGCTATAAGCTTGAGGAAGTCAGGCTCTGGGGGACATAGTCTGTCTTGTTCACTGCGGTCTCACTGGAGTCTAGAAGGGTTCCTGGCACACAGTAGGTGCTCAAAGTGGAACACATGGTTCAGTGTGTGGACCTGGAAGCTCAACAGCTCAGGTTAGACTCCCAGCTCTACGTGACTCATGTCTGTGTCTTCTTCCCCCCGGTGCCCCACTCACAGGTCCAGAGCCATGCAGGGAGTTAATACACGATGAGGGTGTAGGTGGTACCTGGCACAAAGCCTTCACAATGTAAAAATTTGTTATCATTATTTTCTTTCTGTTTTGAGCTTATAGATTATAAGCCCAAATCAAATTTTGTCCAAAATGAGCAAGCTCCCTGCCTCTGTCAGTCCCTCACACATGAAGCAGGAGGAGAGACGATCACTCATCACAAGAGCCTCTACTGCTTTGCTGCACAAAACCTCAAACGCACCGTTCAGTCCTCTAAATCATAAACTGATGTTTATAGGAAATTTACCACCAAAGTTTCCTGTGAATAAAAACCATATTACATTTAAAAGGAGAGGGCAATTAATAGAGTCCTCTGGGTATCTTTTCTAAAGCTCTCATCTAACTCCACAGCTTAAATCTAACCCTCATCATTCTGCTAAGGAGGCAATTCAAGTTTCTAGAAGGAAATTACCTGCCATGGATTTATCGTATCTAAATCACAAAACAGCCACCCAGTTGGTGAAGTTGGCAGCCTTTCCTTGACAGTCACCACACAGGAATACGGAGTCTAAATTACCCTCTTCCCCGCCAGCAGTGAAATTTACACTGCGTCTGATCCCATTAGGTGTGGACTGGGATGGAGGAGAAAAATCTATGCTAAGCACTTTTGTACTTTTGCAACATTAATTTAAAAGAAAAAGAGAGCTCTTTACTCAACGGAATAAGAAAATTACTTTGTCGTTTTTTTTGGGTTGCTACATTATACTAATTATGAACTATAGCTTGTCTCACTTACCAAGCTATTTGGTAGCTAGAATTGTCACACTCCTTCTTCAGGCATGCTCTTATTCACCCCCAAGGCTTCAAATGGATCTGACGTCTCTGACCAACCCAAGCCTCTCTTTTCAGCTTCAAAGGATTTCCAACCAGCTATCAGACCTACTCATGCAACTGGAACACAGTACATCCAGAACTGAGCTGTGTCTCCCCTTTGGCCCAAATCTGTCCACGCCCCTGAAATCCTGAATTCATTTGTTAGGATAAAAATTCCAATTTGGCATGTCCTACCTTTCATCTTGGTCTCCCGTCACTCGACCCGCAACACCAGCTAACTTAAATTTCTCACCTTTCAGAACCTCCTGCCTTTCTATATCTGCAGGTTTTGCATAATTTGTGCCTTCCCCTGGGAATACCCATTCATAGCTTCCCCACCAGAAAACCATCACCCTATCTCTGAGATCCAGCTCCCATACTTCTCCTCTGGGGGGTGATTCTGACTTTCCTAGTCCGGGTTAATGGTTCCAAATTTCTATACCTATGGGATCTACAGGAAGAAATGTTTAATAGCCTTTGTGGAAAGGAGGGGGAGGAATAAGCCTCCACTCTTTAACTGGACCTTGAAGGATGAGCAAGCATTTGCCAGGCAGAGAAGGAGATGAGGGCAGGTGAGGGAAGAAGGGTGGTCTGACCAAAGCAGGGAAGATTAGAGACCATGGCTCATGGACATGCTGGATTAATGTGCCATGCAAGGGGTGGTGCTTTGGGTTGGAGCCAGAAAATGGTTGTTGGGAAACAGTGCAATTTACATGGATTTGTGCGACACCACAAACAACATCAAGGGACACAAGACACTTTGGTCAGCAAGCTGGAAGAAGGTAAGCAGAGTTAAAGATTCTAGTGCTCTGTGAATGACCAACTTCAGTTTCCCCACCGATGGACCACGAATGGGTTACAAACACACTGTAACACAGATGTCCTCCACTCATGGGGCAGAGCAGATAGTTGTGTCCTGCTGGGTGGGTCCCTCACAGCAGCTGAGTGACCTTGACTTCTCCAATGTGCCACATACAGAACGACATTTACTCGGATCGCCATGACTGGGAATCCCTGCCTTGAACGAAGTCCTATATGTGGGTTCCAGAAGATGTAACAAGCACGCATCTTAGCAACACCATGTAGAACAAGATACTAGAAACTACCCAAATACCAAAAAACAAGATGACCTTACATTCAGGAAAACAAGGGAAAATTATATAGCAGTAAAGATTAAGGGACTTTCAGATGCGTACATACGCATGAATAAATTACTCATAAAAAAGATGGAACATAATTTTAAAGAGCGAGTCTCAGGGGAATATATATAAGTCCATTTACCTAAAGTTCAAAATCATATAAAATTAAGCCCTGCCTTTCAGGGTGTGAAATATGATGAAATTATAAAAAAAGAGCAATGGAATGATAAAAACAAAATTCAGGGTAATGGGTACTTTGGGGGAGAGGAAATGGAGTTGGTGGGGTTCACAAAGTGTCCCTCAGAACTCCTGTGTAGTTCTTCTATTTGACCTGGCTGGTGGGGAAATGGAGGCCTGTCGTTTACTCCCTAAACATACCATATATATGTCAAACAGTATTATGCTTATAGTCTCTCACTATAAAAAATTCTCCTCAACAATGGAAAGCTACAATACAGAATGCACCTCCTGACTTTCATACACTCACCCTTTTAGGTGGGTGGGCACACCCATCTCTCGCACCATGCTGTCTCCCCACATACACACGTGCACACGCTGGAAAGCTAATTTTAGATTCAAGTATATTAAAATAGGACTGAGAATTCAAAACAAAAGGGGCACAAGTATGTGATAATGTATATGCGCTTCTATTCCCTAATAGTCCTCTTGGGACATAACAGCTACCCTTTGAGGAGGCCCTGTGGTGAGATGCCACGCACCTCCCTACTACCTACCCCCATGGCCTGGGCATGGGGGCGCGTCAGAGAAGAAAGACTCCCCATGGAATGAAGGTTGGAATTCTGCTGGGGTCCTGCTAATAAAGAATGAAGGATAAAAAGGGTGGAGGAGAGAAGCCAGGTTGATGGTGGAAAACTGCTCGTTCCTCAGTAAACCTTCCTGGCAACCATGGAACCTTCCACGATGTCTTCTGATTGCTGTGTCTTATTCTTTTTAAACACAGTCTGGTGAAGGAGCCCCGTTTGTGTCTGGCTGCCTCAGAAACACAATCTGTCTGAGAGTAGACAGGACCTTGTGCGCATTAACCCAGGAATTAATTAACAGAAATTATGGGAGGGCAGTGGACTTCCGAAGGCATGAAATTGGGAGTCTGAAATAAGAAAGTCAAAGCCCAAGGGGCAGGAAAATCCCAGCTGGCATCCCGCAGGCAGGCATGATACGTATCATTGAATGTTCCTGTGCAAGGAAATAGGCTTGTGTTGTGCCCCTTTACTGTGATGAAAAGCTTCTGAAATATTCAGCCACTAAATATGGCCCATGCTAACAATACAGATTCCAGGATCACTGGGATTGCTGGCTTTGGTCCTGAGTTTCCAGTGTGACTTCCTGCATCTTTTGTGGGGGCACCCTTGTTTTTGATCTACAAGGCATCCCAGCTAAGTCCTTACTCACGCAGAAGGCAAATTATGAGCCTTAACAAAAGTCACTATTTTTCCCTAATTAGGGTTTAAGTGTTTGAGGAGCAGCTTAGTCCCAACACCAGCTATACATATCCCAACCATAAAGGCCCTGGTTAGGGTCCCAGATAGACAGCAGGGGACAAGAAGACCAGCAGTGGGGGCAAATGGTAGGTGCCTGGAGACGGTGTAGGGTCAGCCACAGGGCACGTGAATAGCCATCTGATTCCTGGGCTTGAGATGTGTCAGGAGGTGCAGAGCAGAACTCAGATACGGGAGAAGACTGGATCACAGGTCAGCAGAGGTGTCAAAGGCCTGGTCACTAAAACTGGGTGAGAGGTCAGAGCCCGGTCAGGGCTAGATGAGCTGGCACCCAGCCTGTAACCAGGTGCTCCTGGCACACTCTGTGTTCAAGTTCAGGAAGACCCCGGAATCTGAGAACTCAGGTTAAGTCCTACAGGTAAGCTGTCTGATGAATCATCACAGGTCAAGGATTCAATGAAGACTGAGACAACTGGCTCTTACCCAATCCATGCAGAGGGAAATTAATTCTGCCCACAAATATTAAAAAAAAATACCAACATTAAGTAATCAATACAGTTTCTAATGAGAGAAAAAGATTATACTTTAACTCAAAGAACTGCAGCTCATTATTAAGGCTGCTTTTAAAGACCCAATTTACCAAGGATAAATCAGGGCCTCTGTGGTTGAGGCCATTTTTTACTTTGAACCAGTGCACTTTTTCTATGGTCAAGGTCAGATTTTAAAAATTAATTAAGTGATCAAGTCAATGTGGACCTAAATGAAGCTCCTACGCTGATACCTGATGTTAGAGATCACTTTCATAGTAAGACTGAGAAGTTTTCATTATTTCAAGATCCCACAAATGTACTTGAGTATTTAGACAATTAGTGGAATTTTTATTATCGGCACGAATACAAAATAACTGAGGCCTATAATGCCTCGACTTCTGCTGGTCTTAACCCAGGTTCACTGAAAGGGACTTTTACTAATTGTAGACAACTTTCAACATTTTAGTTCACATGGCATCAATGCTTAACACACGTTTCTAGTTGGACGAAATCTTCTTTTCTAAATTCTCCTTTCCTTTCTCTCAAGTTTAATTCCTCAAGTAAGAAAAAAGTACATATTTAATCAGTTTCATTATACTAAGTTGGAACTCAAGAGTTATACTAAAAATAGATAACGAGGACTGCCCTCCTGAACATTGTTTTAATCTCAGAATACTTTAATAATTTCAAACAGAGTTAAGCTTTTGTAGCCTTTGGAAATCCAAAAAATGATGATAATCATTCACTTGGACAGAAAGTTGATTAATTTGCATTTATTGCTCTTAAATGACTCAGAGGTTGTTGGTTTTTTTTTTAATCTTTTTTTTCTTTCATATTTGGTGTTAGTTAAAATAATGACAGTGGGTCTGAATGATTGGAAGAATGGCTGGGTGGACAGATGGCCCCTCGTTTTCCATTTCTTAAGAATTTGTTTTAGCTCTTGCTAAGGTTGGTCAATGCATAATAGGGGAAGGAACTTTTTTCCTTCCCATTGATATTTCTTTGAACCAGAAGAGTAACTGCCTACATAATTATAATTTCAGGTATTCTTGACTTCAGGGGTTGATTAAGTTCAGGCTGCCTGATTCTTCATATAAAATCTCATTAGCAAAAGTCACATTCTCAGCTTCCCCATCCAGTGGGTAAATCAGGGAGGATGCAACAGCATTTGTCTCTAAGGATGTTGGCTTGAAACATCATCCCGTTCTTAACACTCTGAGAATTGTGTGGTTCCCTGATAAGAACCTCTGCAGCATTATTCTGTAAAGACGATTCTGTTTAAAGACCATAAAATACTTTATTGAAGAAACATCTTGGCCATCTTTATTTCTAAAAGAAAAGTGGAAGAAAAATATTATAAACCAACAAATAACTGGACAGCTTTTGACCCTCATTTTGTGATTACACTATTTTTGAAAGAACCAAATTAAAAGATATTCTGATGTTGACATCTGTGCAATCAACAAATACCATTCCTGCACATTGTACACTGCCAATAATTGCACCTGTTGACCCAAATCACAGTTGGCTGCAGGAATCCTGGTGGGAGGAAATGTATTGTGCTAGTTCATCAGGATGGTTTGGGGAGAATCTGTTTTTCTTCTACTGGGTTCCAGGTGGGAACTACAGTATTAACAGGTATGCCTTGCTCACCACACCTCAGTGTCTTATAGTCTTACAGGCCTGTCAAATCTCTATTGGACAATAAGGGATTTCCCTACCAACATATCTGCGAAAGCTTATTTGCAAAGAAATGGTGGGTTTTTTGTTTCTTCCAGTCACTCTGCTGTGTAAAAACTTCTGCAACAAAGTTCACACGGAATGTCATAGTTGATAATATCTCATCATGCAGTGGACACTGCGATTATTCCTTCCCAGTCCTTGAGTGCTCTGCTGTCTGCTTTAGAATTTAATTACTGAGAGGCCAATGGCTAAATTTGCTTAGTAATGGTTGGTTGTTATTGCCAGGCATAATGTCCTGGCAATATACAAGGATATACAGGGATATATACAAGTTTCCAAGGACGGCAGAATGTGCTTACATGAAGAATAAAAAAGGTAGATGTTCACAACCAACACTACAAGTAATTTGGCTGCTATGATCAGATATGGTTGCACTTTGGCCCAAGCAACCTAACACCTTTGCAAAAAGAAAAAAAAAACAACACCCTCATTACCATGTCCTATATATTAAATGAAATCACTGCAAAAAGATTTACTCTGAAGGCAGCCTTCCATGCAATGGATGAGAAAAGACAGCACTCTGGCCATCTGAGAGGAACACAGTTTTCCCAAGCCCAAGATTCACGTTCTTAACACAGTGTAATGAAATCAAATTATACGAGATTTTATGGTGCTAGAAAGAATTTTGTTTTCTGATTTAATAGCTTAAAGAATGGTTGTGGTGGGCCAGTTAGCAGTAATTTCACATATTATTCTAACGCCCACCAGTGATGTGGAAGCTTGGTATTCTAAATCTCTGCTCCTTGCCTTGCCCGAAGGATCACTAGCCCTCATCACAGAGGTCCCCGGCAACGCTGGGCAGTGCACAGTCTCTCCACGTGTGCATCCTGAATGCTCCCCAGGGGCCCTGGAGTAACTGGGTGTCAGAGAGATAGCACCTCTTGGAGGAGAAACACAGTCACCTCAATGCCTATAGGTGACTTGAGAAGGACACCCCTGACAGGATGTTTTTCCCTCCAGTCAGGAAAAGAACACACATCCTGGTCACAGGATAAAGAAAGGAAGGGGGAGAGAGCAGAGATGGCGGGAGGGTGCAAGCAGAGATGTGACAGCCCTTCTATTTCTATTGTTATCAGGTAGGGATTATTTTTTTGCTTATTTGTTTTGATTTGTGCGGGAATTAATTGTTAAATGCCATAGAATCAATGGCATTTCCCCCTTGCCCTCCTCTTTGACACCACAGAATTTTCTTCCAGTACATTTGCTCATGGAGCGCTGGAGCCAATGGGAAATGATTTCATTCTGCCACGAGCACTTCGGTCAGGCCTCGGCCACCGGCCAGGGAGCAAGCAATCCATGCCATGGACGGAGCAAACTAGGGAAGAAGCTCTCTTTCCCTTGAATATGAGCAGCTTTAATAATTACAGGAGTAGCTGTTGGCCACAAGGAAAACATCTGATACTTAATTTAAAACTTTAAAAACTGAAACATTCAGAGGTTTTTCTGTTTGTTTTGTGTCTGTTTTTGTTTTGGGTGGGGGTGGACAGCATGTGTGAGGCAGGGGCATCCAAGAGACCACATATGGTGGGCAGGCAAGCTGGTAAAATAAGTTTCACAATGATGTAGCCCCCTCCCCTTGAGCAGCCAGACGTGCATATGGCAGAATGTCATTTAGGCGATTAGGTGACATTGTATGGCAACAGTGAAGGGATTCAGCAGATGTCATTAGACTTTGAGTGGTGAACACTCAATACAATATACACATGCTATATCGTATACCTGACACCTATATAATTTTATTAACCAATGTCATCCCAATAAATTCAATTAAACATTTTTTAGAAAGAATTCCAAATAAATTGACTTTGAGTTAACCAAAGTGGGACTATCTTTCGTGGGCCTGGTCTTATCAGGTGAAAGCACCTAAAAGGGTCTGGGCCCTGAGAGCAAAGGCTTGCTTTGCAGGCTGGATGGAGTAGGAGGTCATGCGGATGTGAGTACAGGGGAAGGAACAACACGTGCCCTGGACAACATGGGACTGGCCTCTGCCAACAACCTGAATGAGCTTGGAAGTGGATTCTTCACCAGTCCAGCCTTCAGATGACACTGCAGTCCCAGCTAACATCTGAGACCCTCCACTGATGACCCTGCTGAGCAGTGCCCAGGATTCTGACTCATGGAAAGTGTGAAATAATAAATGTAAGATTTTTTTAAACTGCTAATATTATGATAGTATGTCACACATAATACAAAACTAATAAATCTGAGTATCCTATTTAACACCTTGTAGAACTGTTTGCAAAACTGAGTATTTCCTTCTGAGGTCAGAGGCCCTGCTCCCATTGAAGAAACAGGACCTTTCTTTCGGCATATGGGACTCTGTACCACTCCCAATTGATGGTGTCAGTGGGCCCCCGGCCCAAGTATGGCAATTGTGCAAGCTGACTGGCAGCCTTCAGTATGGCCTGGCCTGGAGTCCTCTGCACAGGAAGGATAATGGTCATTAGGTGCAGGGGATTCTCCTTCTAAGGAAAGTGAATCAAAAAATGCAGAGAGGGGTGACTATTGCTGGGGCAGCAGAAACAGGTATCCTTACTGTACTCCCATTACTTGCAGTGGCCTGAGGAAGTCTTCCTCATCACCAAGAGAACCTAATTCAAGTTAAACACTATGACCAGGGAAGGACTGTAATCATGATCTTATACATTGGATGGTACCGATGTGATGAGAATGTTTCAACAGCAACAAAAGGAATCACACAACAGACCTGGAGGAGCAGGAGAAGCAGCAGTGACTTGAAGTTCATTCCTTAGAATAATAGTATGTAAACTCTGTTAGAACAAATAAAAGCCATTTGGAAAGCGGAGGGCCAGGGTGCTTACAGGCTGCTAACATCTTTCTGGTTACTCCATAGAACTGAGTTCAGGGTGCGGGTTACAGGAAATGGAGACAGAGAACCGAACAACAAGATGACTTACCTGAAGGCTCATAAGATGCTCTTCTAGTTTGGAGCTGTGAGGTGAAATCACGGGAAACAATGACAGCTGACCCCATCCCACCTTGCCGGAGGTTCTCATATGGGACAGGGGGAGGTTGTTCCTGACATTTCCCACCTTACTAGTTGGAGAGCTTAAATCTGGGGGAAGTGTTCTTGTATTTCTCTCATTAACCATTTCCTGAAATTGGCACCTTGACTGCATCTCCACCGATGAGCCAGTTTTTCACCTTTATCCGTAAGGACAGTGAACACTAGCCGCATTCCCAAGTGCAGCTGGGTCCTGACAGGGACGTAAGACTTGCCCTCATTCTTCCTGCCCCCTTGTGCAGCCTCCCGGGTCAGCAAATGCCTCTAGAAGCAGACCTCTGCCTTCTGCCAGGTGGTCCTAAAAGACCTCCCCCCTCTCACAAGTTACTAAGACTTACGTGGATTTTTAACATGTACTCAGCCCAAGTAGTCTGTTAAAACGTTATGCACGGAACGAGGGAAAGGGCCACACAGAGCTGCACGTCCCATTTAGTCATCTAGCGTTTGGAATGTATTAGGTTTCTCAGTATAATTTGAGTTCCAGCTCCGGTATCCATAAATACCCTGGAGATCTTGCATTAAATTTGAGTTTACATGAGGGTAATTCAGATAAACTGAAATCTGCAGAATGCCACTTTCATTACTAATAAAATTGGTGGTCTTACAGTGACAGAACAGGGATTTATTTCTTTAAAAGCAATTTTCTTTTACTACTTAGCTGATTATGTAATCTTCATGGAGAAGATAGGGGAAAAAACCCACAGTATTTTACTATCCAAGTTCAAACCTGAGTAGCGTCTCCTCTCTTGAATTTATTTGTTTTTTCATAAAAATAATCATCAGACTGCTTTGGACACAGGAAACACTTCCAGTTATATTCAATATCATAGATCTTACCCCAGTGACCCCTAGAGTAAAATATATATGGATAAAATCTCTTTTAAGACATATGAGTATTTTGTATGAAAAGGAGTAGTTCACAGGTATCAGCAATAATTGTCAAATGCATTTACTGTATTTGCCACAGCCAATGAAATGGATGAGAATGGAGACCCTAAGATCTACAAGGACAATTTCTTTCTAGTAACGTTTGTAGATTCATCATCAAATTATCAAAGACGTGGGTCTTCTCCTAACTGAATTGTCCATGATAAAAACATCTGCTAACAGTTATTAAGTATGTTTCTGAGTTAGGGGCTCCGACAGAGCCATTGGACTCACCTTAAGGGGTTTCCTGTGGAAAGTGGTTTGAATGTCCCTGTGCATAAGTGGAGATTCGGGTTTCACAAAACAAGAAACTTGGGGTACTGCGTGGATGTTACTAAAACCTCTTGGGAGCTATGATGTGATCATTGCACACAGAAGCTATAATAAGCCAAGTAGGTTTCTGTATAAGCAGGAGGATAGCGGATCCTAAAAAAGGGACGACTGTGCTTAAACTCAAGAGAATGCCAGGTACACAAAGGATTTACATCAAAGATGTGCATCAAGCAAGAGTGATACGAAAAGACTAGGTAAAGAGAAACAGTTTATATTTTGTCCGGAGATCAAACAGCTTTAAAGCCTGGGATAACTTTCAATTAACACTGATCATGTGAAACATGAAAGAGAAAGTAGAAAGACTTAATGTAATTCTAAAACAAAGGAAAAAAACACAGGGAGAGAAAAACTGTAAAATGAGCTATTCCATTAAAAAAGGGAGGAAATTGCATCATATTAAAAGTAAATTGGTAAATTTACGGATTCATAGCATAAAACTTCATAATATTATTTTGTGGTTGGGGAACTAGGAATAAGCTACTAAAATTATTCAGAAAACATAGTTACAAATGAAGCACATTAAAATGCAAGAATTTATTATATTTAGTAAACAAAATAATTAGTTGTGTTTATGCCATTTTAAGTAGTTTGGCATACATTAAATTGTTTTCAACAGTAAGATGCTCATTCTAATTGGGCCTGGCATAAACTAATACTAAAGGACTAATTTTGCTTATTGAGTTCAGGACACTGAGAAATGTCATGGGAACAGAAGAAAACCAGGTTACACTTTAAACGTGGCTGCAAGGCCAGAAGCAAAGTGGAAAGGTATGCCCGGCTGAGTTAATGGCGTTGGGGCTGCTGGAGTACAATCCCACGTTCCGGATGGCTTAGAGAAAGAGCAACTTATCGTCTCACGGTTCTGGAGGCTTGAAGTCTGAAGTCAAGGTGGCTGGGCCATGTGCCCATGAGACTCTGGGTAGAATTTCTGGCAGATGAAGACTTTAATCTATCTTTTGTGGGGGAGGGGATACAACGTAACCCATATTACCAGGTAACAGGTTTTCCTACATTGCAATTATTCGCTGAAGTTATGTTATCCTTAAACTCGAAATTCTTTAAATATTATCAAGTAAGCATTCAAACTATATAATGTCCCCTGTCAGCCCATGGGAACACTATATAAATAGGCACATAGAGAACAAGTCCGAATTAGGTTTGGATTTCCAGTTTCCACTAAGGACAGAATTTGGAGTGACCATAAACAATCTTTCTGGTATAGTATTTTTATAACGTAATATTTGCTTGGGACACTTAGGTAATTGTAAATGGATTATAAATACTGAGGGAGATAAATGTTATCAATGGCAATAGTAAATGTATTACTTTATTTTTGGTGCCCAAAAGGATCTACTTAGGGTTTCTCAAGTCTTAAATACTTAGTCCAAGAGAATGTCGAGACCTGCCCCTCACTCAGCAGTCTTTTCCTGTCTTTAGAAAGAGAGCCGAAGGGCCCCTTTTTATTTGGTTTTTCTACCTGCTGATTATGGAAGCATTCCTGATTTCTGGGTTTTAATAGTGATTAGTAGAAAGAAGAGTGGTGTGTCCTGTATTTGGAAGAGAAGAATGGGAGGGTAGGATAGAGCCACTGGTTATATTTTCTCCGTGGTACTCCTGACAAATGTAAGTGGAAGACAATAAGGCATGAGCTCTGGGCTCCCACCTGCATCAATGAGGCACCTCCTTGCTCTTTCCTCAGGTTATGATGCCCCTGTCCCCTTGAGAGCCTCAGAACCTCACCTATTTGGGGACCCTTTCTCTTGTCCCTCAGACTTCCTTCTCAGTGAGATTCACATCAGTAGCTGTAACTTTTATAAAAGCTAGGCCCATGGTGCCCAGTCTCTACTGAAAGTGCTCAAGGTGGGACACTCCAAAAAGCCGAAGTCCTTGAATGTGAATTCCAGTCTTTACCTTACACCTCTTGAAACTCATTACACACAACAGATCTCAGAAACGAGTTCTTAACTCGGAAACCTTCGCCTCCCCCGTTCCTCCTTTCTGCTTTATTTTTCCCCAGCATACATTCCATGGAACTTTAGTTTGTTGCTTGTGTGCATCTCTCTCTAAAATATAAGCTCCTTGAGGGCAGAGAGTGTGCCTGTTGTGCTCGCACTGAATCCTCTTCTGCAGATGTCACACTGGAATCTCAGTTTCTCCCTTCCCAGCCTTACTCAGCTGCCTGAACCAAAAACGATCAGGAGTGCTTCCTGATGCTACCTGTTCCCTCACCCTACGCACCCCCACAACATGCCCTGAGCCGGCCAGTGTCTCTCCATGGGAATGCCCAAGAGCAGCCTTTCTCAAGCTTTCATTGTCACTATGGCAAAGAGACTTTTCATATCTTTTTTTTCTAGAATTGTCTTACCATCCATGAAATTCTAATACTAAAGAAGGTGTGTTTGTCTGTGTAGTGCATGAATACCTATATCCTATACACGAATAAGACTTTTTGTCCCTCGAGTACTAATTTTTGCCTCGTGGAGGTGGTTATCACCCAGTCGAGCATGCGTGCCTCGGTCTACAACGCTGCCTGTCTGCTGACCACACCCAGCACTCCATCTCCCCCCGGACCTCATTTATGCCTGAGACGGCCTTGACCACAGGCAGCTGAGACAGCAGTACATAGTCACAACGCAACGACGTGTCACTACCGTGCCTATTTGTTTTTATAATTGGTGACTCTTGCGGCAAAAACACAGTGACGATGTAGAAAGAAATTTTCCCTCAATTTTTACTGTTTCTACCTTTGTGCTACCCTCCAATTCATTCTCCAAGAAAAAGGGACAGTAATCTTTAAAAACATGAGCCAGATAACATATATGCATGACCTGTGGACATGGACGATGGTGCAGGGGTTGCCTGAGTCAGGGGGCATGGGTGGAGGTGGGCAAATGAGGAAAAAGTAGGTATGACTGTCATAGCATAAATAATAAAATATAATGAGAAATAAAGACATTTATCATTTCCTGTTATTTCCTTGATCTACAAATTTTTCAGTTTTATTGTTTTACTTGATTAGGATCTGAGTTTCTTAACACAGATTATAGAGCAGGTATCATCTCCCCTGCCATGATTTGTAGCCGTGCAGCTCTACAGGGGTGAGTCAATTCTCCCCACTGCAATTGCCTAGAAAGCAGGACAAGAGGCGAGGTGTACAAGCTAATGCACTAGTAGGGGTACAATCCCAGGGCTATGTGAGGAAGAAAAGCAGCAGGAAAGATGGGAAGTAATGCCGTGTGAGGTGTCACCATGGGGCTACTTCTTTATGTCAAGCCACAAAAGAACATCTGCTTGGTTACATGGGAAAGCTTCCCTTGAGCAGCCCCGTGGCGGCTGGGGAAGAGAAAGAAAACTTAGTAGTTACTTTCTTCTCATATTGTGACTTTCATCGGGTGACGCTCACCTCACAGGAAATGAATCCCCCTGCCCTCCTGGGCTGCATCTCCCAGCCCCTTTAGCACCTGCTAAGAAGCCACATCCCACGCAGCAGTGTGCTTTCCTACCGAAGTCCAAAAGTGGCAAGAGGGGACTGGCCAAACGCTGGTTGGCATCCGTTGGAAGAATCTCGAATCCCGCTGAGGAATCTATCAGCCATGGTGGCAGATGAGACAGGGCAAATGGCTGAGGGTCCAGGATAACATAAGGCCAACCGAGTCTGAGGGGGTGCTTCAGACACGTAACTCACAGGCCTTCTCTATGTGCTGAACACACCGTGCTCCACCAAGACCCCCAGCCCGTACCAACCATCACGTTCTACAGACACCTTGATTTTTCTTTATCTAAAATTAAAATGAATTCTCAGCTCCCACCCATCCTTTTTCCATGACTTTTCTCTGAGGTTTTTGTTATGATTTTCTCCTTTGGCTAGAGATAAAAGCTTTCTGTCTTGGAAGGAAAGATTAATCTAGAATAATACTCTGGAGTCACACTTCCTTTTCCTCCAGTTCATATATATGTAGTTCTACTTGAAATCTGGTATTGAGCGTCCCCCTTTCCTTCCTCTTTTGGTTCTCAAAGCTCCTCCACCATTTGTTTGGCCGAATCTAGCCAGTACTTAGTCTTGTTTTGTGTTTGTAAAAGAGATCCCCGGTATTTTATTGCCTCGGATTTTCATTTTGAGGGGTATGTGCTGTTTTCTTTATTTCTGGTTGAATATAATATTCTTAATTCACATTGCTTTTCTCATATTTTAGACTATGCTTCATAGATTTATGCAGCTGAAGAGTGTTCAGGGACCGTCTAACTTTTTCCATTTGTTGGCATTTTTTCCCCTGAATGCCTAAATAATTCCTTCTTTATCCTTGGAATTTAAAAACTGAACCTGGCTACATCTAGTGCTCATCTATTATGAATCAATATTGCTCAAACGCGGTGTGCTTTGAAATTGGCAGATTCACGTCTTCCTTGATTTCAGGGAAATCATTCCTGGTGCCTTTGTCTGCCCCTGCGACTACCAACTTCTATTGCAGATAATATATGACTGTTGTTTTTAGCCTGATAGAGTTTAATCATTCTGAATTAGCCTGCTGCATCTTAAAACATTTGCTTTCAAATCAAGTCACAGTTCTTTTGCCAACTACTTAGCAAATCATACCAGCAACGACTGAAATAAAAAGTAAACAGGTTTGTTAGGCTCATATCAATAGCAGATTTTGTATCTGCATCATGATGATGTCAGCGTGTAACCACAGGGGGCAGCAAGGCGCACCCATCAGAGGGAGATTCTGGGTCAAGAATATCATTACTTCATCTCGAACAGCACTACTTGGGTATGGTCCAGAAATGCCCAGTGTGAGGTTCACCTGGGAGCCTCTTAGAAATAGCAACCCTGCATTGGACCAGAATCTCACAGGTCTGGGTTTGGGAGCCAGTATTACCACACACCCCACAGGTGAGTTTTACCTATGCTCAAGTTGAACAAACGCTGGTCTAAAATAGTACTCTAGAAATAATAAGGCTTTGAGTTAAGGGAATAAAGTTATAGGAGATTAAAATAAGTGGTTCGCACAGGTGACAGCAGGCTCGAATTTATAGGACGTGGCACCTAAGACATACTGTCAGGGAAGCATCAGAATTGTGCAAAAAAATGTACAAATTCAATTATAGGCACACTGGAATGGAGGCAAAGTGAAAATAAGAGTAATATATTTCACCCTAGAAGAAATCCTTAAGCCTAATGATGTTTCTAGGGAGGCAACATAAAATTAGAAGACTCAGCCGTGGGCAAAGCCAGAGCAGCAGCCACCTAGAGGGGCAGGCAGGACATGTGGTGCCAGCAAAGGGGCACTACAGAGGGAGGGGAAGGGGCAAAGAGGTGGTTTTCTGCCCAGCAAGGAAGAAGAGTCCCAAAATGCATGACTGGTCAACACCACTGCAATTTTGTCTTTAGAGAGAGGAACTGAGCAGAAGATTCGGTCACTTAGAGAACCCCAGTCATAAACATCCTAAAGGAGTTCCCATTTGTCATTTTGTCTCCTGGTCTGAGAAGACCTTCTGATAAATAACATAAAATGTCAGCACAGATGATGACCCAGATAATGTGCTTAGCCCTGGCAGGATTTCCCATAAGAGGTGGGAGTAGCAAGCAAACAGACCCAGAACAAGTCTGGGAGAAGGTGTCTGATGCCACGGGGGATGGGGGGCGTTGGCCAGTGGGGAAACCCATTCAAGCTGTGGGAGGCACCAGGAACTGCACTGTTAACTGAGGTCTATTTCACACTGACTTTCAAATAATACTGATAAATAGAATAAACCAACTTTCAGATGGCCATTGGCAGGTTTCTTCCAATTTGTGTTTATTCAAATAAAATCAATATGGGAGAAAATCAACTTATCACCAAATCTGAATTCCCAAACCAAAACAATAAACTGAATTTATTATCAAGTTAGGAAGTACTCTCGTTTGACAGTCACTATTGGCTATGTCACACTCACGGTCTATCAGATGAGTATTTATCAGTTCCTGGATAAGTACAGCATGGACAGGTGGACTGTAAGGGCCCCAGCCTTGTGGGTCCCTTCCCAGCCTCAATATCAAACGAGATGATTATATGGTAGTCAGAGTCCATAACAGGTTCTTGGAAACTGAGACTTCAAGTGAAATGACATAACAAAACCAATTTTACCCTGGCATGAATGATATGAACAAGAGTTAAGTTCCTATGGGATATTTCTGGTCACAAAAATATCACTAAACTTCTAAATAAAGACCCAAACATTTCTAATATTAAATATTCAAATAAATGTGAGCTATATATACACTTATGAAAGATTAATAAAAATAAGTAAAATAATTATTTTCTAACCTACTCATTCTAGCTCAGGGTCAGTTGTGGCTGAAAAATGTCCCCGTGGCTCAGGGTATAAGACGGACCCTAGAAGACACCCTTCCATTACAGGGCCACACATACACAGCCACACTCGGACTAAGGCAACTGAGAAAAGCCAGTTCACCTCATGCCTACATCTTTGGGATGTAGGAGGACACCAGGGCATCTAGAGAAAACCCATGTGTGCCTCGGTAAAATATACCAACTCCACACAGTCAGTGGCCCTAGCTGGGAATCAATTTCTTTTTTTCTCATCGACATTATAATGAAACAAAGTTGAACCAAATGATATTATTCCAGGACCTGCTATACTTGCTGTGCTTTTATTTAACTTTTCTGGTGCAAGATCTAAATAACGGCCATGTAAACATCAGCCTTTTGAATTTAAAAAATAAGAATCTCTAATCTTTGTGAACCCCTGGCTGTAGCTCTTAGCAGGGTTAGTTAAAATAGACTGGAATTTTCAGATATTCTTTTAAATAGTCCATTTATATATTTCACTACCGTGGAAATAAAAGAGATTTATATGCTGAATCATTAAAAATTAGATCCTTTAAAACTGAATTTTATTATGAATTAAAACTTGCCAAAGAAGAACTCTCCTTCTAATGTACTAATCGATGCCAGCAGAGATAATGAGAAGATCCAGAACTTGGCTGAGACATGACATTTGTAATTTATAGAGGTTCTGAAGTTAGAATTACCAAGCTAGTTTAAACAAACGTAAATACCATCTTCATATTTAGATGCAAGTAGATCTCTTTGTGTGTCTGCCCTGAGTCCCTGAATGAGGTTTGGAGCAGGACTCCCTTCAGGACCTGTGTATTCATCGTGGTTCCCCTGCTGGAAGGGACCTTGACCCACTGCAAACACCTCTTCCCCTTGAAGTTAACAAACACACTGACTAGTCAGACATGGATGCTGCAGAAATAGTCTTTGCATGTAAGCTCCCCCTATAGCCCACCCTGTGACTTGAGTCAGCAACATCTTCATGCATATACCATGATTCAATTTGAAAATAGACAGTAGAATGAAGCAGCAAAAATTAAGGTCTATAAAATAAAAAAGTAAATCTCTGGCCCTGGGTGGCGTGGCTCAGTTGGTTGTGCATCATCCTGCAAACCAAAGGGTCACTGGTTCAATTCCCAGCTGGGGCCCATGCGAGGGTTGCAGGCTCGGTTCCCCTGGGCATGTACGGAAGGGAACCAATTGTTGTTCCTCTCTCACATCAACGTTTCTTGCCCTCTCTTCCTCCCTCCCTTTCCCTCTCTCTAAAATCAAAACTAAGAATTTTTTTTTTAAGTGAATCTCTGTAAGGTATCTTTGCTGAAAATCGTGTTGTATGTTTTTTACAGAGTCACGACTACAAACCTGGGGACAGGATCAGACAGCCTGGGAGAGCAAACCAACAGCAGCCCGAGTTAACCGCCTGGCCACGGGGGTGAGGGGAGGCCACTCCTAACAGCTTTGGGCAGGGAAGCTTGCTGAAGGCTGTACCGTTTAAAAAGCCATGGATGTTGACTATCATTTCACCTCAGATCTATAATTTATCTAAGTTGGTCAATTTTGATTGCTTTAGATTCTGTTCAAACATACCATTGATAATAAAAGTTCTCACATACTGGGGTGGACAAAAGTAGTTTTACAGTCGTTCATATGGAAAAACATATAATACAAGAATAAATAATAATGCAAAAATAAACTGTGTTGTTTGTCTTCACAACTGTAAACCTGCTTTCGCCCACCCCTATGTTTCATTCCTGGGCATGTTTTGAATAGTGGAAGAGCAAGTTGCTCCGCGCTATGGACTAAATGTGTGTGTCTTCCCAAAATTCATGTGGAAGCTCTAGTCTTCAAAGCAATGCTATTTGGAAGTGGGGCTTTTGAGAGGCAATTAGGTCATGAGGGTGGAGCCCTCGCGAAAAGCATTAGTACCCTTATAAGAAGGGACATGAAAGAGATGATCTCTCTCCATCATGAGAGGACAAAACAAGAAGATGCTCATCTGTGAACCAGGAAGAGGGCTCTTACCAGGAAAGCAGCTGACTGGCACCTTGATCTTAGACTTCCAGCCTTCAGAACTGTGAGAAGATTTTCTGTTGTTTAAGCCACGCAGCCTATGGTATTTTGTTATGGCAGACTTAACGAAACGCTTGTCAGGAGAGTGCTGTTGGAAATCACCGGATGCTCCCAGTGGAAGCAAACATCACCTTCTAATAGCCTTGGCTGTGGAACAGGTCACAGCTCTCAGGCTGAGGCCTCAGGATGCTCTGCCCTGACTGGCCCGGGCTTGCTCAGGACCACCCCCACTCCCATTTGCCGCCTCCCTCCCGGGTCTTGCTGAAGAACTCAACAGCCTCCTAGAATTCCATACTCTGTGGCGTCAATTAGAACTTTACGAAGAAAAACTAGAAAAACCTTTGGAAATGCCCAGTCCATTAATTCCACATTCTACCACGTGCCGAGCATCCAGAGGGGCAATAAGGATAAAAAGAGCACAAAAAGAGATATGGTTCCTTCGTACACTCTAGTGAGCAAGACAGACATGGTCGTGGGATGGTAACTCTATGTTTTCTCTTAAAACAACACACTCTTAAGACCTCAGGCTACCACGTCAATCCTTTCCCAGGCTTCAATGAACAGCTTCTAGAAGCCTCACTCACAGTACCTGTTTCCATCTCACTTCCCCCAGGCTCCTTCCCCTTCCTCCCTACTCTTCTCCAGGCTGCTCTTCAGAGGCACAGGTGGCCTCCTTTGGGGACCTGATGGTCACCTCCCTGCCCTGACCTTATCTGATCCCACGGTAACACTGCTCACAGTGGTCACTCCTGCATCTGGCACCTGCAAGGCCAGCTCTTCCTTCTCAGTCAGTTCTCAGATTAAATGTCACCTCCTGGGAGAAGCCGACCCCCACAAGCTAACTATAGGAGAGTCCCTGGCTTTTCCCATCACTGCATTCACACCCACTGCCTAAACTTGGTATTAACTTTCATGGTGTCTTTAGTAGTTGGCTTGTTACCTGCTGTCCCTGTAAGTATAGATATTTCTGGGATAATATTTCACTCAGCCACATCCTCTAACTAATTCCACTGTTTTAAATTATCCAAATTAAAACTTGCCAAAACAGATTTATTTTATGGGAAGTTAAGGAATAATACTTAAGAAATCAGACATTGTTTTTTCAATTAACATTATGACTAATGTAGTGAAAAAAAGAGAAAAATTAAGATTTCTCAAAAAAAGCAAGAGGATAAGGAAAGAAGATAAGGGAGAGCTCGCTCCTACCTGTGGCCAGGTAGATGGTGTGGATGAGGGCGTCCCTGCCTTGTACCAGGTCGACGGCCACGTGAGAAAAGCGGCTATTGTCCTCCATGAAGGAGGGCACTGTGGTCACTGGCTGCACCACCTCATGCATCAGTATGAACTTCTGAGCATCCTGCAGGTTCCGTTCTGTCAGGTTCACGTACATTCCCTGGTCCACCGTGCCGCACTGCAAGAGAAAACGGTCATTGTTGGCACCAGCCACCTGGATACCCAATGATCCCGGCCACCCAGCTGGAGGCTGACTTGGAAACTGAATAACTGAACTGTGCGAACATGCCTGCTTCTCCATGGTCCCTGAAGACCCCACCCTTAGCTTCTCTCTCATTTTAGAGTTGAATTCATATTTGAGGAGTCTCTCAACTTCATCACCAATGGATGATTAGAAGCTAAAAAGAATAAATAAAGTGGTTGTCATTGCTAACTTTAATTTGAACAGCATTCTCATAAAATCTCCACATCGTCTTCTGAGTCACTTGGGAGCCCTCTGACTAAATGCGTACTCTTATGTCCATCTGACAATTCAGATACCCAAACTGAAAATGCAGCAAATACATAACACAGACTTATTTGGTTTTTTTTTAAAATTGGAGCAGTGGGTCTATAAGCAAGATATGGATTTCATGGACATAGAATTAGGCCATTTTAACCTGAAAGTCATGTAACATTATTCTAATATTTTTATATGGGTGGCAAGAACACTGTGCTGGCCTTATTGTTCTATGCTTATATTCCAAGTTAGACAAAACAAAAATTTGTGTAGAATCTAAGAAGATGAGAAATAACACAGTGAATTTGTAAAAAGAGAGGGGATAAAGAGATAAAAGAAATGAGGGGGGATGGTGGTGAGGAGAGAGCAAAGTGTGAAGGAAGAAAGGGAGGGAAGAAAAAAGGAAGGAAGAAGGTTTTCAGACTGAGGAAGTAAATAAAGATGAATCAGCTTAGAAACTGCTGAGAATTAAATTCAGAGTTGTGCTGTGATGAGGACGGGAGGTATCACGTAGGATGGTTTTGGCAAGGATGAGATAGACAGAGGGGTAGAAAAGAAAGCAAAGCTTTTCTGGGACAGAACATAGAACCAGAAAATTACCACTGACCTTTCTCATTTTTTTCATAAGCTAAATCCTGGTACCAATAAAGGCTGATCCACGGCAGAACTTCACGTAACTCGGTCAGATGGAAACATACCATCTGAAACTACCATTTTATAACCTGCCATTTCTAATACTTGGTTTTATAACAGGTTAGAGGTACAAAGTGTAAGACGGAAACTGCTTCATTTAAAACAGATGTTATTTTTGTAGCACTCGATAAAATACCCTACATGCTATAAAATGATACGCTGGTTGTAGAATTAGAGACTTTTGGAATTAAATAGATTTCGAGTATGGTCCAATGCTTAACTTAGAGTCATATCCTTACAGGAGCACCCCGGGTGCCAGGCAATAGGACCACATGTGGTCAGGCGAAGGGCTCAGCTTGGCCGCCCAGGAGCCATGTGGTCTCAGGCGGGGCATTGCTTTTCAGCCTCTGCATCTGCCTGCGGAGTGACTAGAAAAGCTGTACTCACATCACGGGTGTCTGTGAGACCCACTGAGCTAACCAATTTGTAAATTAACTGCAAGTGCTTATAAGTGCCAAGGCACGAGACGGTGTGCCTGGCACAGTAAATAAATGGTCAGTGCACTCATCTTATAGCAGAACAGCAATTCTATGGTCCACAGAGCTGCCCTGGCCAGCAGTAAATGAATAAAGAAAGGAATCAATGGGTGAATACACTAGCAGTTGCTATTGAGCCAGGGGACTGCACTAGGCGATTTTACATAATTATCATATGCAGTCTCAACATGTGGAGGACAGGGACATTCCTGTTAACCAGTGTGCTACAAAATGAAAGACAGCTCTACTGGACTCAGTCTGAAGTCTATCCAGATAAGTTCTCATCCTGAGAATGACTTTATGTTTGTGGTTTGCTCTTCCTTAAATCAGCGGCAGTACTTACAGTACAGGCAACAATTAGCTACCTGCCTGTTGGGTGAGGTCTTGCACACAGATCTTGTTTTGCATGCACGGCATTTTTAAAAATTGGCATCATAAAAACTGGAAGTGTGTAGAAGGACCAACGACCATCCCTTGTTGTTTTTACTCCTAGACCCCATATCTTACTTAAGTCATAGACTTTTAATGTTGTGATTTATAATAAGAAAAATGCATTTGGTCTTCTTCCTGTTTCTGGCACAAGCTCCTAAAGCCCGAGGGATTTCCTAAGTGATGACTGGAATAAAGATGTCTTTTGTCGTGTTAATGAGGTGACTTTAGGACAGCAGCTAAGGATGTGGTCTGGTTGTCAGAGGAAAGGACCCTGTAATTAGAGGGCTAGAACTTTCAGTCCCACTCCCCTCGGGAGGGAAGAGGAGCTAGAGGTTGATTTCAATCACCAATGACCAACGATTTAACTAATTAAACCTATGTAATGAAACCTCCATAAAATCCCCAAAAGACCAGGTTCGAAAAGCTTCAGGGATGCTGAACACAGAGAAGCGCTGGCAGAGAGATGCACCTGGAGAGGGTGTGGCAGCTTTTCAGCCTTTCCCCGCCCCTGGCTCTGTGCGACTTCTCTTCCACCTGGCTGTTCCTGAGTGATGTACTTTTATAATCAACCAGCACTCTAGTAAGTAAAATGTTTCTCTGAGTTCCGTGAGCCACTCTAGCAAATTAATAGAAACCAAGGAGGGGGTGTTGGAGACTCCTATCTATGGAGCATTGGTCAGAAGCAAGGCTGACAACCTGGGCTTGAGACTGGCATCCAAATCAGTGATGGAAGGGCTTACCTGTGAGATCTCATGCTATCTCTGGGTACCTAGTGTCAGAATTAAGTTGAATTGTAGAACACCCAGATGGTGCTGGAGAATTGCCTGGAGGCATAAGAAAACCTGCCACACACAGGAGCTGGGTGACAAAATCATTATTCAAGAACTGGTTTTGAACTACACTCTACAATGTCTTGGTTTCTTTTTTTCCAGCCTACAATGAATATCTCACCCAAGGATTCTTTTCCAATTATTTTGAAAGCTATTTAAATTTATAGCTTGTATTTATTGGATCATAAGTAACCCATGAGCTCTCTAGTGAGCTGCAAATTCTCCAGTTGTGCCTAATAGACTGGGTTCCTCCAGTGTCTGTGTGACACCCTGGGGACTCTGTGCAAAAGGAAAACGATAAAAATAACAAAAACACACTTACTGTCCTCATATGCCTTATAACATCCCACAATGGCTGTCTTGCTAACACATCTGAAAGTCCTAAGGTCAATAATTCTACTAATTTTTAAATTCAATACTTGCATTTTTCTTTATTTGTTTCAAGGACAGCAGATCCATCCTCATCCTAACTTACAGACACCTGGTGGGCAGGTCTACAATCGTCCGACCGCATGCAGAGGATGCCTGTTTTCATGATAACCTTCCTCCTGTCTTGTTGCAAATATGCATTATGTATCAAAGGGCCCTCAGAGCACAGCCAAGTCCCTTCGTGTTGTCCTTCAACAACGGCCTCCTCATCTGCTTGGCCGCTGTCGAGCTGAGGGCGCATTGTCCATGTCAGCTCCATCATTCCTGATCGGTTGTAACCAAAACTGCACAGAAACTTCCAGAGCCTGTACAACTACAGCTGTGTCACTGGGTCTGGATGATGTTTTCTGTCAGTAAGTGGGTCTGGGTGACTTTGGGGACCACGGCCTCTACCAGGGTGGAATTTTACAGCACTACCTACAGTGGCTTCTAGAGTGCAATTGATAAATAAATAGTCTCTGTTGTTTTGTTATCATTTTCAATTGAAATTTCTGAATTAATTCTTGAAACATTACGTACTGTCCTCCTAACCCATACTTCTTTCTGAACCTGAATCCTGCTTCTGCTCCTCTAATTAATAGCTACTTCTAATATGTAGGTGCTGCGCAAAATTCCAAATGTTGGTAGGCAACAAGGAATTCAAAAAACAACAACTAACCGATCCTCACTGTTGGCTATTGCAAACATAAGGCCCTTTCCACGTGACTAGTAGAGGGATCCTAAGTTGAAAACCTGTTCCACTCTAGGTCAGCCTAGATGGTCCCAGGGATGTCAGGAAGGAACCCTAAGCCAGCATGGCTTCAAACGAGGTAAACCAAAACCAAACACTTGGAACATATTTGTACTAGGAGTTGTACAAAGAACTACCATAAGGTAGAACTTTAGCTTCCTGCAAATCTTAAATCCCACCCAAAGAAGACAAGCTCAGCTAGCCGAGTTTCCTGCCTGAAGTGAAAGCCATGTGTCTCCGAGCTTCATTTATTATGCTGAAGACTGGACCTCCTCTCGTCTCATAAATGTGAGTAAGCCCTTCAGTGTGACACTGGCATTATAAAACCAGATGCCTGTGGCCTTAGGAAATGAGCAGATTTGCTGTGGGCTACAAATATATCCAGATAAAGGAGCTAAATTTACCCACTGCTTGGAGGCAGTAAGATATCACAAAGTTTCTAAGTCACTGTTCTTTGTGAAGACTTTTGCAACATAAGCATCAAGAATTAAAAGTACACCATAAATATAGTAAGCACCTTTGTTAAAAATGTTTAACCTTCAGGATTTTACAATGGACTTTTGTAAAGGGGATGATATACTTCGCCTTCAGGATTTTACAAAGGGCCTTCATCTGGACATGGGTGGGATTTAGATACAGAGACTCAACAAAAGGCCAAGAGTCAGTGTTCGGTTAATAATGACATAAACCATATACGTCATCAGGAAAAATGGTTAATGCCTGTTTTGTCCCCACTAAACTGTTAGCTCACCTGACCTACAACAGGAATTTCTCTGTCTAGTACTGAACTTTCTCATCAGCAAGCCTGGGGTAATAAATGTGAATCTGATCCCTCAATTTCCTGACTGACAAAGTACGGACACAGGTGCCCACCATACAGAGGTGCTGAGAGGAGCAAAGCAGACAAAGTTTATAAAGCATTTATAACATGTGGCACCCAGAAGGCACCCAATAAATGGTCCCTGAGAGTCATCTTCATCACGTACATTATAGAATAAACAATGCACATTACTTGATATCATCAAAATTTACTCCCAAAACATACATCTCTATGCATTTGTATCTCTCCTTCCTCATTTTATTGAGGAAAATATCAGATGGAAGATGCTACATAATTTGTCCAAGTAAAGCAGTAAACAGTAAAACGGTGTGTCAACCACCCTTCTTACTCTCAATCCCGTTCTTTTTAAAAAACTTAAAAAACAAAAACCACTTCAAAGCAATTACAATTGAACGGTCCCCTTCCTTCTGCTCCCTCTCATCACCCATGGACGTGAACAACGGTGTGGGGACTGACTGTGGGAAGGGGGACTGGGAGGGGCGGGGGGAAAATTGGGACAATGGTAATAGCATGAACAATAAAAAAATTTTAAAAAGCATTGAATAGTCCCTGCTGAAGCCCAAGTAAAATGTAAGACAACTGAACTTTTCCATACCCCCAGTTTTCTCACCACAATGTGCCTGTTAGACATCCTTTATATATTTTTTTTTATAATTTGAAAAGAGTGAGAGAGAAAATTTGAGAACACGCTGACGTATTGAAGCTGTAATTTAGAATTCAAGCTCTGCAGAGACACATAAGTGTGGGGCCCTCAGAAGTTCGGTGACCTGCTACTAAGCATGGGAACAGCAAAATTGGTGCCAAAGGTTGTATGTGTTGGGATGATAAACCAATCAGAATTCTGGGGCCTGGATAGGGGACCTAGGTCTGGCACCGATTAATTAGGGTAACTTAATGATCTTGTAGTGGGCAGTGGCTGGGACGCTGCATCTGGGGGGCCTGTGTTGGATCCCAGCTCAGTCACTCAATCCCAGGGTCTTGGGCAGGATTATTTGCCCTGGAGAAGTTGTTAGGGATCAGAGCACTGCTGCCAGCCTGTGACGTGACACAGTGAAGCTCTGAGTGCCCTCTGGAACTGGGTGGTACTAAACACCCACCCACAAGGGTGACGATGAGCCTGTGACACTTTTTGTCCGAAGAGTGGCCCTCAAGGGAAGCCTGCAGTTGTGAACTAAATGGCGGTCTCCTGCAAATTCTTATGCGGAAGCCTAACCCTTGGTGTGACTGTATCTGGAGACGGAGCCTCTCAGGAGATAATTCAGGTTAAATGAAGTCATAAGGGCAGGGCCCTGATCCCTTAAGGTTCAGTGTCTCTCCAGGTGCACCGAGGAAGGGCCACAGGAGGACACAGCTGGCAGGTGGCTGTCTACAGGGTAGGGAGACCGCTCTGGCCAGAAACAGAATCAGTCAGCACCTTGATCATAGGCTTCCAGCCTCCAATCGGTTTGCGAGAAAACCGATTTCTTTTGTTCGAGCCATCCAGTCTGGCATTTTGTGATGGCAGCCCACCAAACTCATGTACCTGCTGACCCACCAACCAAGAGTAAATCACTTCGTCTCTTTGGGTCTCAACTACCTCTGCAAGTTGGGAGATGGGAATAAATGGCATACGGGGCCTCTCCTTGGAGGAGCAGCCTATCATTTTGAGATTTATGAATGAACGGCTTCCAGCTGCTCTGCTTTCCCCGCTGCCGCCCCGTGCCATGCCATTTACCCCAGAAGGAAGCCTCGCCACGTTCGCCAATTAGGGCTGCAAAGCTGTCTGCGCATTTCCACTGTCGCCCCAGGGAGCCCGCCCAACAGAGCATCATTCACCAAAGATCAGAGCCTCTGAGGGCAGAGGCCGCCATCATTAGTACTAATTGGAGCAGTAGTTTCCCAACCTGCTGCCGTCCGCAGGCCTTTTTCAGTCCAGCCTGGGGTGTCACAGTTGACAAAAGGCCCTTTTTGGTCCTGGCCCCTCAGCTGACAAAAGGCTTGGTCTCTTCACACGAGCCACGCCCAGTGTGGAACAGTCCACGAGGCGTCTGGGGAGCCTACAGCTGCCTGTGCAGCCACCGAGGGTTTAATAGTCTCAGCCTGTCTCCCAGAAGGTACCAGCGTGCTTTTGAAGGGGATGACAGAGCGAGTGCCCTAACGCCCCCTGACATTACCTGGAAGTTGGGGTTGGGGTTGGGATAGGGCAGCCAGGCTGAGCGTGAGTTCTCCTGGTACTTGAAGGGCCCATTAAAGGCCTGCGAGATGGCGCTCAGGTTGAAGACGCACACGGCCGAGGCGGCAATGCTATTCCTGGGGGCCGAGGAAGAGAAAAAAGAAGGAAGGTCAGAAAGCTCCGCAGTCACCGGTCCCCGCCCCGCCCTCAACTACCCCATGGAGTCTCAGACACTGCCCAGTGGGAAAACCTTCTAGAGAACCTCAAGATCTCAGCCTCGTAAACACCCCAAGGAAGAGGTGGGAGCCGTGAATGGTGCTCCCCTGTGATGTCTGTGTGGAAGAACAAATGCTTCAATACAGAAACAAGACTACTTAGCAGTTATGACACTTGTAATCCTGCTGGATGGGATTAATTCACTGAGCCACAACTGGAGTGACAAAGGATTTTGAAGAGCCCTATGTTACGCCTTTTAAATTCTGGAGGAAAAAGCCTTTCTCTGCTAGCTGCTGGCTCCTCTCATCTGTCAGCATGGCCCCCTTACCCTGTGTATCTGGTTACTTCAGCGGGCACTGGGGCAAGCTACTGCTGTTTTTTATAATCCCCACATATTTGTGTTTATTTGTAGACTTTTAAAAATAATCAACAGAAAGCATTTTGCACAATGTGCCTGTCAGACATCCTTCGTAATTTTTTTTTTATAATTTGAAAGAGTGAGAGAGAAAATTTGAAAACACGCTGACATATTGAAGCTATAATTTAGAACTGAAGCTCTGCAGAGATGCAAAAGTGCGGGGCTCTCAGAAGATTGGCGACCTGCTACTAAGCGTGGGAACAGCACAATATTTTTGGTTAAAAAAATCAGCATTTTGAGCTTCGCTTCAGTTTTAAATTTTCTTGTTAATAATCTTAGCCAATATAAGTCGATTTACGTTTCTCCCCCTGAATCGAAGGAAATTTCATAGGAACCCCAAAACAGAAACACCTGCCTTACACTTGACTTTGACATAGACTTGTTGCTAGACGCAATTCTAGAGGCTTTACAAATTTCAATTCACTGAATTGTCCTAAGGTAAGGGACAGTCACTGATAAGTAAAACGAGGCATAGCCAGGTGGACACACCTGCCCAAAGTCACCCAGCTCCTAAATGAGGGAGCTGGACTTGAACCTCTGGCAGTCCTGTTCCAAAGACCAAGATTTTGAATTCTTTGTGAGAGCTCTGTGTGGACGGTATTAAAACTACCCCACGGAAATGTAGGAGCCTTGAAGGCAGGGACTCGTGTTTCTTCTGGAAGCTCCAGCACAGAGGAGAGAGTGGTGGGAAGCAGGCCTGTCCCCACCGCCGGGGAATACAGTGACAGATGCTACATGTGGACCTGTACATATGGCTGGTTTTACTCTCTCTTTCCCTTGGAAAAGAAGAACATGGTAAGTGAGAAAATGCAAGGAAGAATTAGTCCCTGAACATGTGACTGGACTTTAGGAAGAACAAAAAAAATGACTGTTGGAGCACGAACAGCAGCATGCACATCAGGGTGTCTACCAGGGGCCAGGTGAGGCCACCTTGGTCGACGAACAGTGTTTAATAATAATAGTAAGAACAACAATAATAATAGTATGCCCCTGAGCACTCTGCTACGCATTTCATAAGGGCTGCCTCATTTCTCACAGGGACCCTACGGATGCCAAGACCAGCCTGAGTATACAGATGAACAGATAGAGACACAGGGTGGTCACTTAATCCAAGTCATAGCCTGAGGGAAAGTAACACAGGCCTTGTGCCTGCTTTGCCCAGGGCCCCAGGGTTCCTGCCCATGACCCCATTGTTGTGCCCCCTCCCCTTCCTGCTGGGACCCCATTCCTAGTTCACTACATCCAATCACTCGGAACAAGGCTGAATACGTATCTGAAGTCAGCCTAATTCCCCCCAGGTGCCCAATTGGCAGCCAGACGGGACATCTGCGGCTGGGGGCCGTTTCTTCTCGACCTTCCTGGTGCGCAGAGCACCACTGGTGCAGCAAACACACACACGCACACACACCCCCTCCTACCTTTCCTATGCCCTTTACTTTCATGAGGCGGGGGTGGAAGAGCAAGGGCTCAAATGTCTCTCTTGTGGTCCCTCCTCCTCATCTCCCTGGGATAGGTCTGCTTTCCAAAACTATATGCCCACCTTTGCCTCCTCATCCCTGCAGATAGGTGAGGCCAGCCCAGGTCTAGACTATAGTGACCTTGAGGATGAGCCTCCTTGAAGTTGGGATCAGTGCTCATGAATCCATTTGGCGAACAGAACAACAACCATGTACTTCAACCTGGCCTCTCTCGGTGTTCACGGTCATGTTGGGGCCTCCATTTAATGTTAAATTTTATTCCTTAACTTAGTCAGAGACCAGGGGTGTAAAAGTGGAGAGAGGAGATCCTCACAATAGTGGAACATAAAGTTTGCTGCCTTAGTCTACTGAAAGCCACAGAAAGAAGGGTAGAGATGTTCCTCCAAGTTCTTCAACACCTAAGGAGGGAAAAGGTATCAAAACCTTCATGGTTCCCCACCCCTACCCCTACCATTCACTATTTGTAAGCCACCATTTTTACATATCCCAGAAAACAAAAGCAAAACCTTCAGAAACTCCGTTACAATAATATGCCGTGTCCTGCAGCCCAACTCGGGTGCACGGGATTGAGAAAACCACACAGTCACAGGGACAGAGGGAGTTAGACCAGGGACCTGTCTCCCCACTCCCCAGTGTTAAGAGACCTCGACAAATATACAGAATCTAACTAAAACTATACCATGAGCAAAGGTACAAGAAAGCTTAGCCCTGGCATTTTACAAGTATCTAATTCAGAAATAGGAAATAACTGGCTACCTCTGATCGTCATTTTCTTTCAGTTTGCAACAGGTCTTGTCAAGAATATGGTTGTCAGTAAAGAGGGTATGATCAAGGCTGAGACATGAGAGTGAGGAAAAGTTGGACACACTGTAGGACTGGAGACGGATATATTGAAAAATTGTTCTCAAGACTCAGCGGAAGTAAGTATTCAACAGAGAAAGGAAAGATCTAGAAAGTCTGCCTCTGCTAGTATAGATGCTATTTACTGGATGATTTCCAACATGATGGGTGTTTACAAAACAAATTATCTGGAATAGTCTGAAACTTATTTTTGAGAGTATCGAAATTGACCATTCACCATCTTGGAATGGCCCAGGCACAGTAATTACATAACTTTTTCAATTGTTCATTTCAGCCCAGAGCCAGGGGAACGAACAGCTAACTAAGCCCAATTACCATTGTGTATAAAATTGATGTCAACTGAACAACTGAACATTCATCTTGTGCAGTCTACACTATTTCTTAAAAAAGGTTTTGGGAAGCAAATCAACTTCAGAAACTATACACTGATTTTTTAAAAGAAACTTATCACAAAGGGAAAATAACCTCTGGGTTGAAAACCAGATTTACAACAAGGATGGTCATGGTGGAGTGGGGGTGGGTGGAAAACCATCCATTTGGGTCTTACTTTTCTTTCTTCATGTCAGGAAGAAGATTCTTCATGGAGTAAATGTTATTATCAAGTGAGTATTAACACTTCAGCTCAGCAGTGGGAAGATCAGAAGGGAAAGATCAACAGGGAAGTAAGATGCAGATAAAGTGACTCTTTGGAAATGCAATTCACAGGCAGACTTCAGATGCAGAAGAGATGAGAAAGTAAAAAGACTTCGGAGCCCAGCAGACATCACCCAGAACCAAGTGGCTTCCTGGGATGCAAGGCTGTCCCCATCTCCAAGCCAGGACAGTCCCTGACAAACCCAGATGGTTGGTCATCCCACCCTATTTATCAGCACTCTCAACCCATCCTGAATCAGCTCCTTTATTTTGGCTACAACTATTGGGTTTTTGCCCAAACTGTTGGGTTAACAGTTTAACAATTTCAAAGGTGATCCAAACCAGAACCCACGCTGCAGAATCGTCACCGTCACTGCCAATGTTGAGAAAAGTGGACGCTAGTGGCTATGTGACCTATATGATTCCTGGGGCTGGGTGTGACCCTGTTGAGTCTCATCACAGCAGATCAGCTAAAAATGGAAAATGAATGTGGGGTGATGCTACAGTCCATCAGATTGGAGTGAAAGGAGGATCAAAAAACTTCATGCGCTTTATCTAGTATAAACATTGTCAGTTATAAAGCTAAAAGTATCTGCCCATAAGAGGAAAAAATGCTATTCTTTCTTTCAAAATTGTTTTAAAAGCATAATCATAATTTTAGAAATTCCTGCCTACAATAGCCATCTTCTAGAACACTGGCTTAAAATATAACTCCGAGAAAGTGAGAATGTGCATTCCATATATGAGCAGTGATTTACTCAAGAGTTACATTATCTCAAAGATTAGACTTTCCACGCAACAATGCTTTCATTATGCACAAATGCATAACTTGCATATAGAAAGAAAAACACATCAAACACATACCAGCATTTCAGAAAGTCCCGAGAACACCCTGGAAAATCAGGAAGGAACATTTCTCAGTAGAACGATTTGATGCTACTATTCCAATAAGGATAGATCAAAACTTATGGATTAGTTTATTTTCCTAATACCAGTCTCAGAAATCACAGATCTTAGCTTAACGTTTAATTCATATTCGAAAAACATTTTGGCTACTAGCCCAATAAAATAAGAAAGGCTTCTTTTTAAAGCTACTTTTCAACCACAAAGGTCAAGAAACAGTAGACTCATTCAGGATGAGTAGAAGAGCTGGAAAAGCAATTATTCCCAGTTACGTACACATTGGTGGTAAAGATGCCGTAGATCAAGTCCAGCTCAGGCAGGAAGAAAGTGCTCTGCAGCTCGTTGTAGTAGAATGGGACCTCCCCGGGGCGGGAGCAGTTCAGGCGGGCCTTCATGAATGTGGTCCAGGTGTCCTCCAGCAGGAACCGGCCCCCGATGTCATTCTTGCAGACCCGGGCAGCTCTGGAGAACACAGTTTTCCCACAGTCATGCTCCACAGCATTTTCTCGGAAAAAGAAGTAGGTGAAATTCCCGATGTCATAAGATGACACGAAATTTGGCTCTGGAAACAGCAGGAAAGAAGAAAAGTCTTAACATCCATGTGATATTTCTTTATGTCTTGCCTGTTCATTATTTCTTCCAAGGAGACTTGGTTTTGTGTAGACATCTTATAGGTCAAATGGGAGGTCCTATTATGAGCATCTCAATGGTCTGTGCTGCTGGGTGGAACTCTACACAAGTTCTCAATGACAAGAAATTACCATGATAATTCCACAGGTGAGCACCCTGAGTTAGTGCAAGGTCAAGCAAACATGACATTAATACCATAAAAAAGGGACAGCAAAGACATGCAGTCTACTTTAGGGCAATACCTATTACTTTATTTGCATATAATGCAAGATTATATAATCTTACCTAACCATCAGAGAGTATTTTTCTCTCTGAGAAAAAGATGAAAAGTGATTCCAAATACAGGGTACGGCAAAAAGTAGGTTTACATTTGTGCTTATGCAAAAAAAGTTTATTCTTGTATTATAAGCCTACTTTTGCCCCATCTTGTATACAAGTCTAGTATCATGTTTATGTAATAAAACAACAAAATTCTTTGATTTTGCTAATATACACATGTATGACTGACATAATTTAGGTACTTTTAGTAAGGAGAGAAGAGATCCCACTGCCGGATCTTCCAGCCTCCAAACTGTGAGAAAACCAATTTATTTTGTTCGAGCCATCCAGTCTGTGGCATTTTGTGATGGCAGCCCACCAAACTCGATACCTGCTGACCAACCAACCAACAAACCAACCAAGAGTAAATCACTTCGTCTCTTTGGGTCTCAACTACATCTGCACATTGGGAGACGGGAATAAATGGTATACAGGATTTATACAGAAAATATAAAAACAATTTTCATTTGTGAACACAGAAACAAAAACTGAAATTGTAAGGTTAGTGTCCTGAATGAGCTTTGGCAATTCCCATTACTATGGCAGCCACGTAACTGTGAGGATTAACCCCTGTTTTCTTTCTTCTGGGTTGCTGGAGAATCCATTTAGAGAAAGGTAGTATACTGAAGCAGGCTCATTGACCCAAACCTTTTTGTTCTCATAATTAGCTTAAAAATAGAGATTTAAAAATGACAGAAGTATGACAAAACCTTTACTTGATCATCAAGCTCATGAGGAATTTAGGAATTATATTATATTATATATTATATATTATAAATATATTATATATTTATATATTAAATATTATATTATATTTAGAAATTTTATATATAGTATTGAAAATGATGTCTTTATAATTATCAAAGCCCATCAATAATACATATAATACCCTTTCAGACACAGATACGCACTAAAAATCATCTTTAAAAACTCTAATAAACAGGTTTGATTCTTATTCTTTTCTCTATCACTAGGAGTTTTTCATTTAATCAGCAAGTGTTTGAATTTTATGGTGCCACTAGAAGAATATAACAATAACTTTTGGTGTTCAAAATTAATGAAAGATACACGCAACTACTATCCACAAAAACACAATTCAGGGATAATTAGTTTTGGGGGACAATTCAGTAGGCCTTGTACCTTGCCAGATTCAGTCAGAGCGCACCAGTACACATGTTATCATCAGGACGTGTACAACTACCGTATTTTGCTGTGCATAAAGCACGCTCACATTTTTGTGTGCATTATCCATGGGGTTATCTAACCACTATTATACCCATGATATGAAATCATTATACTCATGAATAACACACACCCTAATTTTTCCCTCAAAAATTTGGGCAAAAGAGTTTGCATTATACACGGCAAAATACGGATCTTTGGCTACAAGGTGACCCATAATGTTACGAGTAAGACACACAACAGGCTCACCTAAGATCTGAAATGTAGATGTCGATTCAGAGGCTGGCATGACAGTGGTACTGAGTTCTCACTGTTCTGCCCAGAAATACTGTTGCTAGTTTTCAATCCAGGCATACATTCAATGCCCTTACAAAATATTTCAGTTTAACTCAACTTTACATTCTAAAAATGTAACAAATATTCCGAATTGTATATGCAATATGCTTTCATTCCAGTGTCTTATATTGTTCTTAAGTCATGAAAGAATATCACGTAATACAAAGAGATTTTGATAAGAAATTATTTTAATTTATAAACCGCCATACGTACTAAGAGATCACTGTTGCTTTAGCCTAGAGTAGATATTTAAAGAAACAAAATACAACAACAAAACACCTCCCTGGACTGCATTAAAATGTATGAGATGGAGTTAAATATATTTACTGTTACGGCATGCTTTTATATCCTGGCGGCTACAGATCTCCGACTTGTGTTTTTTGGAAAATAAAGCAAAATATTGGGGGAAATTTTGAGTCTGTGTTCACAATCTCTCTCCCAAAGAGAACTGCTTCTGAAGCAGCTCCCAAAAGCCAAGATATGGAACAAATACAAATTACGTTTGGTTTATAAAGAAAACATACACCTATATGCCTAATTCTAAAGAGAGGTTTAATCATTTCGGAACAGACCCTGCACCCAGGTTCCTGTTCCTAGGTTCCAATTTGACCACTGTACTGAAAACAAGCCAAAAAACATCGTCATCACCAATAACGACAACAACAACAAACACAAGAACAGACCTCATCTTAAAAAGAGAAAACAAGGAAAGACGGCCCAGGACTAGATCAGTCCAGCCCAGGACTACAGTTACCACCACGTGTGGAGGAGGTGTGAACAGGGACCCGAGCTTTATCAAACACCCTCCCCACCAACCACAGCAGCTAACTTGGGGACAGGTAGAGGCAACATCACACAGGAAATATCTCTGGTCTGTAGGAAGCCTCAAGCAGGAAAATGAGAAGCTGCAAAGGTAAAAAGCTCTGTCGTGGCTCTCCCAGGTTAAGGTTGGTCTGTAATTTAAGAACATCGGTAGGGAGCTGACACTGCTGTGTGGGGCTCTGGGCTCAGGGCTTCACATTCATATGCTAATTAAACTCACAGGAATCAGAGAGGTAGCTGCAGGGTCATTCTTCCCGTGTCATAGATGAAGACACTAAAGCCCAGAGGTTTCATAATCTGTCCAAGTTCACCCAATTGGCCGAGCGGGGCAGTGCTGGGGGTTATGCCCTGAATCCAGATAGTCTGACCACAAAGCCTTGACACTTAATCTTTACACTACATCAAAAAACATAATGGGCAGCGCCAGAATAATTATGCTAACAATATTCGAGAAGAGGTTGGGAATTTTGAATAATGCTTTAGAAACCAAAGTGATGAGCAGCTGTATTCAGGATCAAGAGGAAGAGGATCTTAACGCCTACTAGAGGGGAAGACAGATGCCCAGAGGACACTTGGCCCTGCAACTATTAAAGACATCAAGAATGACACAGAAAGAAGAAAAAGCAGGAAGAAGGAGCCAAGGATCCGAGCAAGGGCTTACAAAACAAAAATCTTGTTGGGAAGTGATTGCCCTCCCTACAGACATGGTGTTTCAAATGGCTGCCACCATAGCCCCCGGGTGCCCCTGGGTGACTGGCAGGGTGTCCAGTTCATGTTCATTGTCCAGTCCACTGAACAATCTCATGCAGATTTCTCATGTAAGGAGGATACAAAGTAAAGTCATGCAGACTGGCCCACGGCTTCCTCTTTCCACGGAGAATCCCTGATGTCTCTTTAAGCCACCCTGAACCAATTTTATGATAGGATGACAAAGTATATTTTACATAGACATGCTTGAACAATTTCCTGCTGAGAAAACAAGGGAGAATGTGTGATTAGTGTGCAGTGTTTGTTACTACTGGTTTAGTTCACCACACATTACAGGTCCTTTTAGGGGCTAAGCTGCATTTGGACATGCACCCTACCACCCTACAGGGGTCCTTCATTCAGGATACTGATGGGTCCCTGACTGAGTGGTCCCGCTGCAAAGTCAGGAAGCTCCATTTCTTGGAACGCAGAACCTTTTGAAACTCAGCCTGCATCCTGTTTCTTTTCCAAAGACAGCAAGAAAGCAGGAATAATTGTAAAACAGGCAGCCAAATATCTCTTGAATTTATAGATATAAATCTGGAGCTAAGGGGACGTTTGAGTCTCATCAGGCAGGATAATAAGATGCATATTGTTTCCCTTGCATTATTCAAGTTCTGTCTCGGGTTAAAATGCAATTCACCACCAACCCGTAGCTGTCATTCCTGAGTGAACTAAACAAGTCACAAATCAGGCACTGCCTGATTATCTACAATGAATGTGAGTGTGTGAATGACAGATCTGAGGGATCCTTAATTCATTATCATTATTATTAGAGCTACAAAGGAATAGGAGGTGTGCTGCTAATTCAAAATAAAACCGAACAAGACTATATGTCAGTTTACAATAAATATATGCATGGAGCTGTTTTATCTCATGTTTGTAAAACATTGAGTTATGCATTAGAGTATTCTGCAAAATATGTCATGTTATAGAAAGACGCTCCATGATATAAGAACTTTGATTTCACACCTTTCTTACTTGACAGTGACCAAGCTCACACAAACACTGACAGGAGAGCCATAGTGTAAGTGAACACAGGAAAAATAAAAGCATCAACATTTTAAAGCAGGTTTTGCCAGATAAAACCACCCGATGCTGAACATCCAAATGCACCCTTCCATTCCATATTCTCTCCATTCCAGTGCCTACTGCTGTGGCCTGGAGGTGCACCAGGTTCAATGATGCAATCGCATGATTGACCAGGTCACTATTAGGCCCTTAAAACAGACATATTTATCTACATGGATGAAAATGGATATTAAAGACAAAAAAGGAATTCCAGTTTTCCAACTCAGCAGCAATCTTACTAGAATCAAAAATCTATCATAATTTCTTTTGCAAACAAAAGCCATCCTGGGATGTGCTTGCCAAAGGCAGGCGGGCCAATGCCTGGCATGCAGCCCGCGAGGGTTGTGGCTCCGTCCACCCTGGCCTGAAACCTGGGCTGGACCGCTGACATCCAAAATGCTCCTTCACCCTATATGTCGATTCAGGGCACAGAAGACCTACTTTGCTGTAAGGATTGAAGAGGCGGCTACATATAGTAAAATCCTAACGAGTGGTGGCTCTAGTTACTCATGATGTACTCTTGATTCCCTTTTCACAATCTATATTTAGTAGAACTTCACATAATGATAATCAGACATGCATATCTTAAGCTTAAAGGTGATCAGAAATTAAGGAACATAAATATAGCCATACATGCTGAGATTTTAAAATAGCAAGCTCTTCAACAACAACAACAGAAAGAGTTAATGGAAACAATCTCTACACATGACATACAGTCAGCCCAGACGTTGTCTGTTCTCTAGTGTGTTGACGGCAGTCACTTTCAAACCATTTCCATATATATTCCTAGAGTTCAGATCCTGTCCTATTGTGTAAATTTTTTCCTTGTCAAAGATTCATAAAAATGTGCTGCCTCGCTATTTATTACGAGTGGATAATTAAACTAAAATAAATTATATTAAGTACAATATGGTTCAAAAGCCATTAAAAGCCTAATATTTCTAATACTGGACAGAGACACAGACAGACAGATGGGTGTGCATGTGCACAGACATAAAGCATTAAGGTGTATGTATATATGGCTCAATACTTCCACCTACTGGCTATATGAACTTAGTCAAGTTACTTAATGGCATAGATTCCCAGTTTCCTCCTTTTTAGGGGGATGGTAACAATGTCCAACAGGCAGTATCACTGTGAGAATCAAAGGCAACACATACCAAGTGTCTAGCACTTTGTTGCTATTCATCAAAACATAGGTCTGTTTAAAGATATAAAATAATATACAAACATAAATTAATAATATATACATAAATATATAAATTAACATAAACATACACATTGGTAAACATATCATCGGTATGTACTTAACAAGCTAACTCATTAGCATGGCATTCTGTATGTCAGATTATGGTCTGTGTTCCTTTCAGCAGATCTGGAACCAAACGGGGGGGAAGGGCTGTGTTACAGGTGGGCGTTGGTGCCAGACAGAGTGCTCCTATCTGACCAGGAGCTCACTGACCACCTACTGTGGAACTGTCCTGGACACTGGGTATTCCGTGGTAAAGTGAGACACAGCCTGTGACATCAAGGACCACGTGAGAAGACAAACAAGACTCAGAGTAACAAGTAATTATAATGATGACAAGGACAATGAGGGCCAAGGGCAGCAAGGTGAACTTGAGAATCAGAAAAGGGAGGATCAGGAAATGGGGAGATATGAGAGTGAGAAGGTGCCACCAGCCAAGGAAAGGAGAAAGAGCAACCTGAAAGAAGACCCTACAGGTGGCCGGGAATGGAGTGAAGCCAGTGGCACCACACAGAAGGAAGCAATGGGAGAGGAGGTAGAAGGCTGGGCCAGCCACCCACAGCAATAAGTTTGAATTTCCACTGCCACAGGAGAGACACGGAAGGGTTTTAAAGAAAGCTTGTGATCCAAACCCCTGTGCATGTGATGGTGGCAGTGGTGGTCAAGTAAAGGGGAGGAGGGGTGAACCAAGCACGTCCTTAGTGGTCATTGACCCCGCAAAGGGAGCCTGGGATCCCAGGTCCTTCTCTGACTGAGCACGTGGCAGGATGGAAGCCCTTGCCAAAACACTCGCAGTAGGGCTAAAAACTTGTTTCCTTCAACAGGGAAGTGTACCCTGTTGAACTGACTTGGATCTGCTGATTCAAGTAGGAGTGACTTATGGCACGAGGGCATGTGCTGTCTCCCTAAGTGAGAACTGCCACCTCTGCATGAGCACGCACCCTAGGAGCCCAGAACTCTCATCCAGGGTTCTCCTTTCTGTGTCTGCAGGAGCTTCCTTAACTGGCTGTTGTCTAAATGTTCCAGCTCAAAGGGACAAGGACGTCCTTGTCCATTCTGGTTTCTCACCCCAGTCCAAGTACAAAGCCCCTGGTTGCCTGTCCATTCTCCTGTAAGATTCTACCAAATCATACATTCCTTGGCTCAATTAGGTATATAAGTGATTTCATGACTATGTATTTCTGAACATTTGGAAAACAAAGTTTCTATTCACCATGTTCATTTTTTCCTGATTATACTTTAAATGTATAGGTTCACTTCTTTAAAGAACTAATAATTTAACCTGCAACATCATAACTCAAAACCTAGGAGTTTTTTTTCATTGAAATATTAACTTGGATTCAAAGAGCATAGAAATATTTTAATACCTGTAAAATATTTTTACTTTTTATTTCCTTTTAAAGATCTTATTTATTTATTTTTAGAGAAAGGGGAAGGGAGGAAGAAAGGGAGGGAGAGAAACATGGATGTGAAAGAGAAACATCAATATCGGATGCCTCTCATATGTGCTCTGATCAGGGAATGAACCCGCAACCCAGCCATGTTCCCTCACAGGGAATTGAACTGGTGACTCTTTGCTTTGTGAGACAACACTCAACTCACTGAGTCACACTAGTCAGGACAATACCTATAAAGTATTTTTTAAAGACTAAGAGGGAAAAAATAGAAAGATTTAATTGAAAGAACATACTAGGCTATACCATTATGCAGTTAGAATAAGTAAACTTGCATGTTGGCTTGATCTTTTTCTATTGGGATGATCTGAGCCAGGTTAAGAAAGAAAAAACAAAAACAAAAACGAAAACAAACAAAAACACCCCAGGGAATGAACTATTTAATCTGCAGTAGTGAATGAAAAATTGAGAGAGGCCATTGACAGAGAAAAAAAATAAAGTTTAATAGAATAATATGGAGAAAAATGTACTGAAACACATAGAACTGAATATCTCATCAACAGGATGGCAGTAGGATTTATGGTCCCAACTGTAACACTTTTGAGAGGAAAAAGCAGCAACGTTAATATTCATGCCAAGATGCCAGGAGTCACCAGGACTGTCACAGGATGCTGATTATGGTCTGTAGGCAATGAGCTTTAAGCCATTTTCCTGAGTGGTTATATAAGTACTAGCAAATTTCTACACAATATATTGTATTCCCTGTAATGGGGCATGTCTTCTTGGCTTGGATTTTTTTGGGGGGGTGATGGGATGCAAGTCTCCATGAACTTAGTGCATGCGGTTGGTGCCTTTGGCCTCATAATATCTTAGTGGGGGACAGAAGGGCTCATTCATCCATTCTCTTTTGTAATGTGCACATTGAAATTCCAAGTGACTTACTGGCAAGTATAGAGACTTCATCACAAGACTGAATGGATGCTGAGGCTCTCCAACTTTCAGGCACCCAAGTGCTAGATGACCAAGACAGGTCAGGACACTATTTTCAAAGAGCACCACAAGAACTGATTCCTTCATGTCACCTGTCAAACTTTTGTGCCTATAAAGTTTGAATTAGCCCACAGTCTCTTCTGCTTTGTGTTTAATAATTCCAGTTTATTCCATCTTCTCTGATAAGCTTTTCTTATAAGCTTTCATATGAAAGCACTTTCAACTGTTTCCAAAGTTCCTGTGTTCCTCTTCCATCTCAGCTTGGGCATAAAAACACAGGCACGAGGAGAGAGTGACAGAGGCAGATTACAATGTTGGTGTTTCCTAGGATGTTGACTAAACACGGGGGAGGCCAGATGCACATGGAAGGGGAAGGATTCAAGGTCTGGAGTAGGACCTGTTTTCAAATCCTAGCTCAGGTGCGCAACAGCTGTGTGGCCCTGGTTCAGGTGGCTGATCCCTCTATCCTCAGCTTGCTCATCTGTAAAATAAGGATGGTGCCACCTCCTCTGGAAGGCTGTGTGAAGGATTACAGATAACATGTACATGGAGTCTCTCATCCACCTGGCAAGTTATAAATAGCCGTGTGACTCTCCCCTTCCACTTGAGTAGTATCTAGAGTTAACAGAGATGCTGACAGGTGCACGGACAGCCAGATGGTATGCAGGATGGTTATTCGTTAAAATCTTCTCTGATGAAGAAAATCAGGTAAGGCTTACAACACAATTTCCAAAATACATGCATCCTATACAAGACAGACAACCTGTCCATGCCCTCTGATGTGCTAGATGAAGCTTGAAAGTTAGAAAAGAATGGTTCATCATGCTGGGTCATGTGTCATAGGACTTTGCTCTGCAGTAAGTCCAAGTGTCATCACTCAGCACAGGTTAACCTCTGTGAGTCAGGTGTCAGATTTAGCCTTGCAGCTGCGGTTCTGAAAAGCTCTCACCCTTTATAGGGACAACGTTTTTAAAGCATCCCCCCAGATGCTGGTTTGGTAAAATTCGAAACTTGGCCATTCACTATGCAATCTTATTTTTTTTCTCACTTTACCAAGCTTCTTTTCCTTGATAAATACTTTATTTTTCTTACACAAACATAGTGCATTCCCAAGTCCCATTTGTCTGTGTTTTCGCTTGTTCTGCGAACTCTGCTTTCGTTGATGAATTTTCTGCTCAACAAACACCATCTGTCCAGAGAATGCCTAGCACAGGCATGACAGGGAAGGTCCTCTGTAGCCTCTGCCAAAAGGGCTGTCACCATCCCCAGGACAGAGCCCAACAAAGTCACCCCCACCTGGCCACACCTGGACTGCTGAAGGGTGCTCGGGGCACCCAGCTCCACAAAGCTCATGTCTTCACAATAAGCAGAAAAAATTTCTCTTGGAGCTAAGCACAGAGGAGATTTTCTCTTTCCAGGTAAATTAGGTTAATCATTGCATTTTAAAGACTATTCATTGTGTGGGTAACCTCATTAACATATTTCAAACCAACAGAATTTGAGATTGTTACACTAAGAGTTTCCTTAACTAATAATATAATAGCTCCTAAAAAGTACCACTGTTAAAATGATAAGACTTGTCGATTTCCAGAGCCTTTGCATCCCCATGAGGTCATGGCTAGAATCCCAGAGAATGGAAGAGGCAGTGGGGTTCATCGGGACAACCCAGTGGAAAGGCAAACATTTCCAACAGAGAAGAAACAAGCAGGTCTCTGAGTGCTGAAGAGATTACATCTGTACAGATGTCCACACTGAGTTTTTAAGGCTAATTTATGAATTAGTTTTGCTAAGTTCCTACTGAGGTTTTAGTCTATGTGCAAACATGCAGTTCCCTCAGAACTGTATCTGCACCCCCATGCTAGTTGCAGCATGATTGACAATAGCCAAGACATGGAAACAGCCGAAGAGTTTATCAATATATAAAATGAAATACGGTGCGGTTATGAGAAAAAAGAAAATCCTGTCATTTGTGAAAACTTGGATGAACCTGAGGACATTATGGTAGGTGAAATAAGTCAGACAGAGAAAGTCAAAGGCTGTATGTGGAATCTAAGAAGCTGAATTCTGAGAAACAGATGTAAAGTAGTTACCCAGGGCTGGGGTTGGGGGTAAATGGGGAGATATTGGTAAAGGATATAAACTTCAAGGTATAAGATTAACAGGTTCTGGAGATCTAGTGGACATTATGGTGATTTTAGTCAGTATTACTGTATTACAGACTTGAATGTCCCTACTACATAAAAAAGCGGTAATTATATGATAGGATAGACGTGTTACCTAACGTTATGATGGCAATTACTTTATAATATATAAATATTTCAAATTAAAACAATGTTAATTTGTGTTCATTAACTTTATACTTTAAAGTTAAGTTTTACAATTTAACTTTAAATTTACACAATGTTATATGTCAATTATATCTCAAAAAAGTTGTAAAGAAAAAAGAAACTACAAACTCAATTTGCACACTATAATTTGGAAATGTCATTTCTTCCCTTTCCATGAGTTTATTGTTTCCCCAATTGGACTGCCAATTTCTTAAAGGCAAGTTTTATAGCTTCTCTATTTTAAGCATTGGCCATTAAACATTATCCTGTCTTAAGAGTAACCATTTAATAAGGATCATTAATGATTAGTATTTAGTGCATTAAAGCTGTTAATGTATTTCTCCAAACACATAAATTTACTTTAAGAGTGATTTTTGCAGAGGAGAAAAATCTAATTTTAAAACTTATATTCAATACCAAACACATAAACTCAACATTTCAAACCTCCCGAACACGATCCAAACGACTGCATTGCCTTTGATAACTGACTAAATACATAACAGTTGGTTTGACTCAGTTTCAAACATACGAACCCATTTTTTAAGTTTTGGGTTAAATTAATACAAAGCGTTCCCTTTATTTAACAAGGTCATTCACATTTCTACTTCCTGTGACATGTTGTCATCTCCTACCCACTCGACCATTATCAGTAGAGCCTCAAGCGTGTCTCCGGCACTAAGGGAGACGCTGAGCACACAAAAATGGCTCACACATAACCCTTGCTCTCAAGGTAATTCACAACCTCGTGAACAAAACAAAGAAATGAACTACTCATCTATTAACTACTGCGTTCAACAAACATGTGTTGGGTGCTTACTATGTTTCCAGCACTGCTGAAACATGTGAGATACATCAGTGGGTAAAACAGATGAGCTCGGCCGCTGGGGAAATTTCATTCAAATGGAGGAAAAGGGACAATGCAATGAAGAGCGAAACAGGTAAGGATTAACCATGAACATGTAAGGGGGATCAAAAGTGAGAGCTGGGAGAGGGCGTGATTTCAAATAAAGTGGTCAGGTAAGGTTCCATTGAAAAGCGGTATTTAAGCAGGACTGGAAGGAGCTAAAGCAGCTGGCCAGGTAGATTATAAGGGAGGAAAGGATTTTCCAGAAAGAACAGGGGCTGGCCAAGTACAGCCCATGGTCCAAATCCTACCCTTTCGCAGTGAATAAAGTTTCGTGAGCACAGAGCCACGCGTTCATGTGTGACTGGAGATGGCTGCTTTCATGCTATGATGGTAGAATTGAAAAGCTGCAACTTTTCAGTTATGAACTGCATATGAACTGCAAAGCCTAAGGCATTTCCTCTCTAGTGAAAGTCTGCTGGCCCCTAGGGAGAAGGAGGAGTCAGTCGCATGTGCAGCATGTAAGAGACTGGAGCAGAAGGGGCAAGGGGTCTGCAGTGAGGACACAGAGGTGATGGGAAGTCGGCAGGCACGGCTGTGGCTTTCTCTACAGGGGAAATGAGGACTCTGGTGGGCTTGGATCAGGAGAATGGCCCCAAGAGCTCCAGTACAGCAGGGTAAGCACCACTACGCCCGTGGCCAAGAGAGGATGAAAGACTCAACTGAGCCTGGAACAAACTGAAAATTGAGTGGAAGGAAGGAAGGACTGGAATGAGAGAGCAGTCACTATCAAGGGTAGTGAGGACAGCATAAATGCCATGTACAGAGGGACACAGTGAGCGGGGTGTGATGCACCCAGAAAACAGCATGCTTCCGCTAAGAGCTCCAAGGGTGCACGCGGGGAATGTGGCAGGAGTCACAACTAAAAACACAGGCAGAGCAGATCACACAGGCTGGGAAAGAGAAGCAGGTAAACCTGAGGGAGCGTCCACAGCCAGCGCCACTCTCCCTCTCCACGCCAGCCCTTACTGAGAGCTGACGGCACGTCCCGTCACCTGGGTTACGTGGCACAAGTACAGCAGTTCACTCAGTGGTGTATGGTCATAGTAATATAATAAGAAATTGTACCTGGAACTCGAGTATTAAATCCAAAGGACTTAGCATGCTCAAGGAAGGTTGTTGGAACTAGACTAGGTATTTATGCTGGTTTCTGGGAGGTGTGGTGGGAAGATTAGAGGCCTGACAGGTCTATACCCAGGGTTCCCTGTGTTCCGGCAGGACATCGCCCTGGACAGGTCGATGCCTCCTGAAGATTAGCCCTGAAGTTCTAGGGGTCCCCAGAGGCTGGAGTTGCCAAAGGGTCTGCCGTGCTCTGTGTACACATCTTCAGTCCTGAGGAGACTTTTTTTTGTGCTTGTGTGTTCTTCTTAGAGTGTAAAAGTGCTCGAGTCAAGCCTTCACTCTACCCCTGTGAGGGAGTAGCTCCGACACGGAATGGGCTGGAGGACATGCACACTGGAATGCTGCCTAGGGGACAGGCACCCCTTCCCCAGAGGCCTTGGAGTAGGGAGGGGTGCAGGGCGAAGAGGGCAGCAGTTTGAGTAAACGGACTGTCCATCCTAGCGCTCTGGGAAACAGGCGGGAAAGTAACCAGTCTGTCTTGGACTAAGAAAGCAGACAATCACGCGGCCCTGACCTCACTGGAGACAAGAAAACAACATTGCTCAGAATGAAGATGGTTCAGCTGAGACAGGGGGGATGAAGATGGGCAGGGGGTTTACCCACAGCACAGAGATGAAGATGAAGATTGTCATGAGAAAGTAGGAGTCTGCAGTTTAAGATTGCAACCGTTGAGCACTTCATGATTAGGATAGTTATGGGTTGAACTGTATCCCAAAAAATATATGTTGAAGTCCAAAGCCCCCGGGACTTGTAAATGTGGAAAGAGGGTGATCACTGATATAATTAGTGAATATGAGATCATGCTGGAGGAAGGTGGGCCCCTAATCCAACAGCATTGCTCCTATATGCCGATGGCCACGTGGGGACCCAGACACACAGGGAGGAGGCCGTGGGAAGACAGAGGCAGAGATTGGAGTGAAGCGACCGCAGGTCAAGGAGCCCCTGGAGCCACCGGAGTGGGAAGAGGCAGGAAGGATCCTCCCCTAGAGCCTTTCCAGATGTGTGGCTCTGCTGACATCTTGATTTTGGATTTCTGGCTTCCGGGACTCTGAGATAATAAATTTAAGTTATTTTAGTCTCTTAGTTTATGGCACTTTGTTCGGAGAACCCTGGGAAACAAACACAGGCACTGCCCAAAACTCCACTGAAGGTGGGGCTGGATGTTGTGGAGTGGGCTGGCAGCCGGCTGCTGGCAGTGGGCAGGAGGGTGCCTTGCCTGTGCCACTACAGGTGCACAACAGACATTAGTGACCGCTGTGCTGCTGCTTTCATGAGTTCACCCTGCATGTAAGTTACATAACAGAATTATGGAAAGGAGCTACCTCTGTGTATGAGCAAGTTGTCCTACACACAATTTAATCACAAGCAGTGATTCCAAACACAAAAATGTTGCTGACCAGTTAGTAGGTGCTATCCTCTAGACTTCTCTGGCTGAGACAATTCTCTTTCCTGAACATAAAAACATTGGAAAAACTTAGAAAATGCCCCCCCAAAAGATGTGGGTTTTATCATAATTTGTCAGCAGCTGTCAGATAGGTGATAGCTTCCCAGCGGCCCGACTACTGCTTGTGTGTGGGGGGCTCACAACTTGCACAGCAATGGGCAGGTCCTGAATGTGCCTGGGGAACCTGGATGTGGCAGCAGCAAGACAGAAGGGTCAGGGGAGGCCGGGCTCAGAGGGGTAGCAGGTGGCACAGCAGGAAAGCAGGGAGGAGGCTTCTCAGAGTCAGGAAAGAGGAGGTTGATAGGGGTGGGTCACACAGGAACGCAGCCCAAACTATTCACCCATGCACTCAGTCAACAAACATTTATTCACTGCCTCACACATCAGATACCCCATCACTCTATGGGGAGTGCATGGTAATTACCTTCATGTACTGAGTACAAGCTGTATGTAAGACATTAATATTAATCATCTCTTCATTGTCTCATTTTATTCTCACAACAACCAGGTCAGGTGGGCAGTTATCTCCACTTTGCAGATAAGGAAACTAAGAATTGGGACACAATCAGTATCCCCAAGGCTGAGTGTTCAGTCACCCTCAGCTGTTTCTGCTGCCACAGCCTCCACCCTCTACCTGTGAGCTGATACCATTCATTAAACCCAGACTGAGCACAATCCCTAACCATGAGGGTGCAGGGTGCACAACATAGGGAGGAGGAGAAATGCAAATTAGGGGGTAAAGGGAGGCAGGGCACAGGGAAGGTGAGGTCCCAGAGCAAGTGCACAGGGCCCGTGAGGGCCACGGAAGGGGGCAGGCAGTATTTTTTCCCTGAAGGGGGGGGGGGCACGAAAGGGGGTTTAGGGCTGGGACTGGCATGATCTGGAGTACAATGCTGAAGGATTACCTTGGATAGGTAGTGGAAAATAAGTTGGAGAGGGGCTAGAGCAGAATTTCAGAAGAGAAGCAAGGAGACGTAAACAGAGAAAGGAGCAGAGGAACGAAGGAGGGCGCCTCACCAGCCCACTGCACGAAGCCTGCCTCCTGTTCCCCGCTGAGGTCTGCTCGGTACAAATCCAGCTGCCTGGTCTCCCTTCGCTGGCTGATGGGCCTTGATTCCCAGTTAGTTGAGAACTCAGGAGAAGAACGCAAGAGCACCATTTAAGAGGTCTCTAAAATCAGTTGGAAAATAGGAGCTTCCGGGGTATGGCAGAGCAAGGGGTGTGTGTTTCAGCTTGTTTGGGTTTCTTTAGTTGTTCTTTTCTCATTAAAGAAAGAAGAAATCTCAGCATTTTTGTAAAAAGAGAGTGGTCATTATCAGAGAGGAAGAAATTTAAGGCCATGGCAAAGAGAATGGAATAACAGATAGAGTAACAATCTATCGAAAGACAACTACTCCAGAACACAGGAGAAGAACTTAGTTAGACAGGACATCTTGTCAAAGAGCAGATGGGGTACAATGTGTGGATTCCAATTAGGTCAGTGACAATAGGTGACTCTATATCCAGTTTCAGCAGGGGACAGAGCAGAGTTAAGTGAGGGACAGAGGCTGGAATCTGTCCTGGAGAGAGGATCAATCAGAGCAGAAAACCAGGGCCAGCCCATTAGTAGTAGAATTGATATCTCAGGGTTCCATCAAAGAATGAACTGTCCGACAGAAGTCAGGCGGGGAAATAAAAAGTGACCATGTTAGACCTCAGAAACCTGAGTCAGGCTCTCTGTTCTCTGTCCCAGGAGTCAGGGCCTCCCTGGTGTGGCCAGGGGAGGGGTAGGGTGGGGACTGCTGCTCTGTGAGGAAAACAGGGTCATTCCGTCCATGGGAGCTGTGATGGTACAGTGAGCTGAGAATCTAAAACTTCCTGTATTCAACAAATGATGATAGTAGGTCTGCTGTGACTGGGGTGAGCACTGGGTTAGCTCTCTACCACCCTTGTTCTATCACCTGACTCTCAAATGGAAAGAATTCCACCCAGAGGGTGAATAGAATCCAACCATCTGGTCAACCCATGGGTATTGGAGTCACATGTAAACAAACAGCCAGCATTTATAACTCAGGCTATGACCTAAATTATTTTTCTAGGATATTCTTAAGGGTATCACTTTAGTGAAAAGAAACTGTGTTCCTAATTACTTTTTACTTTGCTTTCGGCAAACTCTAATTGCAATGCCTTTGGGTGGGAAATTTTGATTTTTAACTGGAATCCTTGCTTGGCTAGTAAAAATCAAAAAAACAAATAGGAAGAACTTTGAGATACACAGATGAAAGCTTCAGGGATGAAAGGAGACCTTCTATTGAGAGTCAATAGGTTCAGTTGCAACCAGTTCAACAGAAATAATGTTAACGGAGAGAATCTATGAATAGTAACTCTTTGGTTCGGAAAATCAATCCATGTCACCCTTTGACAGCATAGAGTCATTCAGCTTCCTGGAGAAACTTGATAAAAACATTTTCTGCAAAGGAGTCTTCAAAAGGCAAATTGTGATGGTTGGTTTGACTATATTATTTGACCAAATACTTGTGTTGTATTCACACACACACACACACACACACTCATAAGCAATAGATCTAAACCAGTGGTTCTCAATCAGAGGCGTTTTTTGGAAATTTTTGTTGTCACAACTGGGGTGGAGGAGGGTACTGCATCTGGTGAGTATAAGTCAGGGATGCTGCTGACCATCCCATGATATTCAGGACAACTCCTCCCCCACCCGAAAGAATTATATGGCCCAAAACACCAACCGTGCTGAGGTTGAGAAATTCTGCTCTATATAATTAGTTCATACTTGGCAAAAGGCCAGTAAACCTCTGTAGAACTTGAAAGCTTCAAATAGTAAATATTATAGTGGCAATTAAAGATTTTATCTTAGCAACTGTCAAATAAATGAGAGAAGGGATTACATATGGTTGACATATCTATCCACAGCATTGTATGTGTGAGTGTGTGTGTATCCACACTCATGCATGAACATACACATACACAAAGAGTTGAGTTTCGGCTGCCACATCACAGGACATGGTGCAGAGACAATCTTAATAGTGAGCAGGTGACCAAGTTCTAGCTCAAGATTGAAGGGTAGTCTTCTGGGGCTTTCTGATTTCTTAAAAAAAAAAAAGAAAAAGTACAAGAAATGTGGGTCTTCTTCCACTAGACATTGTCACATCTGGATGTAGGACTAGAAGGTGCAGCAGTGAATTAGCACCCACAAGCATAGCCAGCCCGAGGACCAACCTGACCAGACAGGCTGTGGATGACAGAGAGGCCAGTGACAGGACTGGGGTCCTTGTTAACATCTGGGCCACTGATACAAGCCACTCCAAAGACTTCTACCTCAACCCTCTAGTTATACGACTTGGTACGTTCCTTTTTAAATTGGTCAAGCTATTTGGAGCTACCAATAGCCACACACATTCTTTACACAGTATCTGAATATTTCATGAAATGCTAATGATTCCCCTTCTTAGATATTTAATAAAGATGTTAAGAGAAAAATGAACAAGTCTACAGATATCTGGAACACAATGTCACATTTTCTAAATTACAGATAATACTAAAAAGGCATAAATTCAATGAATATCAAATGAGTCCTATTTTCATGATCTGCACCGTTAAGAATATCACTGCTCATTCTATCACCAAAGAGACATATGATTTCCTTCCACACAGAAGCACCAAACACAGAATTTGCTTTCTTCAGAAACTGGAACAGTTTGGTTTTGAGAACCATGGAACCAAGCATCACAGACACATGAGATGGGAAACAGGAGTGATCATAAGACTCACCATTGAGCCACTTGGAGTTGTACTGGGCCGTGCGAAGAGGAGGTAAGACACCCAGACTTCGGTAAATGGCGGGATCACGTCCGGGGAAATCCATGGCTGTAGCAGCATACAGCTCCCCGCTGGCTGTGAGGAGAGCCGTGGAGTTGTGCTGGGGACTATAGGGACAGCGGGCCATGCCGCTGATCTGATCATGGATTTCGGTCAGGTTACTCAACTGTAGGTGAGGACAAGGAGAGAAACCAATTATCCCCCAGGCAAGCCCTTTAATAGTGGTTACGTCTGAACTGCTAACGAAGCATGGGCAACAAGCTTTCTGGAGCTCCTGACGACATGCAACAAACTTTCACACTGTGCCCTTGATGAAACTGTGTGCTGTGGTCACGGTTAAAGTGTCCACAGATCAATCTTTCTCATCATCCCATTAGAGTTACAGAACCTCACGCTAGTGAATCCTCACAAAATCTGAAGAGTGTTGTATGCATATGGCCTCTGTTCATAATGCATGGGGCACTGCTGATCTTTCTGCCTGAAGAAAGACACCAAATTTAATACTTACAGAAATATAAATGACAATAAAGAATTATGTACACTTTTATCAATGTAAATGATTCAGTATATTATGAATAGCCCAAAACTGTGTTCACAGGTAAGGATGTATGGATATTTATGGCACCATGTAGCCCAAATTTGCAAACCTTAATCAGTCAGTTTTAGAGAGACAACTCCACGTCCTGCTATCATCTGGGGGGAGCCCAGCCTCTCAGTCACTGAGTGAGAAGAGCCCTTTGGTGGGGAGGGAATCTTGGGTGCCTTTGTTCCTTCACTCTTTCTATTGAGAAGTGATAGAGCAGAGAGGTTGGGGGACACTCAGAGTCGCTGCCTGCTCGACAGGTGGACTCATAGCCCCACCCAGTTACTCGAAGTCTCGACGCCTCAGATTCTTCTTTTTTAAAACAGGGACCCAAACGATAACCACCGCGTGGAGTAAAGCGAGATTAAATGAGTCAATCGACACAGGGCTCTTGGAACAGAGTATGACACCCAGGGATCTCTGTGAGCTTCACTTCTCATCACCTTCATCCTTCCTTTATTTCCATAACTGAATGTTAATTCAAAAATAATGAACCCTGAAAGCTGACAATAAATTTTGGTTTTTGTGAAAAGTTGTGCAACCAGAAAATTAACCTGATGATAGCTCAACATTTGTTCCCTGAGGAAGATCAAATGCAAGCCCTGCATTGGGAAGATGACGTGTGTGCTTTGATAACCCTGCTGCTCCCCTGGCATAAGATGCGGATGCTGAAAACCCCTGCCAGTAATGATATAACTACTCTGCCTAGAGTTCCAGTTGTTTGTCTCCTTGCTTTAAAGTTTTGTCATGCTTCTTATCCAATTTGTAATACCTTTGTTCATTTGGATTATGATTTTTAGGCCACTTTAATACTTAACAGGATCTCCAGAGTAAAGCAGAATGAGAAAAAAAAGAGTATGTTTACGATTAATGTTTAGAGTCACTGGTGGGGAAAAACTGATAGAAATAGTTTAGAACTCTATTTAAATTTAATTATACAAGCTATGGTTATTTCTAGTTCTTCATATAATTGAGAGTTGGGATTAGGAATAAATCAATACATCAAATATTTATTCGATTTGATGAAAGATGTGTTTTGAATTAAAGAACAACTCTTTGGAGAACAGAAATACAAAAAGACACTAGTGTTTTAACAGAAGGTTTGGGTTTTCCTGGTATTAAGTTTTGTCAACTCTCAACACGAAGCCATACCGTGCGGTTGGTGCAGACAGGTGTGAAAGCATTGGTCCCGCAGGTAAATAACCGGTCACCACCCACCAAAAGCACCCGGATGTAGTTCTGACACTCATCCTGAAAAAAATAAAAATCACAAGAAATATATTAACAACATTTTAACAACACTCCAAAGGGAATGCTGACTCTAAATATAATCTGTCTAGCTAATAAATTAAATGTTAATTGACCACTAAAACAAGAAACTCTCTCAGATATTGAGCCAAAAATAACAACAAAACTATTAAATAGTCTGACTCTCTGCATGCTTATTCAATAGAGGATACCATGCTCAATTAAAATCTCAAAACGCGTCTCTTCTTTTCATGAATAGGGGCACATTTTGAATTATATTTAGATTTTATTTTATTTTTTTATTTTTAGGCAGAGGGGAAGGGAGGGAGAAAGAGCGGGAGAGAAACATCAATATGTGGTTGCCTCTCACGCACTCCCTACTGGGGACCTGGCCCGCAACCCAGGCATGTGCCCTGACTGGGGAATTGAACTGGCGACCCTTTGGTTCGCAGGCCCAGGCTTAATCCACTAAGCTACACCAGCCGGGGCAAATTATATTTAATATCAATACAAACCCAAAATTGCCTTTGCCATGTAGTAGGAAAGTAAATAAAAGGAACATATCTCATGCTGCTCATAAGAGTATCTTGGGAAACTTCCTTGGAACTTTGAAAAAAGATTGTGAATGCTCCTCCAGATGCAAGAGTCACACGTGAAACTTCACAAATTGGAACAGGTTTCACATTAAGTTCTCAAACTGCATTACATAGAAGCAAGACTCAACATTTTTGGTTCTTTGATGGACCGGTACCAATGAAAGGATGTCTGAAACGCATGGGAGGAAAGTCCATGCTGAGGGATGACCCAGAGCTGAATATTTCCTGCAGTTGCAAAGCATTCCTAGAAAACCTGGGGCATGGCCAATGGCGTGCAGGGACCCAGTCGAGCAATTACTGATCAGATACTCTTCGGCAGGCACGGTGCTAGGCTCTTAAGAGAAAAATTAAAATACAGGCTCGTAGCAATTACTTTAGAGTTGTCCACAGAAGAACAGCGTATTACTAACTCCAGTGGGGAGGGGAAGCAAAAGGTGTAGGAAGGCTTCTCGGAGGAGGTTTCACCTAACATAAATTTCAGAGGAGGAGTAGGGTTTATGGAGGCTTCTGGGAGGAGGTGCGATCTGACACTTGCAGGATTTTACTGAGCAAAAGGGGGAAACGACACTCCAGGCAGGGGAAAGGGCTGTCTGTGCCAAGGCACCCTGGGTAGAGAAATCCTGGTGCTTCCAGTGTGCATGGAAGAGGCGACACAGGCTGGGGTGCCAGACGTAGGCCCCATGTGCTAGGCGGATGAGGTTGCATTTCATTTTGCTGGTGAAGGGACCGATTATATGCTGTTACTGCGCGAAGTTCTGACCTGATCCAGTGACTGCTGATTACAGGACAACTGGGAAATCAGTGTGGAAGCGAACCTGGAGGTAAGGAGACTGCAGTTTGGAGACAAGTAAGGAAACCATGTCTATAATTCAGTCCATCCTCACCCCGTGCCTGGACCAGGAGAGAAATGTGAAAAGGCAAAGCCAGGGTCTGGACAATCAACAGGATGTGGACACTGACCAACCCGCTGGACCCAGAAGATGCCAAGGTGACTTGAATCACGCATCGTCCAAAGTCAGAGAGACCTGGGCTTAATGGCACAGCAATGCTCCTCCAGCCAAATGGAGCCCCAGTCTCCAGGAATGTTGATTCAGTCTGTTATGTGGCCGGGTCACGATGATGAAAAGAGCTTAAGCTATTTGGATTCACTTTGTAAATGTAAAGTGAAATATCAAGGGTAGTTAAGTCTTCTAATACTAATTCTAGCAATATAAGTAACATTATCATTGGGTGCCAACCTGAAGACACTTTAACTGAGAAAAGAAAACCACAGAGTGAGAGATCTAGGATAACTATCAGAATAATTAAGAAATGAGCGTAAACAAGAGACAGTAAATTGGGTAAGTGAGAAAGGTGCACCAGAGGGGGAGGTACACTTTGTTTTGTTCTGTTCTGTTTTGTTTTTATAACTGGGAAGAGGGCAGGAGAGTTGTAGAGAAAAAGAACTAAACAAGACTGTGGAGAACCTTATTATCATCCCTTCTTGGACTCTGGGAGTTTACAGAGAGCACTGGATGGGTGTGGCGGAGCCACCGCCTCAGGGAGCAGAGGGCGCAGAGTTTGCAGACACAGAATCAAGGCGAGGAGGAAAACACAAAGCCTGAACTTGTCTGAGGGAGAGTCCAAAGACACACCCCGGAGAACACAGGGCCGAGAGGGCTTGACACATTAACAAATAGAACAGACACAAAAATGACACTATAGTAAAGAAGATGGAGAATGACACACAGTAGAGACAGGTGGCGGTTTTGTTTGATTTCTGTTGCTGCTTTTAAAAGTCTTTCACAAATGAGTCAAGATGTACAGAACTTTTTGTTTATTGTTTTGAAGTAAGAGACTGACATAAGATAGAAATGTGCTAGAGGCAGTCCCTGTTAACCATGAACAAGGTGAAGGGCAAGTTATTCCAAGAGAATCTGTCCAGCTTGAAAAGATACGATCTCAGGGCTGAGTTATACAGACCTGATGAAAAGGAAGCAAGTGCTTCTAATCAATTATGGGAAGGCAAACAATCAAGATAACAAAGATGGTGTTTATCTTAATCTCCCCCAAGAAAGACAAAGTGAAAACAGGACTTTAGGTTATTAACATTCTTGAAGGCCCATCACAAACTTCAGGAAGAACTAGAAAGGTGTTTAGGGAATGTGATAGTCAGGATGCAGACCTGTGCCAGGGAAGCAGGACAAACCCAACTGGTAATTTATTTTAAATCTTGGGAAAAGGTAAATGTGAATGAAGAAAACAAACTATTATTTCAATTAGCATGGAGTTTTGTTTTTGTTTTTTGTTTCTTTTAAAGAAAGAAAAAGCCCTGGATTGTGTGGTTCAGTGGATTGAATGCTTGCCTGTGAGTCTAAGGGCCGCTGGTTCGATTCCCAGTCAGGGCACATGCGTGGGTTGCAGGCCAAGTTCCCACTAGGGGGCACACAAGAGGCAACCGCACATTCATGTTTCTCTCCCTCTCTTTCTCTTCCCCTCTCTTTAAAAATAAATTTTAAAAATATTAAAAAAAAAAAAAAAAGGTATGTTCTGGTAACCAAGACCACACTGGGCAGCTCTGTTACCTGAGGAGGGTCATGTGCCCATGATGGGCTTCCCCAGCTCGGTCAGTATGAAGGAAGGAAGGAGATAAATGTCAGGAACCAGGACATCAGACATGGAGGTCTGTGAAGTCCTTTTCTAAAAGCATGGAGGAGGACCCGACCCTATGGAATCCATACTTGCTCATGATAAATGGGACCTAAGGAGGGTAATGTTCTAGATGAGTCCGGTATGCAATGTTGGTAAGGTCAGATGGAACAGGGTGTCCTACAAGAGAAACCTTTGGAAGCAGGTAGTATTTTGTTTCTTCTTAATTGTCAAGAGCTGAACTCACTTGCCCAAAAGTCTCAGGCAGCTCCTCTCAGACCTTTCCCATTCTTACTCACTTATAAGTTCTCTTAGGTTTCACTTACAAACTGTCTTGACTCATTCTAGATGCAGTCAATGTGAATTCTAAATAAATACACACAAAATAATAACTTCTTTTTTTTAAGAGAAATGGGGGCAAGTTCAAACAAAACAAAATGTAAAAACACAGAGATGGGTGAAAGTGGAGGTACTTAGCTTTTGGGCAGAATATAAATATAGGAATGAAAAGAGTCAAAATTAAGAATGAAAGAAGAGTTTGGGTGCTAGGCTTCGTAATAATTAGTCTCATTCTGGTAGTGATCCTAAGACCCAAATTCTCCTGTAGAAAATCTGGTACTCTTTGTAAGTCTGCTACAAATGCGGCCTTCATGTGGGTCAGCTGCACTTGATAGAAGGGTGCACGGAGTCACCTGTTTTAAAATTTAGACATAATACAGAAACCCCTTTAAGAGATTCCGTTACAGGATTCTCTTATAAATCAGCTTATCTAAATGTCTTTGAATTTTTTTCTCATCTAAGAATATTTTTCTTTATCCCATCTTCAAAATAGATGAAGGGGATTTAATGAATTCTGGTTTTGCAAGAAGTCATAATGCTCATCTTCAAGGCCCCTAGCAACCTGCTACCACATGGTTTCTGTTGTTGATAATGAGACTCATCGATCTACATTTTGATAATACCACTTGGACATTAAAATGACCCATGTGTGCCTGCGCTCTTGCAGGCTGGTCAACCTGTCCTTGACTTTGAAGCAATTCTTATTTGAATTGATAGCTGAGATGCATAGTTGCTGACTCACTGAAAGCTTTTTGATGAGACTGGCCAAGACTCACTCAGTCTCAAGGATATAAGATCTGGTCCTGGAAGAAAAAACACAATTTTCAGGACCATTTTCTTAATGAATTAACTGGTTTTGCCTTATAGCATTTCATCATTTTCCTTTCAAACAGTTATGTTCTGCTTGAAGAAAGACTGTAATTGTGTAGAAAGATTAACTGTAAACAAGGTAGATGCCTCAGCAACACCCAGCCATCACCAAACCCATCAATTTTAGGGAGGAGGGAGGAGGGCCGGAAGCCTGACAGCATTTATGTTAATCACTCCGCTCCCACTGAAAGCAGTGTGTATGTCTTTTAATGATGTATTTGTGAGTATCCAAAGAGAGCATCCAAGGAGCAATTTAGAGTAATTGCAGGTACCTTTTTGGTCCAATGTACATCAGCCAAAGTCATGATTACCAGGTGGATCTTGAAAAACCATATGATCCAATCAGATATATATATATATATATTTCATATTATAAACGTGCATGCATATTACAGAAGTATATATAAATACAGAGGTGGGCAAAAATATGTGTGAATTCAGCCACTTCTGGAGGCAGTGGGGCTAACCCAAGCAGGTCACTGAAATCCAGGTTTGTTTACTGATTTTCAAAGACAACAAGAATGTATAAATAATGAAGTCTGGCCACTTGAGCACTTATGAGATTGCACCTAAGTACACTGTGCCATTGTGGTATTCTTTTGAGTTAATAAAGCTAATGTAGCCCTGGCCAGGTAGCTCAGTTGGTTAGGCATTGTCCTGATACATCAAAGTTGTGGGTTTGATCCCCAGCCAGAGCACATATAAGGATCAACCAATCAATGCATAAATAAATGGAAAACGAATTGATGTTTCTCTCTCCTCTCTCCCCCTCTCTCTCATCAGTAAATAAAAAAAAATTCAAAAACCTATTGTAACAATCATAAACTGCATGCCTTTTTCCATATGAACATGTGAAAACGTACTTTTGTCCTCTCCTGATATATATTATTATATCTCTTTATATATAAAAATATATTATTATATCTCTATTTATATGTAAGTTTATAAATATTTCTATTTATATGTAAGTTTATACATATAGAGATATAGCTATGTACATAGCTATGTATATGGCTATGTATATAATACATGTGTTATAAAATGGACAATCAACAGGATGTGGACACTGTATATTAATACATTAAAATATAATTTATATATTTACATTTATATAATGTGACTATTTTCAATGAAGTTGACTCCATGGGAAACTTGAGTACATCCATATAAAAAATTGTTTTGGTGTAGATGACCTAAAGAATCCTCAATTTTTGAAGCAATTATATAGGATAAAGGCAGGTCTGTAGTTTGCCACGGGCATTGACTAGCTCATAGCTTTCCAAATACTGTCAATTTAGATGAAAATGTCAAGTTTCAACCCTGATGCCACCAGGTTCCCAGGCAGGATGGTACCATGTTTTCTTTCTCTCCTCACGTGGAGTTTAACTCCTGCACAGTGTGGCAACTTGGGGGCAGGGCCACAGGATACAGCAGGAGGAACAACAGACGGAGCCCTGGATCCTAATCAAAACTCTCCCACTTACTAGCAAAATAATTCTAGGAACTTGGTGTTAAAAGTACTGAGATGAAATCATGAACAAGAAACTTTTGAAAATTATAAAGTGTAACATACACACAAAGTAGCTCTTTCATTCCCTTAATAATCAGTTGTGTTTCCTTTGTAAAGTTCCTAAAGGTCATGGTAGGAAGGGCTTTGGCTCAGACAAAATAACCCTGAACAGACAAGGAACGATTGTTAGATCACCAGAGAACTGACTATTTATGTTTAAAATAATATTTGTGTAAAAGACATTTAAATAGTTCTCAAAGCTGAATTCTATAATGGTATTCAAAAAGGACTAAATACAACAGATTTTATTATGAAAGTTTTTGGAATTCATAAGGACAGATTTTCCCCCTTTCAACATGGAATGTTTAAGCCATTGCAACGAAGTCATCCCCTCTCTCCAAAGTGCGATTGAAACTGTATAAATAAAATCGAGCTCAAACCTCAGGAAGAATTAGCAGTCTCAGCACCTCACTTCTCTTCTAAATGGGCCCAAATCAAAGATTTGGTGACATTTTTCTTGACCCTGATTCTCGAAATTGTCACTGGAATGGACTACACATGAAACAATGTCAGTTCAGACCCAGTGATCCTGTTCCCACGGAAACAGGAGGAAATGTGTCATCTTTCTTCTCCCCTGCCCTGCAGGCGGCCGAGACAGGTTCTCATCAGAGGAGCGAGTGGGCGGGGGTGCGCCACCGGCAGGCCCGGCTCCTCACCCTCTCCCCACATTCCTGGCTCTGCAGTAAAACGCATTGTGTGGGGCAGCACAGACCACTTTTCTTAGCGTACAAAAAAACCCACTTCAGTCAAAATGGCTGGCATTTTTCTCATTTTTGAGATGTCACATTTTGCATTATTCTTTTTATTTTAGGGAGAAGGGGAACTTTGTCATTCTGTGTCAATTCTCACAATACTACCGCACAGACAAAGATGTGAAACAGTTGAATTCTTGTTTCTCAAGTCATGGCTACAAAGAAAAATATGATGTTCACTCCCCCCGCCAGACCGATGTTACGTGTTAGTCAAATTAACTCTGAGAATGTTTTCTGGTTTGGCCCCTGGCATTTTCAGAACAGGGAAACTTCGGTGTCTGACCTCCGAATTCAGGGCTTAGCCCGTGGGCAGGTGGTGCCTGGCCTAGTTGCAGCTTTTCACTGGGGCGGCCTGGCTTCCTCCCCTTCTGTGCCCCAGGAGCTGGGCTGGGGTCCTCCCCCATCAGACAGTCCCTGTGTCAGGTGCCACATTAAGAAAGAGTCAGATGCTAAATAAACGCTAAGTAAGAATGAGGTCATCAGACAGTGCCCGGGGAGCCTGGAAGGCACCGATGTCATGAGGCAAAGGGGAGGATGCTGGCCTTAGACCCGAGGAAAGAAAGGCCCGGGCTCTCCATCAGGGAAGTCTGCTAGTGGAAAACAAGCTGATTTCCCCCACCCCAGCCCCAGCCCCAGCCCCCGGGAGCCTGGTTCCCCATGTTCCCCGTGCATTCCTCTGCACGGTGGTCTTATCTGAAAAAGTCCCTGTGCTCTGGTGAGTGAGGAGCAGAAGTACAACAGCCCATCTGTCACATCAAGATGTGTAAGTATTACAGGGAGGAGAAAGAAAGTACCTTTTCAAAAGGCTTATACATAATCTATTGAGGTTAATAAATTTATTATGTACTTATTTATTTTCAGGAGTGTTTTAGGAGACAGTATTCTGATGCTTTGTACGCTGGTGCTGCCTTTAATCTTCTTACATCTTTGTCTCTCTCATGATTTATTTCAGAGGCATTTTAAGGTTACAGATCTTTTGATAAATAGCTTTTCTTTTTCTTTGTCTCCAAGTGCTTCCCTGGCTAAGGCTATATTTTCTTCTTCCTCCTCTTCCTTCTTCCTAGTTCTTTATTCGGCTTTGGGAAACGCAATGACTAAGTTTTCTGAGACTTAACTATGTGTCTGAGCCTCAAAACTGTTGAGTTCGAAGACAGAGAAACAAGCAGTGAAATTGGGTAAAATTTAGTGCAGGGCAGTCTTTTACAAAGACAGATGGTGTGAGGATGCTTTCCCAGAGATCTCTCTCCATTTGCTCTATTTTTTGTCCCTGGATCACACTGGGTAGAGAGCCCTCTTTGCGGCTCTCGGTGAAGCAACTTTCTTCGGCAATCCCAGTGTGATTCACACGGGAACGCCCTTGCTCTGATAAAGTACGATGATCACTCAAGGAGATATAATGAGCCTAAGAACCAGGGGCAGAGGAATCTCCTCAAGATGATCCAGTATCATTCTCTCAGGAACACAAGGGTTTCTGAATCGTCATAAGTGTCTTTTTGGGTCAGCCAACTGCGTAAAAGTTCTCCAGCCGTGAGCCCAGTTGCTCAAGACATGTATTTCCAAGTACAGCTATTGTATAATCTGCTCTTTCCTTAGGAACTTGGGGAGGGGGGTATTGACTTTCTTGTGGAGAGAGTGCTTATTTTAAAAATACCGTAAAAAAAATTATAAAGAAATCTCAACTCATTTTTGATGCCATTATTTTAGATATAATATAGTTACTTTCTGGATTTAGCTGTAAGGCTCAATAATGGAAAATTAAAATATTATTTTTAAAAATTCAGCCCATGTTATTCTAAACGATATAATAACTAATTAAATTCATAGCTTAGTCTAATGCCTGAGAGTGCAAATTAGACCTGATCTTAGGTTCTAAATCCCCTTTGGAAACTAATTTAGTGTTAAAACCTGGAGAATTTACCGGGTATGTATTTAAAATCTTGCTTTTCTTACATGGCACCATAATCAGGAATAGCCTTCACATTCGCACACTTTCTGTTTCGTTCTTCAGAGCGCTGATGCGCACCCCCCCGCGGCGTCCCCCTTACCTCCGATTTGCCTTTACTGTAACAGGCCTTCTTGGTCGCGTCATCGCACTCCCACTCCACAGCCTGTAGGGAACAAAAAAACGACAGCGACTATTCAGGCTTTCATCAAATAAAAAGGGAAACAAGTAAGATACCGGTAACCAGACTGGAAAATGTGGGTGCACCATAACGACGATATTTTCTAACTAATACAGAATTTAAACCCTGTACATAAAATTCAGTCATCTGGGCTTAGATTGGGCTTTCAAAGGGGAAGGATTTTAAAGGACTCACTCCCTAAGTGTTTGCGTTGAAGCAGTAATTGTGTGACATTTAGGGCTAGTCGCTGGAAGAGAGGCACGTCCAATAAGGGGCGACTAGAGCACAATTACAGAAGCTGTCGCTTCAGTGATATCATAGAATAAACCCACAGTGTGCTCCACAAAGAAGCCTGGATGCCAAAGGGTCTAAATACTCGTTTAGACATTTACATTTTATTTTAACAGTATGTCATCTACCCATATTCATAGATAATGAAACAAGAATGATTTTGCTTATTATTACTACCAAGATACATATATAAATGGTGAGTAGTCAATAAAATAAATAGCTCTTGCAAAAAGCACATCTACTATCCACCCCCCATACCAGTAATGTTCATACTGTTATCAGCTCTGACTAAATATTTAGCGCCCCAACTGTTAAATATTTTTTCCCAGATTTTCCAAATCTAACTCATGCTGATCAATTGGATATGGGTCCTTACACATGGGATGCTAACTCACAAATGGAGCCTGTGATTAGTTAAGATAACAGACAGCGCTTACTTCACAGGAGGAAATGATGCTTGCAAACATTAATGATCTCTATGCAGAGATTGTGAATCATTTTTTGAACAAATTTACCCATGTACGTTGTTTATCTTTTCTATTACTGTATGGAATGTGGACTATTATGAGGTAAAAATGTTTTCTCCAGCTGTACACATGTTATTAGAATTATGTCCTGTCTTACTATTAGAGTTGAATTTCTGAAGAATTCAGGATTTCTGAAGAACTGGTTAAATCATTGTCAGAAAAAAACTTTAAACAAGGGGCAATTTTTTGTTAATTTGGACTACTGTTAAATAATAAACTAAGTCAAAAATAAGCTAGTGTCTAACATTATGAAGAATAACAGCTTCACTCTTACATCTAGAAAGAATTTTCTCCTAACTCACCAAAACTTAGGAGAATAACACAGTCTTTCTAACACGGTTATCTAATTTCTATTTAGCCTCCAAAGAATGCTACATAACAAAGATTAAAACATGAAACATTGCATCTTGTATAACTTATCTAACTTGGCAAATATGAGTCCACAAGAAAAGTATTCTAGAGAGAACACTTGAATGTCTTTCAAACAGAAACAATACTACAACTGTTTTCCCTCCTGCAGACTTAGAGATGTTTGTCAGTGTCAACATCTGATAAGAGAATTTAATTCATTCTGTGATGTTTTCCTGTTCATAAGGCTTAATAGCAACAATAAAGTCACAGTTAATCAGCATCTCATGCAAACAAATGACTTGGATTCCATGGTACGAGGACAAATATTTTCATGAAAAGTGATGGCGCTTCTAGAGAAGAGATAAGAGCTTCACAAACAGCTTCGTAACTGTCTATCTCCATGAAGCACAGATAAAATAAATGCACTGCTGTCATTCTGAGTAGATGTTTCCTTTCTTAGATCTCTTTATAAAAGCTCACTCTTGTTTTTATTTAAATAAAGATATCCATGCCTTTGCCCTTATTTAAACTCAAAATAGAATTGATCCACTATGATATATTCTTTTAGCAAAGTAGACTTTATCATAACTGCGATTTTATACTATCAAGAGGACTTAGTGTTATACATCACAGAGAGAAATTAATTTCTAGACAGTGAAATGTTTTAGAGAAAGAGGTATTTTACAATGGCTCTAGCGATTTTGTTGCAAGTTGAATACTAATACTCTCTTCAGTAAACACAAGAGTCCCGGGGTTATGAGGGGGTTATTTATAAAATGGCATAAAATAGTTTGGTCCTTCTGCTGAAATGGCAAATGAACAGCTCCCCAAGTTCAACATAATTGCACCTAATTCCCAATTAGCCTTTGCATTTTTCAGATAAATATTGGCCAGCGATTAAAAGGGGGAAGGAGTAGGAAAAAGAATGTAAGATTTTTTCAAAAATATTTCATCACTTTATTCAGTTGAGTAACAAAGAGCAACTGCTCCCATAAGTTTATTGGACCACGGAAAAACAGGACAAGTCTTATAGATTCTTCTGAAGACAGTTTGTAAAAGTATCAAAATTTACTTTCCTGAGGCATTTTCATTACAATATTACCAGCTTTCCAACAATGTTCAAATCCAGAATTAAAGACCATGATTGTATAGCTTTTTCTATTGATTCACTTTCTACCTGAGTAAAGGATGGGATAAAGGGAAATTATATTAACAGTGGAACTGAAAATCCTATTATAAGGCTGAACTAACATTATGAGCTATTACAGAATTTGTAAAAGAATGTAATGGGACAATGTGACTTTTCCAGACTGACCTAAAATCAGGTGTTCCAGATTATTCCTATGGTGTCTTTCTATTCCTTCAGTGAGCTACACTTTACCCATTTATTTGACCATTGTGAGGAAAACCAAACAAACAAACAAAAAAACTGACTTTCCTTGGAGATAAATATAAATATCAATGGAACACCCCTGTAGGAGGTCTTAGCTCTCAGAGTTACTCATTATTTTGTATAAAATTAGATTATGTCCTAACTTTTTGGTCATAACTTTTTTCATTGCACAAGATTGGTTCTAATCAGTTAAATTTTTAATCAAGACTTCTCGCTCTATTCTCACTGGAGGTTCCTGGTTATTCTTTCATGTATCATAATTTTGGAACAAATCTCACTACTGGTTTGTGAAGCCATCTTTCTTACCTACCCAATCTAGCTTTATGATAGTCAAAACAAAAAGGAAAACATTCTTCACTCTACATTCCAGATCTCAATACAACACTAATGATCTAATTTCCTGAGTCTCTGGGTTGTTTTAAATTTTAATTTTTGCCATCTCCTGTCTTTTTCCATTGCACAACAGCCCAGTAGAGAAAAGGAACCAATTCCCTATTCCATTCTGCATTTATTCTTCATTACAATTTTCAACAGCAGACATGTAGCAGTAATATTGCCATTATTTGGCTATACACAGTAGGCAAAGAGTTGAAACACCTACATTTTAAGACATGAAGATGCCTGTTTGTGATGCATTTTTTCTCTGTAAATACATACAAATAACATCTGTGTTCTTCAACTACTTCCAAAAGTTTTCCTTTATGCACACGCATTCGTTCTCTTTCGTGCAATAAATATTCAGTGGGTACCTAGCAAGAGCGAGGCATTGTGCTAGATAATGACTGATGGAAGGAAAAACAGACATACAGATAATATTTGTACACATTGTATATTAGCTTGTAACAAAATACAAGTGTCTTCCATCAGTCTAGACAAGATCATGACAATGCAACAGTGCTCATTTTCATTGTTACAGTAGCCATGTTCATCTCAGACCCAGTGATAGAGTGGAGCTTACTACATCATCAACTTTCAGGAAGTGACAGTGTTACAGACAGGCCTAAAAGGAGATGGAGTAGGTTTGCTGAAAGTCATTTTTTACCTGTAGAAACCTTGAGGGTGTAAGGAAGCACCTAGTGTTTCATGACACAGTGCATACCTCACTGTCATGCACACACCCGTGCTCAGGTGATGATAAACTGAGTTGAAATCTCAGTAGTAAATCAGATGTGGGAAAGAAAAATGATGGGCTCTTTTTATGTATGTGTTACATACATATAAGTCCACAGTTCTCAGAAGTACATAAACAAAGCTGTGTATATCACATTCTGTAGTGAGAGAAGTTAATTAGACAGGGACCAGCAAAGGCAGATACTTTTCATAAAAATGAAGAGAACAACATTCTTAGGCAGATGGGCCACTATTCTTTCAGCAGATGGCTTTGCTAATTAGATACTGGCAAGAGATAACATTTTAAAAAAATAGTTTAATTACACAGTGCCAAAAATTAACAACCACCTGAGGGTTTTTTTTTTACATGTTTGCATTTATATTCTTATATCATGTATTTCTGTGAAACGCTGGAGATTGTTAAATTGTCAGGGCAATTATAAACAAATTGCCAGGGGATGGGAGGCCATACCTGTGATCAAAATGGAAGCAAACACAAACTAGTTGGAACTTGAAATAATTGTGATTTTTTATGTAACTCGAATGAAGTGTCAATGTAGTTATCCTTGAGCATAGGCATCATCGCTAATGAACCTCCGCAGCCACATGCGACAGGTTTAAAACAAGTGGCACTTAGGATGGCATGCTGTGCCTGCACTGAAGGGCATAAAGGGACTTTGGTCGCTTTGTAGAGATTTGTCCAGCTTTCCTCTCCACCTTTCCTTCATGGTGGATATTAAGCATACTTGTTCATTTTTAATATTAATTTGCCATAGGATTGAATTTATGTCCATGTCACATACAGGCAAGTCATGTCATTTTCACAGTGACCTCTGAGAATCAGAGAATTGGGGGTGGGGGGGGGGGATTTTATATCATCTAAGTACTGTTTTTTGATTCTCACTAATATCCTCCAAAATTAGAGATATCGTAAATTATAACCTTAGAGAGTCTCATAAACATGTATTATTGTCACTTATAAGCCATATTTATTTATTTATCTTCACCCAAGGATATATTTTCATTGCTTTTAGAGAGGAAGAGAGAGACCTCAATAGGTTGCTTTCTCATAAACTCCCCAGCCGGGTAGTGAACCTGCAACCCAGGTATGTGTCCAGACCAGGAATCAAACCTGCAACCTTTCAGTATACAGGACCACATTCCAATCAACTGAGCAGCACCAGTCAGGGATGTAAACCTTATTTTAAACACCAAGATTTTCTTGCACATAATATTATAAAATCAAACTTACTTGGAAATCTGCACCACGGAACTCTCAATTTATTAAACGCTCATTGGAACCTTTTTTTTTTTTAACTGGGCTTTTTAAAGTGAGGGCTGTTTTAACTGAGTAGACAGTATATTAGATTCTTAAGGCTGTCATAAGAAAGTACCGCAGGTTAAGTGGCTAAACAATAGAAACCTATTCTCTCTCAGTTGCCAAGGCTATCAGTCCAAAATCAAAGTGTCCACAGGTTTGGTTTCTTCTGGAATCTGTAAAGGAGAATCTGCTCCCTGCCTCTCTCGTAGCCTCTGGTGGTTGTGGCAATCCTCTGCTTTCCTTGGATTTCACCTCCCTCCGATCTTTGCCTCTGTTGTCAGATGGCATATTAGCGTGTCTCTGTTTGTCCAAATGTCCCCTTTCCTGTAAGGACACTCACTGGTCTATAAATTAAAACCCAACCCTAGTCCAGCACGACTTCATCTTAACTAATCATATCTGCAGAGACACTACTTCCAAATAGTTACATTCTGAGAATCCAGGTGAACATGGATTTGGGAGAACACAATTCAAGTTAGTGCAGACAGCATGACATAAAAGTAAGAGTTTGAGGTTGACAAGTGATACCACACAAATAAGGTCATTGCTCTGCTACAAATTAGCTGCCAAATCTTAGGCAAGTTACTGATAACAATTTATTGAACTTTTATCAAGTGCTAGCTACAGTGCTAAGCGCTATCTATACATTTACCCAATTTACATCTCTAAAATATGTGGGGGAAGCCATTACTATAATACTTTTAGATGACAACATTGGCTAAAAAACTTAGCAAAAGCCAAAAAACTAGAAAGCAGAGGCACCAAGATTTTAACTGTAACTTGGCCCCAAAGCCTGTGGTTTGAACCCCTCTCTAATCACTGAAATTGTCAAAGTACATGCCCCTCACTACTGACTGTCACAGTTTCTTTGTTTTATTTCCTCATAACTTAGAAAAATATATACCTAAATCACAGAAAATGGTGTTCATCTAAGTTTAGAGCTATTGGTATTCAGCAAATATTCATTAATCAAAAAATGTATTGATTCCCCTACATAGAATATATTCATTTTTAAAGTCTCGGGATCCATCCATGATCCCAATATTGATTTTAGAGAAGGATTCATCTAATGAAACTGTAGAGCCAACAACTGTATGGCCAAGGTATAATATAAGAATCCTGGGTTGGTTTTGTGAAATTAAACATCTTGAATATGGAAAGACAGATCTATGTAGCAAGAACGTTGTGCTTTCAAAATGAATGTTGAGGTGTCATCCATCCTTTTCTGCCATAGCCATCCCGGGGCCCCCCATTAACCTGGAGTACAAACCGAAGCAATCTGCAATGTTTAGCCACATCCAGACACTTTCTTTCTGTCTCATTTCCAGAACCCCTCACCCCGACGCTCTGTTTCCGGGGACATGGATTCCATGGTGTGACCCTTAGACCAGGCAGGCATGTCCCACAGGCCCGCGCACCAGTTAGTCCCACCTCCTGGAACACTCTTCTCCCAGATGCCCACCTAGCTGATGCCCATGCCTCCTGCATATCTTTGCTCACGTGTTACCCCCCTATAAAGGTCTTTATAACTATGTATGCAAAACCACAACTGCCTCCTCAATCCCCAAAGGGAGGCAACTTACGTTTGGGCAGCATCCTGCCCTTATGTGTCCCCAGAACCTCGAACAGTGTTCCGCACGCCACAAGAACTCAACAGACAATTTTTGAATATTAAATGAGTGAATACAGGATGCCCTATACACACAGCCTTGGAACTGGCTCCAGGGTATCCCCAGCGGACCTCCCACGCTCAAAGGGCACAGGAGGCTGTGGAAACTCTGAGTGGTTGGGTGAGCCCACCACATGTTGCCCTTCTACTGTGAATATCCCACAAGGATTCCTCATCCAATCACTTCACTTTGCCCCGAAGTATGAAAAGAAAGAATGAAGGTGGCTTCTCTCTAAAGAGGGGAAGGACTAGGGACTTCAACATTTTTTCAGCAGTAGACTGGTATCTTAAGTAAGTTCTTATGCATAATTTCATATAAAAGAAGGTAAATATGGCATTTACTAAAGCCGTGTTTTAAGTGCAAGATGATCATACTAAATCATTTAAAAAAGGTGAGGACAAGTGACTGCTGAGTCATAGTGCTCTCAGTATTCAATCGTTTCTACATTTGGCTCTGTTGCCTACTTTTGAAGTAATACTGATTATGTAAATGAACTAGTTACAAATAAAGCCATCTTTGAAACTCAGTTGCTTTGGAATATAATCAGAAATGACACCAGACACTTCATCCCATGCTTCACAATAAATCAAGTAATCCAGGTAATATCATAATAAAAATTAATTCACTAAAGATTTCCAATGTGTTCATAACTTTGTATATGGTCTACATTGGTATAAATCCTATTTTAAATAACAGAATCAAAATGTATATAACATAAAATCCATGAACACATCTAGAATCCTGACAGTCCAGAAAACATATTTGACAAGTTATTGTTTTAAGGGACCAGGTGTGTCTGATAAGTAATTTAACAGGCTTGGAATGGACCTAAGGGTGGACAAAACCAAAATAATGCAGGATGAGTTGTAATAACCCAGTTCCTGAATATGGATATGCCCCACTGGGATGATTTGAAGGAAAAAAAAAAGCATCAGAAAGAAGCCAAATGTTAAAGGATATTATAATGCTTGGTATAATTTTCAATAATAATTGTCAGACCCTGAGGCTTCAAACAACTGCTGCACTGAAAAAAACGCTGCCATTAATGAGAGCCGTGCTGGAAGGTGAGACTACTAAGAGTAGCTGTGCTTGGAGTCAAAGAAATCACTTTCCTGGATCCAAGTGGATTGGTTTGAAAAGTGGCTTACTATCCAATCTGTTAGCCTAAATGTAGTCAAAAAATCCAATTATTGGAGGAATGACTATTTTCAACATAAATTTCCTAAAGTATTAGTATGTAAGGAACTCAATTCAAAGTCAATCAAGCATGGGATGAAAGTGTTGACTTCTCAAGGACTTGCTGAACTGAATGTTTCCCAAAGGTGTTTCATGGGAAAATTATTGCTCCTAATGCCATATTTTCCCTTTTTTAGAACATACAATTACATAGATGATGCCTTTCAAACATCGCAGTATCTGTAATATTCAACAGAAACTGTGATGTTCTCTAGAAGCTGAAATTAGACATTTTAGCTGATGTAACCATTGTGCTGGACATGCAAAGAGATATCCCTAAAGGAATAAGTTGATTACAGAATGTCTTGAAAAACATCAGATGGAACTGAGCTTGTTCACACTATTTGAAGGCTTTATGAGACAATGACATAAGGTCTTGCTAAAGAGATAGGTAGATAAATAAATTAATAGGAGCCTATTGGTATGGGATGCTTTGTAGGACCTAGGCCAACTCTGCAAATGAACAACTGGATTGATATAATGAAGGTTTTCTTGGAAATGTCTTCACAAAGCTCTACCTATAGAATGGCTCTGACCGATGCTTTCTTCTAGCACAGAGTACTTGACTACTGGTGATCCCATTCCTGACCCATTGGGAAAATAAAGAGAAACAAGTCTGACCCTAACCCAGAAGTGAGTTTCCTAGCCATATGATAAGAGTTCATTTGCAAATATGGTTAAAGGGTTCAAAAGGGGTTGGATCTTTCAGGTCATACAAAGCAGTAAGGCAACATGAACCAAATGTATAAATAAAGGGACCCCTGCAACTACTGAGTGAATGCAAATGAAGAGGCAGAAACCCTATTGTTCTTTGTCCAGCTTAGAATTTCACTGTATTGGTGTTAAGATATTTTACATCTTCGAGAGGACTGTCCTATGTGTGATTTTGTGTGTTAAGAGTTTTCTTTCTTGGAGTGTAAGGTCACTTACATTGGGGGTCATCAGTCTTGGTCCTATTATTCTTTATCCTAGCTAAATCCTAATGAAAACATTCTGTACAAACTATCAGTTTAATAGCCAATAGAGAAGTAAATATATGGGTGTTTGTTTTTAGTTCTTCCATCAATATTTTCTACTTTTCTGAAAACAAACCACACTTCATACCTGATTTTCTCAGCAGTTTTGAGTTAGAATGTGTACTAGAATCACTGAAGTACTTATAAAGTTCAGGTTATAGATCCTTACCAAGGAATTGTTTTATACTCACTGGACCATTCAGAATTTGTTTATTATTTGTATTATAAACACTTGCTTCCTGCGATGCATCTTACAGTTACAAAGATTAGCTTGACTTCCACCTTCAGGACATATTGAGTTATTTGCCACACCACGAGATATATTGAAAAGCCTTTTATGAGCCTTCTCAGTACTATTTCCGCAAATTTTTGCTTGCAGCTAAGAGAAATGAAGATTAAAATTTGTCTTCTGTGTACATTTGGGCAGTTACATTTCTCTCTTATTTTAAATAAAATGTATAACAAGATGATAAACTTCTGTTCAAGACACATTATTTATAATATCCTGATGTTAAATGTGGACTAAATGAATGTTATTGATATGTTCATTTCTCAGTTAATATTTAACATTCTCATTATTTTAGTAATATCTGCTTAAACTTATTAAAGCAAATACATAATTTAACATGAAACAGCGATTTGTGATTTTGCCGTTTATTTCTTCAAACATTTTTCTCCCTTCTATAGGATACTCAACTTATTTATGTGCCAGGGGCAAGTCTTAAAATATTATCCTTACAAAACTCTGTGATGGAAATGAGCTCCATCTAGTAAACAAGTCCAAAGTGTTAAGTATGAAAATAAGAGCTCGTAATTTATTTTATTTAATTTATTTATTCTTAGAGAGGGGGCAGGGAGGGGGAAAGAGAGGGAGAGAAACATCGATTGCCTCCCTCTCACACACACTCAGACCAGAGACCAAATCCACAACTCAGGCGTGTGCCCTGACAAGGAATCAAACTGGCGGCTTTTTGCTTTGCAGGATGACACCTAACGAACTGAGCCATACCAGTCAGGGCGGAGCTCGTAATTTTGTGACATATATATGATGTTTAAGATATTTTTATTAAAAATTGATATTTTGTTATATTTTACAATAAATGGAAGTGAACATCACTTGGTCTCTCCACCCCTTTCCATGTATTCTCAGCAACTCTTCTGATACATGATTAGACACAGATGACAATGAATTGCCAAATCTTGCAACTTTACCCAAATTCCTGTAAATGAATTTGAAGTCAATTATTTGGCTCTATGGCTCTGAGTAGTATCCAGAAACACAAACTGTGTATGTCTGGTGGTAGGTCATTGTGGCAGGCTGAATAACAACTCCTGTAAAAGGTACTCACATCCTATTCCCTGGTACCTGTGAATGTTACCTGTAGGCAGAAAGGACTTCGCAGATGTCCTTTTAAGGATCTTGAGATGGGGAAATTAGCCTAGGTTATGCAGGTGGGCCCCACATATAATGAAATGCATCCTTACAAAGGGTGGCAGATGAGGCTTGACACACACAAAGGGGAAGGTAATATGATCACAGAGGCAGCAATGGCACTGCTGCAGTCATGAGTCAAGGAGAGTCACGGCCGCCAGGCTCCCCAAGAAGCAAAGAACAGAGGTTCCCCTAGAAGGGCAGAGAGGGAGCCCAGCCCAGGCGATACCTTGATTTTAGCTCCTGGCTTCTAGAACTGTGAGGGAATAAATTTTGTTTGCTTTAAGTCACCAAGATTGTGGTAATTTCTTATAGCAGCCAGAGAAAACTGCTACAGGCAAATGTATACATAAATTATACACAAATGTGCAAACACACAAACACACACACATGTAATTTTGATCTCATCAGGTAGATAAATTCACCTCCATGTTCTGCCAAACATCTGAGCTGGTCTCTGTAAATATAAAAGACACAGTCCCTGATACCGAAAAGATCTCTCAGAGGGATACACTCTGTGATTCTGGTTGGGCACATTGAAGGGGAACGTGGCCCAGATGTGGCTGGGGGTGAATCAAGGGTCAAGCTGGATTGTGGAAGAACTGATCAGTGAAGGCAGGGATGGGACTTCATGCAAAGAAAGGGAATTAGCTCATGCAAAGGCCTGGAATGGAAAGAAAGCATATCTGTGTGAGAAACTGAAAGACACTGGGATAGGGAGTGAAGAGGAATATGGCTTTACAGGTGGGCATGCAGCTCAGGCCTGGTCTCGCGAGCCACACCAAGGAGTTCACACTTTGTTCATGATCTACAGGGAAGTCATGGTAGAATGTTAAGCAAGAAGTTGGCATGGTGAGATTAGTATTTGAGAAAGACCGCTGTGGGGGCATGGTAAGGCCTGGACTGGAGAGTGGGTGACTAGGAGACTGGGCTAGAGACCCTTGTAGGCAATGAGCAGTCAGATATTGAGAGCTGAAATAAGCAGTGATGCTGGGGTGACAGAAGGGGTGAGTAACCAGCTACTTAGTAGTGGGAAGTGCACCATAGACATGTGGGAGATGACCACATACCTGACCTGACAACTGGGTGGACATCAGTAGCTCAAGGTTATCTAATCTATAGCAAGACCCTAATTCCCATCTGCTCCTTTCAATGATTTTGGACGAAGGGCCACACACAATCATGGACTGCCTTCTTTCCATCCCCAAAGTAACTCCAGTTGTACAAAAGTAAACTACCTTTGCAATTCAGCTTGAAGAAAAACATAACAGAACAATAAATTTACTTCGAAAATAGAAAACGGTTGACAAAAATTTTATAGGATGTTTCTATCATCACACTTTTGAATCAAACATACTTTAGTTTATTGGTAGTAAATTTTGGTTTACAAAGCCAACTGAAAAAACAACAAACAACATTTGTCACATGAAAGTTTGTGCTAACACTGTAAGAATTCACAGTAGTTCAGTATAGGACCTTTTTTCAAAGTCTAATGATAATAACTTATTTGCTTAGAATTCTGTGCCCAGAGTCAAGTAAATGAGATGATATAAAAGCAATATGACATAAACAAATGAAAAATGACAGAAAACTTAGAATCCCTGACTTACAGGACATTTAACAAAGTTAAAGAAATTAAAGCTTATAAGTAAAAAAATTAGAAAAATAAAATGCAAAAATTAAGTTTTTCATATCTGTTAGGTTAATATTCCTCTTTATATTTTCACATATGTGAAAAATTCTGAAAGGAAACAAGCTATCAAAACCCAAATATTTATTCTGCCTCCAAAACAGCCAAATTCAGAATTCACACTAGAGATTTTTGGGTATCAATTATGATTCTCATTATCAACAGAGAAAATTTAAAGTCATTGTTAGGAAACACTTTGGGTCTGACCCTAATTTTTCAAGTTTTGACTTTGAATCACACTGCCCACCCTTTGGATAAGCAAAGCGAGTTCAACCAGACCCAACAGATACACAAGGACTATAGAAAGCACTCAGTCATCTGGAGTTGTCACAATGTTCCAAGAGTGGCTGGTACGTGGAAGAGCAATGCAACAGCAGGAACAAGAAATCAGACAATGTTTGACAGTAACACACCTTCAAAGAGCTGCCAGGAAGATATACCGGGGGAAATATTCCAGAATGGTTGATGGGGATGATGTACAGTGCTCTCCTGCCCATCACTACACACTCTGCCCTCCCACCGGCCCTGTGAATCAGGCACTAGTATTCAATTCATCCTGCATAGGAGGTAGAAAGGTGAATAACTTACCAAAGATCATCAGGCTATAAGTGGGTGAGCCAGAATCTGAACCCAAGACATACAGCTCCAGCATCCATAGTCTTGGCCCATGTGCTAAGGCCCCTTCTTTTGGTGAGCAGAGTGCCAGGAACTCAGGAGATTTCTAATTCCTTCCTGTCTCACCAAAGTCCTATTGAAAGATCAAGTTTCCTTGCTTGGAGCTTCTCAAAGGAAATAAAATGTGCTGTTTTCTCTTTCTAATAAAAAGGGAAAAGACCCATGGAAGGGAAATGTGAAATAAAATGGTTTGGCTGAAGAGATGATGGCCCTTCATTTCATTCTGTTGCTACTGAGAATTTGACAAAGTTGTTAAGATTTCAATGTGCATTCCATAAATATATTCATTCATTTGAAAGTCTTAGCCAGCACCTACTACCCCCAGCATCACCTCAGGCTGTTTGAGCTCCGAAAGTACACAGAAAAACACAAAAGTAACCGTAGAACAGTCTATCACTCTGCACTTGTGTAGAATTATCCAAGCTCGCTTGAAATAATATCAAAGGCAAGTCTAACAGCAAGTATGTGTGGGTGTGTCCACAACCCCATCTGACACGTTACATTTGGGTGAAGGTTATTAAACTACAGAGAGGTCATTCAAAGTGGGTTATATACCCAAAGTGTGTTTCTATGTTGGATTTGATGAAAGAAGGAAAAAAACAGCCCAACAGAGATAAGTAATGTGATCAGCACCCAGGTCAACAGAGCTGGAGTCCTGGATATGACAGACCCGCCCATCAGGCAGGCACAGCTAAATGGGATTCTAAGATCCCATGTCCTCACATCCCCACCTAGAGTATGGAGGACAGCCAACCCCTTTCTCCCACAGCACAGCACAGGGACACCCTGAGGAGGTGTGAGGGCCTTTGAAGAGGTGACGCCAGTCCTGGAAAACACAAAGGCCTTAGGACCTGGTACGCTCTGGGTTTTTTCACTGGCCAGAAGTCAGAGCCTGTCTGCTCTCTCAGAGAATGTCACTCTTCCTTCTTCCCAAATGGTCTTACAATTCCCCCTGCTGTCCTTTCACTGGAGGATCCAGCCCTTTACAATTTCCCTAAATGGTTCCAAGGCTGACAGTAATGCCAGTATTAAAGGGAGAAGCCAAACATATCTCCTGAAGCCATCGCACAAGCTGTGGGAAAACGCGGGCTTGAAATTTAGTGTTTTCTAGGACAGTCACACCTTAAAGGAGCTCTAACATCCCTGAAATAAGTAATGGTGACAGTTACCCCCTCATTTCCTAAGGCCTAGAGATGTGATTAGGCTGGATAATTAAGAGAAGTTGCTTTCTCTTCTTCGTTTTCCCAAATAGGGTACCTTTTTTTCCCCATGTACATCTATATATACTCTCACTCAAGGCCAACTGATTTAATGGATTGTGATGATGGATCATTAGGTCTCTTAATTATTTTCTTCGGATTATTGTAGCTATGAAAATCAAGCCACAAACATTCAAGTAGCAGTAATAAAATATTTAATTGCTTTTTAATTTAGAAATGATTTCTGGTTATGAGAACTAACTCTGTCCCACTGTGTTCATCATTTCTCTTTGCATATTCAAAGACCTTATCAGTCTATTCACAACCATTTTGATTGGTTTACTCCTATGGTGTTTTGACAAATGTCATCTGTAATAGGTTAGATTTGTGTTCATACTAATATAAAAACCAGGTGACTCAACCAACACATAATTCTTAATTACTCAATTTTAATCGAGTCTATGAAAAAAATGAATGCAGCAAGTCCACATGTGGTCTACAAACTTTTACAATTTTACCTTTTCTAAACATCTGACCCTCGGGTATTTCCTGAAAATTTGATCCCTATAGGCCATCTCTGCTGATTTCTGCTCTCCCCTTAAATAACGGTGTGTCTCAGGAGAAACTCTTAGCATTAGGAAATAGCCTCTATATTGCCATTACTCAGTGATAAAATTATTATTGCATAGTTTTCCTTTTAGGACAGTATTACCTGGCCCCATGAAGGGGAAGCCATCCATACACACTACCTCCATTCTTACTCCTTGACAGGAACCATTCATTCTTCTAATTCTCTTTTGAGCATATCCTGTGTGATACCCAAATGGCATCTGAATCACCACACATGATCTTCCTCTGTGTGTCCCAACTTGCTTCTCCTAGTTTTATTTATATCACTACCCACCCTGTTGCTCAGGTAAGAAATATACAAGTTATCCTTGATTCCTCTCACTATCCACATCCAATCTACCAGTAGATTCTGTTGGATGTAATAAACACACACACACAATCCCAAATCCATCCATGTCTCTACAAGAATCTCTTGCCTAAACTATGGTAGCAATTTTCTAATTGGTGTTCTTCCTCCAATCTTGCCCCATTAGAACCCTCTCTTTACATCTCAACCACATGTAATCCTTTAATATGAAAATTAGATCATGTTTAATAACCTCTAATGGCTTACTGTTCTAATTAAAATAAAATCTGGAGTCTTCAGCCTTGTTCACAAAACCTCACGAGATTTTGACCGCATTTCACTGATCACATCCATTCCTCTGCCCCATAACCACTGTGATCCAACAACTCTAAACATCTTTACCTTGCTTTAGCCTACCAAGGTCACTCTCTCTTCTGGACCTTTGGACTTGCTGGTCTCCCTCCCCAGAAATCTCATCCCCACACCTCTGCCTGACTCTTCGACATTCGGATATGAACTCAAACATCACTGAAAGTGGAGCTTTTCTGAACATCTTACCTACAAGGGCCGTTCAGTATCACTGCACTTGAATTCTGAGCAGCACACTTACACCTTCTAATATTTTCCTTAACCATCGACTGATTACATGTTTGTCTCCAACTATATTCAAACTTCTAAGAGAATAAAGTTCCTTTCCTTGGTTCACTACTTTACTTCCTGCCCTTAGAAATCAGATTGCACACATCACATCCTAATTAAGTATGAAATGAAAGCAGTGATGAATCTGAGAGTTCAAAGAGGCACAATGACTTTGCCTTTGGAAACTTTCTGCACAGGTAACCACCTCAAGGCGAGAACCTCATCACATCTGTTATTAGGCGAGCCTGGTTCTAAGGCCATAGTTTCGAATGTCTGTAAAGTTTGATCAAATGGCTTTGCATTTCTGAAACTCATCCTGCAAATCTATGGACTGGGAATAATAACCCCTGTACTTCTTGTTTCATAAGACTGTTATGAGAGAGAAAAAGATGAATGTGGACGCAGTCTATAAACTCTAGGACAGGGTAAGGCAGGATGAGTAGCTGGGCCTGGAGTCTTCTGTCTCCATCTGACATTGAGAGCTCATTTTTGTCGAGCATGCATTGGCTGGCCTGTCAGGTGGGTGTGGCATAACCAGGGTGGTGGGGGTCCCCATCTGATCCTGAAGAGTTCTGAGTCTGGCAGCAATCCAGAGAATAAATCCTTTGCACAGTAATATACGCAGAGCAAATTCATTAGTTATCCTCTCCATCGCCTCCTCACAGTAGCCTACACTGGAGACACTGAGAGAGCTCTAAGACTGAGTCTTCTCACGTTTTGCTTTCAATAGGATATATGGAACATGTACAATCCCTGGAGAAACAACCACAAAACTATTCTCAGGGGAAAAAGTGACGCTCGCCACATCTGGCAAACTATGTACATATTGATTTCATATATATATTGACTTCATATATAAATATATATTTCATATTTATATATGATTTTTTCATACCAAATTTAATTTCACTGAAAATAAAATGAAACAAATGCTTCTGTGTCATACCTGAAAATGCTCGTCAAAATAGTCAGTTCCGACACACGATGTGTGATTTTGTTAAGGACTGAGACTCTGTATGGCTCTAAACAATCGATTATAATTTCTCCTCACAACAGATGATGTCAGTAGATAATTTTTAGAATAAATGAAGCCCCTTAATCACCTCCCACTCCCATTTTAGTCATAAGGCATCATGACTGATTCAGAACCCAAGCAGTAAAACCACCAGCAATGCACTGATGCCGGGCACAGCTGCCAGATGTTCACAGTAGCTAAGCATCAAGGGACATCAGCGGATGTCTCAGAAAGGCTCAGGACTAAGTTATAAAAGAGGAAACAGAGTCAGGCAGCTCTGTACGCAGCAACTGAGGCCCCAGGAGGTGTAGAGAAGTCCAGCAAAAGGTTAGGGTGGGTCAGGGCAATATCACTACACCCCACGACTGACTACCAACACCCCAAGGTTTATACCACCTTATAACTCGCTTAGACTGAAGACTGAAAACTAGCTGAGAAGGAACAGTGGGGAAAAGAGCTGTCAAATGTCATGTTGCTAAAATAAAAGAGAAATGCTCATACTGATTTCCTTGGAAAGAATCTCTAAAAAACTTATCAGTCTTACCCTCTCCCCTTCAAATAGGTTCTCAAAATGCTAGTTTGAGGCTTACGACTACAGACATTTTGCTACTTAAGTTAGAAGCTCAGTGAGCCAAAATTTCACAAACCAATAAAAATTCTGACTTCACTGGATCAAAAAATGTCGTGATCAGACTTAGTCTCGGGGACGGTGTTAGGTTACCTAACGGAGGCTGGTGGTCAAGCAGGCACGCTGCTCATCAAAGAGGAAGGGAGAGACAGCAGGTCTGTCTGTCAGTTCATCTTCTCTACTTTTGAGACCAAAGGCCAAGTCGTTAACATCATTGGGTCGCTCTTTCCTTATTTGTAAGAGACAATAAGAACCCTGCTCCCACCACCCTTAGGTCTATCTGGGCATATGGAGAGCTGGGATGAAGACTGGTTATTGATTTAGCTGAATCTTTTCATTTCTCTTTCCCTCATTATTCCCGGAGAGTGTTATGCTCAGTGGAATAAGCCAGTCAGAGAAACACAAGTACCGTATGATTTTACTCATACAGGCAATCTAATGAATGAAACAAACAAACAAAATAGAAACAGACTCATAGATAGAGAACAGTCTGACAGCTGTCAGAGGGGAAGGGGGTTGGGAGGCTGGGTGAAAGAGGTGAAGGGATTACACACACAAAAAAGGAGGGAGGTAGAAGAAGGTAAAAGGAGGATAAATGGTAAATGAACGAGACTTGACTTGGGCTGGTGAACACACAATACAATATACAGATGATGCATTATAGAATTGTACACCTGAAACCTATATAATTTTATTAACCAATGTCGCCCCAAAAAATTCAATAAAAAAGTTAAAAACAAAACAATAGAACTAGAGAACAGGCAGGTCACTTGCCTCCTCCCCCTCCCTACCTGGAAGGAAGGTGTCGGTTGTTCTTTCTGACTCAAGTGCATTTTTTTTTCCTTGACTGTCATTATGCTGTATATATCATTTCATATCCTCTATTCTGGTTTACATTATAACACAGTATCCTGATGTTATACAAACTTCATAAGTATCTTGATCACAAGAGAGGGGCTGTGTTCATCATTTTCGTCGGGCTCATCAATCTTCTGCACAGCATGAACTTGGCACAGAGAGGCCACCCAGGAAGCACTGTTTAGCTGAACTCAGCTAATGGCCACATCGCTGTTCACTTCAGAGCTATGTCATCATTTCTCTAACTCCCCTAGACAAACCAGTTATTTCTGGTTCCTGGTTTCTATTGTAAATTCTGCATATATGTAAATATATAACCCTCATTGTTTAATGGAAATAATAAATAGCAACAATCTCAAAGGGCCATGGAAAGTACTAAGAAGAATTTATCGATGCATTTAATACACAGCCTGCACATGGTAAACCTGCAAAGTTGCCTATTTAATGCTTTTAATTATTTAAAGAAAAAACCTTTTAAATCCCATTCTAATCCTTCAGGTATCTGTTTTTAACTTGGAAATAAAGTAGTTCCCACCTACCCTTGGGGACATGACCCATTCCTTTTAAGACCCTCAGTGGATGTCTAAAACCTATGTATACTATGCTTTTCTTGTCCATATATACCTGCGATAGCATTTAATTCATAAATTAGGCACAGTAAGAGCTTAACAATAACTGAGAGTAAAATAGAACAATTATAATAATATACTGTGATAAAAGTATATGAACATGGTCTCGCTTTCTCTCAGACTGTCTTCTTGTCCTGTACGCACCCTTCTCCGATGCTGCGAGATGATACGGTAAATACACGATGAGACGAAGTGAGGTGAAAGGTATAGGCACTGCGACGTGCAATTACGCTACTATAAGGGTTACTTGAAACTGCTTCACTAGGACAGTAAATCAGATAACCCAGATGGCTACTCAGTGACCGACAGGCAGGTAGTCTATACAGGGAGGGATGGGGAAGAGTAGGTTTACAGTCGCAAGTATGTGAAACACAGAGTTTATTTTTGTATTGTATGTACTCATTATTGTATTATTTTTCATACGAACAACTGCACACCTACTTTTGCCCACCCCAGGAGAGCATGCAGGATGGAGTGGGATAGGAGAGATTTCATGACGCTACTCAGAACAGTGTGAAATTTTAAAATCTCTGAATTGTTAGTTTTAATTTCTTATTTAATCTTTTCAGACCATGGTTGCCCTTGAGCAACAATCCACCTTAAGTGAAACCACAGATAACAGGGTCTTACTGCATAGCTACAGTGGAAGGGAGAGATGCAGAAAGCTACTGGACAGACATCTGCTTGTACCAAATATTCTTAAAGGGCTCACAGTACCAAATGGTTCCACACGTGTTGACAAGAAATGGTTATTTGCTTTGGGGGGATTTGAAAATAAAATTTCAAATAAATGCCTATGGAATTCCAAATGATTTCAGAAGCTAAATCCATTCAATCAGTAGGAAGAAAAAGATGCAGATGTCTGCCAAAAAAATCTGTTCAGAACGTTAAGTTGCTTATTGTCATATTTGGAGAAAGCTGGAACAAACATTAAGGAATGTGCATTAAGAAATCCCTGAAAAGTTCTTACCAATGTGTGATTCAGTGAAAAATATTTCCTTAGTCTTTGTATCCAGCCCCTTCCATCCTCAGTTCCAAACAAGGGCTCTGAAGCCCTTGGAATTCCCTTTGTTATTCACAACAAGTTCCCTTCAACCACACCTGAGTTTATGCTAAGGAGGTGACTCATGGAGAACCCCAAAGGTGGTTTCAGGATGAGGGCTGGTTGCCAGGGAAAGCAACCATAAAAGGCAGTGTTGGCACTTACCCCACCCCTGGGTGTCCAGGAAGAGTTCCATCATCAATAGCCAATAATTTAATTAATCGTGCTGATATAATAAAACACCCATAACAATACCTAAATGAACAGGTTCAGAGAACTTCCAGGCTGGCGAGCACATGGACGTGCTGGGGGGGGTGGTGCCCCAGGAGGGAGTGTGGTTGCTCTGCTATGCGCACCCCGCCCCATTGCCTCGTCCCGCGTGTGTCTTCCATTCGGGTGTCCCTGAGTTGCGTCCTTTATAATAAACTGGTAAATGTAAGTAAAATGTTTCCTGGATTTTGTGAGCCATTGTAGAGGATTATTGAACCTGAAGGGGGTGGGGGGAGATCCCAGATTAGTAGCCAGTAAGTCAGAAATACAGGTGACAATCCAGATTTGTGACTCTTGTCCCAAGTGGGACTGATTCCTTGCCCTGTGAGGTCTGAGTAACTACCGAGCGAGGTAGAACTGAATGGAATAGGACACCAGGTTAGTGTACACAGATAATTGACTGGGGTGGGAAAACACGCTCCTTTGATGTCAGAAGTGTTGTGAGGAGAAACAGATTGGATAATGAAAGGAATAAAACTGCTCCCTGCTTTCTCGCTCTGTCCCCCAGATTCCCGGGTGTCATCAAGAACACTTGAATCCCGCCATTTAACCTTTACGACTTAAATTTAGGTTCTTGAAAAACAAAAGAGATCATGGTTTTTAATGCCTGTGACCTATCTCCCTAATTCCCCTGCAGAGATTGATAAGAAGAGGATTTAGTTTGTAAATCTACTTTTGTTGTTGTCTTTAAGCTAATTTTAAGACTGGAAACTCTGGAATGATGGCTAAGTGCCTAGTTTCTTTTTAGGAAATACAGGCCTGTAATGAAAGATGTAAACAAATTCAAATTCAAATCTATTTGGGGGGAATTATGTTGTAAGATTGGAAGAGAATAAAACATACCGTTAAAATAGATCACTTTACTTTTAGTTTAGGTCTATTACTTCCTGTTTAAGGGCACTGCACATATGCCCAACACATTTCCCTAAGCCAAGACGAAGGCGCCTTGTGCAGTGGGGATAAAGACAGAGGGCAGTGAGGGAGGGGAAGAAGACAGAAGAGAGCCAGGGAAGAGAGGGAACTGCGGGCCTTAGAAGGCACGAGGGTTGGCAATGGTGAAGAAAGCACTGAAGCACTCAACCTCCAAGTCCACATTTTGTTTCAATAACGTTCAAAGCAAACCTCAGAAGAATCTCCTAAGTACTTAAAATTCAAATACGGTCATACATTCAGGGAACCATTTGATAAGACAATGAAGTCAAAGTTGATGTCAAATGAGTCACTTGAGCAGAAAATACCCTGTGGTTCCCAGCTCTGAGATTCCTGGCTGGGGGTAGCAGCATCCTCATAGTTACACCCTCCTGGGAAATACATGGCTCATGTTCACAGTTTCCTCAGTGGACCTAGAGACGGAGAACGGAAACACAAACAGGAAGCCCATCCCCAGTTTTACAACTGTGTATGTCCTCTTGGAGGATAAGAAAGCTATCTCCCTCTCGATAATGACTATAGCTCTCGAATAACAGGAATAACAAAGAACACTGGTCACTATCTAAGTCACTTGCTGTCATGAGGCTGGGGAGTACAATAAGGGAAGATGAGGTGGGGCCGAGAATCCTGTACCTATTAAGTGATTTTTTTTATCCCTTCTTTTGAGTTCCAAAAAATTGGCTAAGAATTGTCTTGGATTTGAAATTCCCTCTAATCTTATTCTGGGGATTCTTCCCTGTAAGGTACAGACACTTTAATATTCTGGAATGGAACATGAACTGAGTGACTGAAACAATGAGCAAGTGGTCTTCTGTGACTACAAATGAGTGCAGTTTCTTGGCTGTCTCCTTCAAACATGGTGGTGTCTGGCCCACAGTTCAGGCCCACTATTACGTGCTGCCTGGATATCGGGGGGAAACTCACAGGGTCTCAGATGGCCTAACTGCAGACTTCCCTCCTGGCTCGGGGCTCTGTTCCCATGACTAAGGTCCCTGAGCCAAAGACCCTTGCTGGGCCACAGGACCCATGCTGTTCCAACCCATCACAGAGTACTGGCTTCCGTTCTCTGCCAGCCCCTGAAATTATTCGGACAAGCCAGTCACATCTTCCCTGGGGAGCAAAGGAGCACCGCACCCTCTTAATACTGCACAGCCTGCCTCCCACAGCCCTGCTTGTTCCCTCTGTTCCCCACGTGGCCAGGCTCACTGTGTGGTGTCCTCCTTTCCCAGCTGGGCTGTATATGTGACAAACTGCTGTCATCTCATCTGCCCAGTGCTGAAAGTCCCGTGTGCAACCATCCCCGCTACCTGCTATCAGAAGATCCCTTCTGTCCCCACTGGATTGGTAGAAGGCAATTAACACAGGCATCACCTTCTGGGTTATGTTAAACCAAGTGCAAAGGAACAGCCCCGATCGCTTCCTTTCAAGCCATCACAGGACTAGTTTGTACCCACAGTGAAGCAAGCACTAGCTAGCTCCCCACCACGGGCTGGGGGGGAATGTCAGGCGCTCAGCTGGCACGCCCTGTTTTCATGTTGAGGGTCTGGCATTTGAAAAATGCTGGAAGAGAAAGGGCAGTGTTTTGCGGAGGAAGACCAAAGAGGAATTGCTAAAGTTTTAACATTCCTTGCCCCACAGCACCCCTTCCTTCTCAGCCTCTCCCACATTTTCTCCCACCATCACACACAAAAAAAATCCATTTATCTCACATTTCCCAACCTGTTTGTGAACAAAGGGCGTCAGTGCTCAGTTCCACACTCCCTACGCTCCAAATGTTGCTGGCTCTGCTTGCCCTGAAGGCATTTTAGGATAACAGGGATTTTAGGTTTGAGTCTCTGAGTGCAGGTTGAGGATTCTAAGGAGAGAACAGCCTCATCCAGTTGGTATTCCCTTTTGAAGTTTCAGATGTGAGACGTCTGAGTTGGTCAGAGCACATTTCATAGCACAAGTGGGTTTTTGTGCTTTCTGGGTATCCTATCAATAGAATCTGCAGGCATCTTGCTACTTGTAAATAATATTAATATAATAAAGAGCATGAATAGTAATGTATGATTTGGGGGTATCCTGTTATTTGTGACAATTTCTAGAGGACTATAGTTCCATAAGTGATGATTACACATTTACAAAGTCTCTGTCAATATAATGAGGTAATGCCTGGCTGAATAAACCATTATTTTTTAGAGTCATTTTAAGCTACACTGGAAACTTTTATCAGGTCTCTTATGACAGTCCAAGAAAACAACAGTTTATCTATAAAACAAAAACAACTTCTTCCACCCCAGAAGAAAAAGCACAGGAAGATGAAAGCCAGGAAATGATGGCAACTGTTCTCCTTTCATGGGAAGAGCCAAGCATGGTTAAATTAAGAATCTCTTTATTTCTTCTAGACTAATGAAGAGAATCTGATACAGCCCAAAATGCCCCCCAAACTCTAGCCTTGTTCTGGAAAGACCACAAGTATGTCATCCTTGTAGCCCCGGTTCACAGTCTACGTTTGAAATTTTCCATAACAATAATAATATGGAAGTTTTGCCACTTTCTTCTGGACATCTGAACAATAACTTCAAACACCTATTACCAAGTACCTGAGTACAGAGTAAAGGAGAGGGACTTTAATTTTGAGCCTTTACTTAATTCTCAGAAAGTGCCTTGAAATTCCCGTTTTACAGTTTAGGAGCCCACAGATTAGGAGCCTAAGAGGTTCAGCTTGAGGGTAAACGTCTTGCTGAGCTCTGCTCAGCTAGAAAGTGGCAAAATCAAGGTGGAACGCTAGGCTTGGCTCAAAACTCTGGGATGTATCCACAGGCCTGTGAGTCCACCCTACAAACAACGGGATGAAGCTTTTGTGTGGCTGTCAAAGTCAGAAAAAATAAATAAAGTCTCATTTCATATACACTAAGAAGGGGTTGGGTAACTCCATCGGCTCTTCAGTTTGGGGAGAGCCACGTGACATCAAATCCAACCTACATCCTTTGTACCTTGTCCTCTAGATCACACTGCCAAGCTGTTGTCTGGTCTACTCGGTCAGTCTAATTGGTTGAAAACATCAATTTCTTCTGAAAGTCTATTGAAACTTTGACCCACTTGACTTTATTAAACTTTTTCTTAAATGGAGCTGACATCTACCACCCCACATAAATACTTAGCCTTCTTCCACATTATTTGTGCGTTTTGTTTATGAACCCCTAAATCATCTCCCTGGACCTTCTCCTTTGAGGCCAGTGTATCCAAGTCACTTGGCTCACTCAGGCTCCTGAATGTGGCTCCTGATTTCTATGACTCTTCTGGTTCCTTTCCTCCCTCTTCCTCCTGATTAGCTATAGCTCGAAAGTATAAAATTAAACTAAAATATTGAAAGATGACATGCCATGTTGTCTGAGATATGCTTCAAAACAACCTAGTGCTGGAGTGTGCACGGGAAAAGGAGGTAAGATAATAGATAAAACAAGATTTGCAAAAATGCTGATAAATTTTAATCTGACTGCTAATACAGAGCTTCGTAATACCTTTCTCTTCTCCTCTGTCTATGTTTGAAATTTTCTATAATAAAAAGCTGCTTAAAAAGTTTAGCATCCAATAACATGTATACCACTTCAGACATGACAAGATTGGAAGAAGCCAGGGCACTACATTCAGTATTGTAACACTGATCACTGAAAAATATGATTAGGTTTTAGAGCCACCTAAATCTGTTACACTGTGTCTTCTGACACACCTATTCCACTCCCCATTCTTGACGAGCATAACTGAGTCTTACTGGTTTTCATTCTTGGGGGATTTAGCTCCAGTTATGGAACTGTTTACTGGCCCTTAAAAATATTATAATGGTAGATTTTACCTGTTCAGAGCCAAGGGACCCTAAACCTGTCAATCAACTTATTCGCTTAAAACTGCCTTCCAATAGTTTCGGCACATCCTTTAAATACTAATCTGACCATTGATAAAGATACCGAGATAGTGCGAGATTAGAAACTGAGAGAATGAACTTTCTGTGTGTGGAAAACGTGCACAGCAATTCAGTCTCAAAGGGTGAGTATTAAACAAACAGTGATAAGATCACCCATCTTTCGAGAAAAACACAGGAAATGAGGTCATGAAACCCTGAGGAAAGGAAATGTAAAGCTTATTATTTTTTATGCCTTTCTGTGATAAAGTTCATAATTTGTCAGTCAATGGTAATGTGATAACACTGATATAGAAATGAAAAACCTTAATGATGACAAACTAAAAATGCCACCTTAATAAATATTTTTGCCCCCAGGCAATAAGAGTTAATGTAGAGGTAGGACACATTGAATCCAGAAGTGAGAGAAAGAGATAACTGAATGTTAATAAAGGATTTATTTTCCTTCCACTATGGCAAATTTCATTTCTTTCACACTTTATAAATAATCACCTTCAACACTTCAACAGATTGCTGTAATTTATTATGAATTTTTAAAATGCTACCTTGTATATAGATAATCAGCACCAACTGTCTGATTTGTAATTGCTTAATAATTAGGGGATAATTTATATTAAACTCTGTTTTAAACAGACTAATTTATTTTTAAAGTAGGTATATTTCAATTTGTTTTAGAAATAATGTCAGTTTCAAGATAAAAAAGCTGGTAAGTCGCACATATGAATCATACAATTATCTCCTGGGATACTAAGCAAAACCACAGTTTTTTTCCTCCAAGTTGTAAGATCAGATTGTTAGACTAAAGAAACTACCAGAAATATATCCCCTGGGAATGTGACAGAAGGCCATATGGGAAGGAGGCTATACAGAGAGAAAAACTATTGGATGGAGAACTAAGAACTTCATGCACAACGAATCCTCCAAGTCCTCACCTGCAACAAATTACCTAGGATAAAGTCCCCACCCCCAGTCAGAAACACCTTGATGGCATATGAAGGAGAGGAGATAACCAGGCGGATAACATATGAGGGAAGTTTAATACTACCGCCTATATTCATAGAAGCAGTAAATTTGGATATTAATGGTAATAACGACCTATTGTTTTGGAGGTGTGATTCTATCCTGATTCAAAAACAAGACACTAGAGATGGCTGTGGAATTCATAAAAGAATAGAAGAATTGCATTTGTGTCCTGATTTTGTTTTTTGTAGCTATGCAACCTTGAGCAAATTGCATAACCAGTTAGGTTAGTTTGTTCCTCTGGAAGTATGGAAAAAAAAAAATGCCCTAATTACCAAAAAATTGTGCTACAGAGTTCAAAGGAGATAATGCCCATGAGAATACTCTTGTTAACACAAAAGTAGAATAGAAACATTTTAATTACAATCCTTATAACAGTAGCTAAAAAAGGCACAGCATACAGAATGCAAGACTCTGCATGATAAGGGATGCTACCTCTAAGAAGTACTTATACTCTGTACTTCTCCTAATACATTATCAACATATAATATATCTCCATGGGCACAAAATAAGGATTAGTTCTAAGGGTCTTTCTTGACTCAGGTAACCAGTGCTATTAAATTCCATATAACAATGTGTCCAGTCCCCTTTTAATAAATAACTGCAGAGGGTTTCCACCATTCTTCATTAAGAATGCCTCGCCATACCTAAATTCTGTATGTAACAATGGGTTCGTGCCGAAACCTGCTTTCCTTCAAGGAGTCTGGAATTTTAGTGCGTTCCAGGCAGAAGATGCCTATGTGACCAGCCCTCAGTAAAACCTTGGGCACTGAGCCCAGTGAGCCTCTCTGGTAGACAGCGCTTCACACCGGGGACGCAGCTTGTTGCTGGCGGAACTACGCCCACCTGATGCGACCCCGCTGGGAAAGGACTCTGGGAAGTTTGCACTTGGTGTCCTCTAACTTCCCTCAGGTGCCTTTCCTCTTGGCTGATTTGGCTCCATATCCTTCACTGTAAGAGACTCCAGCCATGAGCGTGACTCTATGCTGAGGCCTGGAAATCCTCCTTTAATCCCGGGGTGGCCTTGGGTCGCCCTCCGCCCCAGTACAATAACAACTCTCCAGGCCCTGGCCGGAAGAGAAGATGTGAGAAGCGTTAGAGACTGGGTGAAAGCTGTGGCTGGTCAGAAGCTCGGCCTTCAGTTCAAGAGCTTCTCAGGTTGGCCCGGGAGCTCCGGTGCGGCTCTCAATAAACTGGGGGACATTAGCCTGGACCCATTCTAGTCAGATTTGGAGGAGATTTCTCCATGAAAATGTGATGAGACTTTGTTTTATCACTTCCACTTAGTAAGAAGATACCAAGAAATGTGAAGTTTTTAAAAAATAAACAAACAATTATGTATGCGTCTCTCTATGTAATTTAAATAACTCGTTCGTTAACCTAACCTGAGTCTGTGTTGATAATATTCATTAATATGAATGGAGAACTTCCAGGTAAAATAAATGCCACTTTGTAAGTCTCATGTAATCCTCATAATAACCCTACGGTAGGTACCATTATCGTCCTCACTTTACAGATGAGAAACTAAATATATTGATATTATAAATTAAGACGGGCTATCAAAATTTAATTTCTAATATTTAATGATCTTGTTAGACCTGGTAAGATTAAAAAATGCTAAAGCAATAGACAATTTGCTACATTTTAATAAAGGCATATTTACTTCTATAAGAATTAAAATATTAACTTCTACTAGAATTAAAATATTCTTCACCTCATTTTAATACCTAATTGAATCCAACCAATAGATCCCATTCAAAATATGTTTCCCTACTGCTGTCAGATACGTTTGTTTATACCAGTGGCCTGCAGCTGCTGATGATCCCCTCACTCCCAAAGGACGTTCGGCAGTATCTGGAGACATTTTTGGTTGTCACAACCTGGAGCTGGGAGGGGTGCTACTGGCATCTGCTGTTCGGAGGCCGAGGGTGCTGTTCCACCTCCTAGAATGAATGTACAGGGAAGTCCCACCATGAAGAATTACCCAGCCTCGAATGTGAGCTCTGCCAAAGGTGAGAAAGCCTGATTTATACGGAAAGTAAATCCATACTGATATGATTTTACTGACTTTCTAGACAGGGTTATAGAGGGGTATTGAAAAATATCTGGATTCTTATCGACTTCCAGATCATTGAAAAGAATAAGGCAAATGGAGCCACAGAACCCAATTAAATGGGACTAAGACACACTGCCGTCCCTGACGGGGGAGAAGACAGCCGTCTGACATCTGTCAGATGGCACCCTCTCAGGAATCCAGGGGCCTCTTAGGTGAAGTGAGAGATGGCTGGCTCAGGTCTCAGTTCCTCCCCACTTTTAAGACAAGAACATCATCAAATTTAGGTTCAATGAAGTTCACTCTCGAGCAAACAGATTCGTGTCCAACACACCTTTAAAAATAATGACTGCAATAAAATCACAAAGACCAACAAATACAGTTACGTTGTCACATATGACATTTCAATCAATGACAGACTGCATTAACAGTGGTCCCATAAGATGATCATGAGGCTAAAGATTCCTGTCACCTAGTGATATCATCATGGTGCTTGATATTCTTAAAAGCAAATCTGCGATTTAAAAACAAACAAAAAAAAAGGAAGAAGAAGAGGAAACCAAGCAAACCACCATGGACATATTTCGGAGTAACACGCCTCCTCAAGAAGAGCCAAGGCATGGCCTGCAGGTGTTTCAGAAGAAGGCCTTGTTACGAGGAGGTGACAGCTCCACACACGCTATCACCCGTGAAGGCCTTCCAGAGGGACAAGCTGTGGAGGTGGAAGTCAGTGACATTGATGCCCCTGAGTGTGTTTGTGTCTTAGAAAATATTTTTGTGCAGGTGTGAAATATGTTTATGTTTTAAGCTAAGTGTTACTACAGAAGAGTCAAAAAGTTAAAAAAATTTAAAAGCTTATGAAGTAAAAAAGTCACAGTAAAATAAATTAAGGTTACTTTCATTTTGAGGGAAAAAATATCCTTTATAAATTCAGTGCAGCCTAACTATCCCGTGTTTACAAGTTCACATTGATGCACCCTAATGTTCTAGGTCTTCACTCACCACTCACTCTCTGGCTCCAATTTCCAGTCCCACAGGCCCCATTCACAGCAAGGACCCTTATGAGCACACCATTTTTTAAGTCTTTTCTACCGTATTTTTACTGTACTTTTTCTATACTTAAAAATGTCTAGATACACGAATACCATTGCATTGCAATGGCCTTACAGTGGGCAGCACCATGACATCTGTACAGGTTTGTAGCCTAGGAGCAGTAGGCTCTACCTGTAGCCCAGGTGTGCAGTAGGCTAGGTCATCTAGGGTTGACTAGGTCCATTCCATGTTTGCATACTGACAAAACGACCTAGTGATGCACTTCTCAGAACATTTCCCCACTGTTAAATGAAACCTGACTGTAGATGAAAGCTTTCTAAAAAATGGCTCAGAAAGATAAAGCAAAAAGGGAGCTAAGGTTGGATTCCAGACAAGAAGCCAGAACCAATACAAGCGGCGAGCCATGCCTTTGTCCGTGTGGTTCCCAGTAACACCAGGGAAGAGGTCACAGAGTCTTCCCAAGGCAGTAACAGGAAAAGCGGTAACTGCACTGTCCCTGCAACTTTCAGTCATGCATACAAAATGACACAGTGTCCTCTCCTGTGAAGTGGATGTTAAAGAAAATCAGTATTATACAACATTTATTTATAGCTAAATCCACTTAATTAAACACAACTAGTAGAATATAAGAAAAGAAATAGTGAAGTCTCAGTTGCTGCAGGTACACTGAGACATTACCAATTTTCTGGCAGTCACATTTGACCACATGGAGAAAGAGCACCCCAACTGGGCCCTCTGCCCTGACCTCAGAAAGCTCTTTCTAAAACACACATTCCATCCTGTCACATGTGTGTCTCCCCATTCCACAATGTAACACCTGAATTCCTAGCGATAAGGCACAATAAAGGTGCCCACACCCTGATCCTTGAGACCCGTGACTATACAAGTATTATGTTACATGGCAAGGAGGCAACTTTGGTTGCAAACAAAATTGAGGTTACCATCTCAGATGACTTTGAGATGGGAGATTCTCCAGTGAGTCCAATGTAATCACATGGGTGTTTATAAATGAAAGGGGGAGATGGGAGTGTCGGAGTCGGCAAGGGAGACGTGATGAAGAAAGCAGAGGTCGGAGCGGTGTGATTGCTATCTTTGAAGACAGAAGTTGGCCGTGAGCCATGGTGTGCATGTGGCTTCCAGAAGCTGAGAGCGGCAAGGAAGCAGATGGTCCCCCTAGGGTCTCCAGAAGGAACATAATCCTACCAACGGGTTGACTTTAGCCCAGTGAAACCCACTTTGTACTTCTGACATCCAGAATGGTAAGATAATAAATTTACTAAATTTACAATGTTTTAAGTCACACAGTATGGTGTAATGTGTTACAGCAGCAATAGGAAGCCAATATATTTCTTGTTTTAGTTTCCTGTTGCTTTCTATGACATTGCCATAAACATAGAGGCTTAAGGTAATACCCCTTTATTATCTCAGAGCTCTCAAGGGGCAGGAGTCTGGCTGGAGCCTCTGTTTTGGGTCCCACCAGCCTGAATCCAGGTGTTCACAAGAACTGAAGTCTGTTTGAGGCTCAGGATCCTCTTCCAAACGCACTGGTTGTGGCAAAATTCAGTTCTTTGTGATTTTAGGACTGAGGTCCTCTGCTCCCAGAGGCTGCCCATCAATCCCTGTCGTGGGGCGGTTTCCAAAAGATGGAAATTTCCTTCCTAAGTCAACAAACAGCACAACTTCTGCTGCTACTTGGAGTCCCTTTTAGGAGCCCACATGGTTAGGTGAAATACACCTCACATAATCTCCTTTTGGATAAACTTATACTCAATCAGTTAGTGTTCCTCATTACATCTGCAAAAGCCCTTCACCTTTACCACATAGGCTGCCTCACCATGGATATGAAACCCCCATTGTATTCGCAGGTTCAGCCCACCCTCAAGGAGAGATGATTACACATGGCACGCCCACCAGGGGCCGGAATCCCCAGAACCATGTTAGAACTCTGTCTACCACACCCCTTGACAGGGAAAACTAGGTGCTTTGCCAGCCTGCACCAGTGCACCTAACCTCTCACCAAATCCCCCACCAAAGGCACGTTAGAAAGCTACATGCACTGCCCTGCTATGCTCACTGTTTCAAAGGACATGTTTAACCTCAGGCACGCCCCGCCCCCTTCTGTCTCTGGTGACTGCCCTTAGGTTGTGTCCTCGGCTGCCTCTTACCCGTCTCAAAGAATTCACACATCACCTCATTTTCATGGTCACAATACCTGACACAGAACTACTACATACCTCAATGCGCATGATCCCTGGCTTTACTAAAATATGTCTATAATGATTTTGCCTGTGCCCAATGCTGCTTCCCTGATTGAATGTTCCAATTCTGAATGAAAGCACATTGTAATGAATATCTAGCAATGCAATAATTTCCAGTAGACTATAAACCAGTAGCTCATGTAGAGTTCTGAAAGAAAGTAATAGTGACAAGGGGAAAGCAAAAGACCTTCATTTTCATAATGTAAACTCAAACCCAGATTTCCTTGCCTGAAAAGTATCAACATAGACACATCGTGAATGAATTATGTAGAGAAAGCGGCCACGTGGGAGTTTAAAATGAGCCAGCGAATAAGGAACGAGGAGAATATAATTATTTCCATTTCTTTTTTATGACAGATTGGGCCTGTTCCAATTCAACACTATTTATCAATTGTTTTTAACAGTCACCAGTGATCGAATTTTTTTCTAACCTTATTTTCTAACTTAAAAACTCTTTCGCGGGGTAAAGTTTTTAGAAAATCACAAATGGAACGAACTCCCTGATCAGAGGCCAGTGCGGACCCTCGGTCCTTTTATGTAAAATGAGGAGCAGCTTTCTTATTTGCTCTTGCAGGTTTCGGCTGGAAGAAGCCTGCCTACCACCACCACATGGATATGCTTTCGTGAATCTCTCTCCTTGTGCCAGTGCACCACACATTGCTCCAATTAAAGTTCTACTCCAACCTGGGGGCTGGGGCTGGGGGGAGGCACGGTCCACACAGCCAGGCCCCTGGACAGGAAATGTAACAGCAACACAGGAAGAAGGCACCCATTGGCCAGCCACATAAACTCTGCCAGTCTGGGGCAGCTGGCCCAGCAAGACAACTCACAAATCCTTCCATTCTGATAATAACACCAAAGGAGAGGAAGGGAGAAAGAAACATCTGTAAGTATGTGCTAAATTCCGCACGCCTCCAACACCTTCTCAAGTCCCCTGCCTTTAATTAGAAGCATTTCCGCATCATTGCACAATCCCTTTGTCCTCCCAACCACTGTCTAGCAGGCTTTCTATGGTAGGAAGGATTTCTAACATTTCTTGTTAGAAAATGTTTCTGCTCACAAAATGCTTGCGTTTCTTGATGTAACTGGCCTACCTCCATGGTAGAGTGTTGGATTCTGCAATTCATCAAGTAGAGCAGGTCCCACGCATCTATCACTGGGCCATGAACCAGCCAAGACAGTGTGGCCTCTGTAAATTGACTTGAAAGACCCAAAATACCGAGCACTCTTAGCTCTTCAAAGAGAGATGGGATTAAGACAGGACTCCTTAATTTGTCTTGCAACACATTCACACACAAATTAACACATGCTTTAACTCAAACCACAGTCACCCTGTGAAAGCCTTGAGTCTTAAGACTCAAAACCAGCCAGGCTTGGTTCTTCTCTAAGCCAGACTTAAACAGCAGCTTTCAAGTTTCCACAGCAGCTGTTCTGGTGCCTGATCCATCACTCTGCCCAACAGCGGGCCATGAGGGGCACTGGTACCCTCTGGTGCAGGGAGGGCTGATTTCAGGAGCACAGATGAAGAACAGGATCCCAGGGAGGTCTCAGAACGACCTTCTTATCCGCGAGAGGTGGCCCCTATGAGGAATCTTGACCCAGGCGCTCTGCTGGGTTCTGTTTCAAGGGGACCAGGAGTAACACTGTCAGAAGGTTTGGGTAATTTTAAGAAAACCAAGGCAGGAAGTACGAGTTTTCAGACAAATCTCCTAAAGAGCCGCACTGAATAATATTTATCTTTTTGTATGAAGCTTCCAAGAATATTAGAAGTTTGTCCCACTGTGACAGGATAGTAAGAAGCTAGGAAAATTCCCGGGCAAATGGAATAGGAAAACTGAGACAAGAAAATTAAACAAGGCCGAACAGTTTAAGCACTTAACTGCCAGCTGGTGAATCGTAAGGCCTTATCTTCCTTAACCAAGGACACTCAAGAGCAAATGGTTTATACCGCCCCTCCTTATCCAAAGGATACATAGCTTAAATCGCCCTGGTCTCAGAAAATAGAGGACAGAGACCATTTAATGTCCTTTGTGCCAGCTAAGCCCAAGGACAGATGAAGTCAGGGGAATAAATACCAAAAACGCCATTAAAAGCCAGACAGACACAAGATAAAAGTAAAACAGTATAGCAGACCAAAGAATATTCCCAAACCCCGCTATGCGTTCATTTTGACACATCAGCATATTAAAAAATGCATCTGGAAAGCTGAAACCCTCCCCTAAGAGTCTCACCAGCAGAAAGAGGATAAAAAGCCCTCAGGACAAAGACTCAGTGCAGGCTCGCTCTAGAACAAGCTCATGCCCCTTCCTCCTAAACTCTAAGGGTCCGCATGAGACTTGCAGCCAGCGGACCAGTGGTCAGGGCAGCTCAACCTGGTCGTACCCCCGATCCTCTCTCCAAAGCCATCTTTTCTCTTGACTTCCCAGCGAGCTAACGGCAGCCCTGCCTGGGCTCTCTCCTTCCCTCCAATATTTCTAGAGAGCCAAAGCAGAGCCCCGCCTGTGCTCTCCTTCTACTTTTTCTACCCTAAGTCCTTTCTTTGTTTCACTGCCCCCTGCTTTCATAAATGTGCTCTGAAAATCACCTGGACTTGAGTTGTGAAATTTTTCCTACACAAAGTCAAGAACCCACACACTACAGGCCAGCCTGGTCCCTGTCTCGTAACACCACCATCCTGATCAAATGGAGAAGAAAAATTAAGGCGCTACAATTTGATCTGTAACATAATAAAAATATGCAGAGATTTCTTATGAAGTTGTATTTGAAAATGCACCTGTGTTACATGTAAATGGGTTACCCTCCATCTGATCGTTCCAACATAAAGTCCATTTTTTACATTGTTACAATGCTGAAAGATGATTTTAAAATACATATTATAAGAAAAATTTTTCCTACCATTTACTGATAGTTTCATTTTCCATAGAATCTAGAGCCCACCCCCACCCTTCTCCTGGCCAGTCTAGTCTATTAATAAGGTTAAGCAATCTTTGTGGTGTGATTTTTGAATTCACATGTACTGCTTTGGGCAACAGAGTAGGCCTCAGCTTACCATGATCACTGCCAGGGAAGTACCCTATCAAGTGGGGCCCCAACAACATGGTCTTAATGCCACCTGCTTCCGAGTCATAGCTGACTGGACCAGACAGAGTTAACACGCTGAAGTTCCAATAAGATACTCTTTAGTTATTTGTTTTCAGCAGAGAAAAAACAAAACATGATGAGAAACATGAGTTTCCTGAGATCTGCTTGGACAAGCCACCTCCTGCATCCCTGCACACGTGCTGAGTTTGGACCCTTCAATCGTTGGGTATGTTCCCCTTCTTTGGATGCAATCAAACCCATCGCAACCAACTGCAGTCCACGGGTTTTGTCTACATAGCCCTGTGCAAGGAAGGAGAGAGTGTACACTCTGGAGTGGTCGGCAGTGCAAGAGACCAGGAATTATGAGTCAGCTGACCCATTTCCTGTACCCTCATCAGGCATATGTGCACGCGTGCACACGTATGTATAAAACAAATAAGGACATTCGTTTTTACATTAACTTAGACACCAGCATTATCTGAAAAATACCATCTGTATCACATTTGCTAATGTTAACTAAATATCTGTTAAGTGGTTTCACAATCAGCAAGTGTATCAAATTCTATTTTTAGGCATGACACTAAGTATTGTTCAATTCAAACAAACTAGACAATCAAGTTATTTCATATATATACAATTCTTACAGCCAAGTATTTCTTTGTACTCTGTGATTATTTTTAGATGAATATAACTAGGAATTTTCACCCTGTAGAATTTAAAAAATGATTAAATGTCAAAAACTTGTCAAATTTTTGACATTTAATCACTTATTGCAAGGATTTATAATTTATATACCTTTGAAAATTCTATACTTTTGAAAGAGATGAGATACATTTTCTAATTTGGGTCACTATGACACAGGGATTAAAAAGCACAGCAAGCAGGCCAGTCTGGCCCACCATCTATAACTATGCACAAAGTTTTACTGGAACACGGCCATCTTTTTTCATTTATGTATCGTCTGTGGCTTGTTTGGCACCATGATGGCAGTTGATTAGCTGCATCAGAGGTCATGTCACCTGCTGTGCTTCAAAATTATACAGGAAAGCACTTTCTACTCAAACCCTAATTGCAAAAAAAAAATAGTAAAATGGTCTCACAGTCAACCAAACTCATTTAAAAAAATGTAGATTCTTAAAATCCATCTCTCTTCAAAATCATTGACAAACATAAATGAAACACATGACATATATGTAGTGCTCTAAAACAGAATTTAAAATAATTTCAAAAATGAAGAAAGTTATAACACATATTTATAGGATACTTTACTAATCAAGGGTCCTATAGAACATGCATGACAACATCGCATCACGTAATTTGAGGAAGATTTAATAGGAGAATGATAAAGAAACTGGGGTGAAGAGAAACAGGAGTCCCCAGCAGCTACCAGAGGGTCAAGATAGACGATGGGAGGAGACTGGACCAATACAGAGCGTGAGGCAATGCAGAATCTTGTCATGAGGGTCCTTGTGCTAAGCTGACTTGTGGTCAAGGGCCACAGCCAGTCCAAGGGGACTCCAAGGGGGCAAGTGAAAGGAATCACAAACCTGACCTCCCCTACCTCCCTCCGGCAGTTTCATACACCTTTTCCATTGGTCCACCCAACTGGACACCTAAAGGCCTGGGAGCATGAAGCGGTCCATGCAGGCAGCAGGGCCCCATGGAGAAGGGGGAGTTGCAGGGAGAAGGACAGGAGAAGATGCCCAGCACAGGTATGTGTGCTTTCAAGGGCAATGGAACAGGGAACATGAGAAAATAATTGTGAAACCATTCCCAGTGGTGTTTATATCTCAAGCAGTGCACTGTCATGAATGAAACTCATCTTCCAAAACCACGGTGAGACTAAGGTGGATTTATTTTCCAACAGTAAACTAAAAACAAATTTACCAAAAACTGGCTGTATAATGAAGTGGCTGGAACAAAAAGGTGGTCTTGATAAGATTCCAATTAACATGGCAGTACCTAAAATGCAAGTCATAACCTAGGTCTAATTCATCTCATGTGGTATTTGAAAAAAGAAGAAATGTAGGAACAAAACGAATGAAGAACAGTAAAACCTTTCATCATGCTCTGCAAACAAAGATCTTGCTCTCTTAAAAAATAATTTTAAATTAAGTGACTTTTCTCTTGAAAGAGAACCCAAGCTGCGGTACTATTTTAATCAATTTTTTAAGTTCACTAGAGACAAGTATTGTGGTGTTCACAAAACACCTTCAATGGGACCCTTCTGTATTTCCCAAAATGTTCTGCTGATGTGCCCTAATCAGAAAGACTACTAGTATTTACTCCCTATCAGTGTATAGTTCTGTGTTTACATATTATATACATAAAACTGTACATGCATACATTATATTTTATTACAATGCACATATTTATAAATGACAAAAGATATTTTAAAATAAATGTTATTATATATTCTAAACAATTTTAAAATATTTTAGTTTATTAATTTGATATGATAGTGATTTAAAACTGTTTAGAAAGTCTGTTTTGACATTCATTTCATTTTTATTTTTAGACTAAAACTGTTACAACTAAAGTAGATACCTAAAAGAGATTTGTAAATCCAGATGCAACATTGGCTGTTCCATTTTTTTAAATCTGTCTTCCAATTAGATAGTTTCTTCAAATTTGCATAGTACATTTCCATCCTACCGATGTCAAAATTATCTGCTTCAAAACTCCTAAGGGAAGTTTAAAATGAGCAGAAAACACACTGAAACCCTCTAGTGGAAAATTTTATAACCAGGTGCAAAGTATACATAAAAAAATTTTTTCAATTTTCTAAATTTTCAATCTGAAGTATAGATAAGATCATTATAGTGACACCTGTATGCCAATTTCAACAACAAATTCACAAATGTATGATTTAAAATATTACTTTTCCAGTGCATGAGATTTTTTTAAACAGCAGATTATCTCACTCATCCTTGAAATAAAATGATTATTTTTCCTAAAGTACCTACTATTTACCATATTAAAAATTACAGAAAGTTCAGCAAATTTGGATCAGTTATCTCTTAAAAAAGGATAGACAAATAGACATATATTCATATGTGTGTATATACATACACACACCCACATATTAAGTTAAACAAATGTAATATGTTAGATTAATATACAACTCATTAAATATGTTGCCTAGTGATGCCCAGAGAATCTCTGTATGGTACGCTCCTGCCCCCCATTTCATTACTGAACATTGTAAAGATTCTGCCATATTAAAAATCATAATCTAACATCCACTCGACTGATACTTGTAAACCAAAACCCTCTCCATCTCTCCACGATAGTCTCAGCATGCCCCAGAAGTTGGCATGTATCAGCAGCTTGACATATTGAGAAAGCATCAACTTGCATGTTAATATTAGTAAACTTTATATTAACTTTCATATAAAAATAATAAAAATGGAAATTCTCATGTTTTCTCCTTACCCCCTCTGGAAAGCACTGTTTTTGACTCTCAGGTCACTGCATGGGACTCACCCCCAGGTGTTCATTAGAAATGCAGATCCCTTGTTCAGTGGGGTCAGAATATATGGGAGGTGGAGTCATAGGGCATAGAGCTTAAGGAAGCTTTGGGATGTGGCCAACAGTGTGCTCCACAGATGACTACCACAATATCCCCCTACAAGGCCCTTCTTCAGTGTCATCAGCTGATCCCCTCCCAGAACTGGAGTCTAGTTTACCACTTTACCTGGCAGGACTGTGGCTGCTATCACCAATAGAATAGGACAGAAGTGACCCTGTCTCTGCCAGTCCCATGCTCAGCCGTAACTGGCCTGCCGCTTAGCTTCCTACCTCTTGAAGCCAGATGCCTCATAAGAAAGGCTCTATCCAGCAGAAGTGGTCTGGAAGATAAGATGACTGATGGAGAGAGAATGGGGTGAGATGAGGAGGGTGGGGAGATGAATGGGTGGATGGTGGATGGATGGATCACAAGAAACAATGATGTAATGATGTGCAGACACACAAGAGTCAATAAACCAGCTTGAATAGAAAATCTCCAGTCCCAGCTGCCTCATCTGATGCTATCATGATCATAATTGAACTTCCCAGCCAAGATTTTTTTGGAATTCCTTCCTGATCGACAAAATTGTGAGCAAAATAAAACAGTTGTTTTGTGGCAGTCTGTTAGGCAGCAACTGATCACGAAAACAAGGAGTGATTATTTTGTCACAAGTCTAGATGTCTAGTAGAAGACACTTTCTCTGCTCATCACAGGTGCCACATGCATCAAGCCCACTCTCTTACCAGCATCTGTGACCCAAGATGCAGCACTGTAAACAGACTGTCTTTTCTTCCCCAACTCGTCAGCCCACCCAGTCTCCCTTTGCCCAGCTGGGCAGAACATAAGTGGCACAGGGGCAACAGTAGCCTTTGGAAGATGCCAAACATAACAACAATGATTTTTTTAAACAGATGCAAATGTGTGAGCCCTCCCTCCCCCTAGTAAATACCTACTGCCCCACATTTACAAATGGGTTCTGTCAGTCCTCCAGAAAGTGAGTCCATTTGTGGTCTTGATCTTAAATTACAGCACTTACCAGTATAAATTTCATTTGGAAAGCCCACAATTGTAACAATAAAACAACACTGACATTCATTCAGGGTTTACGATATGCCAGGCTGCTCATTTACTCATCATAGAAACCCTGAAGGAAGGAGTTATGATTATTCCTGAGAGGAAACTGAGGCACAGTGAGCTTAAGAAAATTGTCTAAGGACACATATAGTAAGCTGAAGCAGCAGACACCCAGAGAGTATTTTCCAAAACTCTCTTCTTCAGCACCTCTAGGACTACAGAAATTGTATGGAATGCCAGGTAACTAATATTTGCTGAATTTCTAAAAGATTAACGACTCTAGTATTGCTTGTTAAGTTTAAGCAATTGGTTTTCATGGTGCCTTATTTATTAAATAGAAACTGACACGGAAAATATTAGTTTGAAATTCCTAAGTAATACAAAATGTATCATATCAACTGTATCATGTGGGTAATTCGAAAGGTAACACTACTGCTGTTGGTGTAGACCAGTGCTTCTCAACAGGGGTCATTTTTGCCCCCCAGGGAATATATGCAATTGTCTGGGGACATCTTGGGTCCTCATAACTAGGGTTAGGGGGAGGGAGGGAGGGACCCCTAGTATCTAGTGCGTAGAAGCCCAGGATACCACTAAAAATCCTACACTGCACAGATGACACCCACAGGGCAAATAATTATCTGGCCCAAAATATCAACAATGCCAAGGCTGAGGAGCCCTGGTAGAGAAGGTAATCAGAGCTGTACCCTCGGCTCTGACAGTCCCAGTCCCTGCCCCTGACCATCCTCTCTCTGCTCTGAGATCCTCTAAGACTGTACATGTTGCACCCTGCAATTAATCACAGAGTGTCTGCAACAGCACTACCTCTGCCACCACTGATATTTCAGGAGCATAAATCTTATCCTGTCAGCTGGAACATAAGCTTCTAGTGAGAGCTCAGGTCCCCTTCCTTTCCCAGAAGAACGCAGGGCAGTCAGTACCGCATATCTATTTGTCAATGTGATTTACCTTATAATTTCTGTTTCTTCAAAACTTGAAATGAAAAACTCAAAGCAATCTGGGTAATTGCTTCCTTCTGAGAACATGTCTTCATTAAACTTTGTCTTTTACCTCTTAAGGGTTCACAACACCATCCTTTCCCCCTCACCCTCCAGGACACATGAAAAGCAAACATTCTCTAGTTTTAAATCGCAAGGAGAGCTATCACAGGAAAAACACAAACTTGAATTAATGAAAATGTAGTTACCAAAATTCCAGCTGTTTTATTTTCACTGCATGGACAACTGGTAATTGATGGTTTTTTTAAAGCAATAATATTGATGAATCTAATACACATCATTAAATTCTACACTGCTCTTGGTCTCAGTTTGTCACAATATGCATATATAATTTTCTTTCAAGTCTACTCCTCCTGTATTATTTGCTCATCTGATTTTTTTCTCACTTTTCCCTCCTCCAACATTAGGTTTATTCAGATCGGCTATTGATCTGACATATGCCTGGGTTAGCCCTACTACACCAAGCACTTGGACATGAGAAACTGTTAACCCAAATTAGTCATCGATATTCAGGTAAAGGTGGTGGTGGGGTGTGTGTGGGGGCGGGGTGGGGGGTATTGGTATTTTTTGCAAAAATAAATAAATAAGTAAATAGCTTAATGTTGGCATCTGTGTTAGCTGTGTACTAACAAAGAGAAAAGAAACAAAGAGCAACTGGTCCCTTCATTTGTGATATCACAATTACAGTCTCCATTATTTCATTCTCTGTCTTTTATATCTGGTAGTACCTCTACCAATAGAGGTATATAAGTGGTTTGCAAACATGTTGGTTTTTAATTAATCATAAAATGGAAGAGAGGGAAGAGATAAGAAAATGGAATTGGGAACAGAAGCTCAGATAATATGCAGCAGTGAATTATCCCCAAATCCTGTCTGTGAAACTTGGCCAGACGGCACTTGGGCTTCTCGCCACACATCTGCAATGCAGGGCCCCATCACACATAATTCCCACCCAGCTCAGCTCCACTGTAGCTGCCCAGGGTTTGTGACTTGGATGTGTCATGATTTCTTGTAGGTGTTAAACCTGGGGTGTAAGCCTGAACACATGCAACCTGCATCACTTTGAGGAGTTGCACACCCATGAGATCTTTCCCAAAGATGTCAGCAAAGTTGCAGGGGTAGTGGGCACTTACCTGGGGCTCAGAAGTCATGATTCTGCCAGACACCATGAGAAGGACAGAGACTCAGTTCCACCCATTCTTTCCGGGCTTCCTCCTACTGTTTCTTGCACAAAGATTGACATGATGTCTCCTTCATATCAATACCTATTGATGCCAACCTCCCTCCCTGGAATATCTGAATACCTGGTGTTGTTCAGATCCTTGACAAAAAGCTCATCACAGATCTGCTGACTAGCCTACCTGCTTGACCTGTCAGAACTCCAGACCCCACCCCTGTCATCCGCTTTGTCCAGGGACCCTGAAATTCTACATATTTCACCCCAGAGCAGGCAACTCAGTCTTCCTTTACAGTAAGAGTGAAGAAGTGGCTTCCTAATAAGCAAACAAACTAGTTCCATTCCTAGGCCTACCTGGTTCCACAATTCATTCATTCAGTCAGTCAGTCATTCATTCTCTCCCACTCTTTGATTTTCACTTGCTTTGTTTTCCTCCTCCTTCCCTCTCCTCCTTCTCTTCCTCCATCAAGATTAAAAACTGTCTTTATAAATACCCACTGGACAGCCACTTGGATGCCGCACGATCACGTAAGGTCACTAGGGTCAAAGCAGAACTTCCTGCCTTTCCATGCCCTCGGCCCACCCAAATGCTCAGCTGCTCGTAGCCCCACTCTCCCTGCACCTCTGGGATCAAATGCACCACTTTCACAGCCCATGCTTGGGCCTTTTCTTACAAAGATGACTAACACCAATATGTTTGTTTCCCAGGGTTCATGTTTAAAACCGGGATCCCCATGATCCCAAGCCCTTACTCAGCAGGCATGGAAAGGATTTGGGGATTTCCATCTTTAAATGTCGATTTCCATCAGTTGCTGGTTATCTACGCAGTGAATATAAAACAGCTGGAATTTTGGTAACTACATTTTCATTAATTCAAGTTTATGTTTTTCCCGTGATAGCTCTCCTTGCAATTTAAAACTAGAGAATGTTTGCTTTTCATGTGTCCTGGAGGGTGAGGGGGAACGGATGGTGGTGTAAACCCTTAAGAGGTAAACAGACCTTTCCACCTTTAAATGTCTATGGAAACAAAAGTCTCTTATGTTGTTTTGGAATCTGATGACCTAACAGTGTCACTGTGTTAAAGAGTCAGTAAACCTCGAATCCAGCTCCGTTTGTAACACTCCTTCTCCTGAAAAAAGCAATACATAGAAATAAACTTCCTTTTGTGAGCTGGGAATTTTGGCTTGTAAGCGTCATCTATTTTTCAGAATTAAGCGAACAAGGAGAAAAATGAGAGGCCAAATAATTCACATTGATGTTTAAATCTACGGCTTGGTAGAATTCCATGACTCAGGTGGTATGTGGAAGTTGAAGGGGGTGCGGGCACCGGAAGAAGCGGACGGAGGGAGGGGGAGTTTCTGCCCCTGACCATTCTGCTCTCCGATATTATTAGCAGAAGGTTAAGAGCACGGATGTGGCAGCCTGGAGGTCTGAGATCTAAATTGGAGTCCACCAAGGTCAGAGATGTGTGACATTGACAAGCTTTTCTCGTATGCAAAATCAGGATGGAGATGGTGCCTATCAAATAGGTGTCCTGATTAGATGCAGTGCATGTTGAGCTCTTAATGCACAGATGGATATACATAATAATGTCCCAAGATTGGCTACGATCACCATGACAAGATTCAGGAAAATTTAATGTTTTATATATTGTTAAAAGTCTCCAGAGAATTGCACTGCACATATCTGAAAGATGTGGCTGGAACTGATTGTATTCATCCAAATAGCACTGAATGCTTCCTCTGATTCTTAGTAGAAAGAGCAGAAAATATAGTTTCTATTTGCCAAATAACAACTCTGATCAACCAGTGGAGCAACAGATAATTACTTATCATTTAAATGGTATTTTAATGTGATGAATGATAATAAGGGACTTAAAATCCTCAAATGCTACCATGTTAATTTTCAAAGTGTATGTAACTGGAGCAAGGAAATAGATACTTGTATCCCACATGAGGGAAGGAATAGAGTCTAAACATAGTTATTTTCGAAGGTCAGGAAAAAGGTTATTAGTGTATAAAGTGTATAATTAATATGCTCCCTATACATTCATTTTTAGGCTTATCATGCCTTAGAGGCTGGCCTAGGAATCTTTAAATATACTAACTATATATATTCACTTTGTAAGCTGTTACAAACTGAAATTTGAAAAAATCTAGAAAAATAGTTTTGTTTTTGAAACAGCTAAATGTGACCTATTTAGACAGAGCCTTCATAGAATCAGGCTGTATGCACATGAGACATTCTATAATTATGCAATACACATTTTCTATGGAAATAAAAGTCTCTTATGTTGTTTTGGAAGAGAATTGTACTTTCCTCATATGTATTTTTTTAAACAATTATTGTGCCCCTTCTGGCAGAATTCACTCCCACTTTGAATGTTATGAGAAAAAAAACTAATAATTTGGGGCCTAAAATTTGACTCATGATCTAATAAAACAGTAAAAAAAAAAATTGGAAGTTAAAGGATGATAACAATGCTACAGTAAGTTGTTAAATAATTTCACTAGAAATTTACATATTGCATTTATGCCATGGACACTAGAAGGTTTTATTCACATTGAATAACCTTTTTCCCTTCCTTTCCAATTTACTTCAAGTGGATCCCATCTTCTCAAGTTTACTGCTCCTGGTTCATACATCTTCTTTTTGGTAGAAACACTTCCTGCATCTTTGACCATGGGAATGTGTTTAAAATTATATACATTTACTCCAATCATGCTTCAAAAGGACAAGGGCCATTTTAATTATGATTTCCTTGGGGAAAAAAAAAATCATCCATTAGTAGAACTGTCCTGTTACTCATACATGCAAGGCTGATAAGAAAGCCATCGGGGTAAAAATCTCTATTTCCCAAGGTAAAAAAACTACACATTCTTTTCTCACCCAGAGGACATATTTACATTTATGGTTACATGTAATCCCACTTTACTCTCAGTTGCCAAAAGACATTGGATTATTATGCGCTTGGTCAGATCTTATAATGCTTTTTTTTTATTTTACATTTTATAATTTTTGTGTTCAGGGTTAGTTAATTTAGCTACTTACTTTTCTGTAATTATAAAAGGAAGTCTACATTTTAGAAAGTCTGGGATCAAATATACATGTAAAACATCATAGAGAAAGTAACCTGATCCAGACATAATATCTCAAAATTTCTGGATTTCAGGATTACCTGATGAAATAATACCTCTGTAAAAGTTTATATTTTAAATTTCAGAATTAGTATGGAGGAAAACAATACAGCAAGGAAAGGCAATAAGGTGAGGGAAAGGCAGTATTTTCTATGTGTAAGACATCATGCTCCAAACCACATAGGCTAAAAAAATACATAAAAGCACCGGCCTCTCCTCAGGGAGCTTGACCTGAGTAATGGCAGAAGCTTCGGGGCGCACCTTCATAGACAACAGCAGGAAAGCGACACGCGGCTGGGGTAAGAGCGAGGGGCGCAGCTTAGCTCAGAAGGCGAGGGACATCACTGATGCTCTGTCAGGAGAAACTAAAGGGCTGGGGAAAGGGATGAAAATCAAGGTGCATGTGGTGAGCTTAGAAAATCTAATGAGAGCTGAATTTTAAAAAAGGATAAGTGTGGCTAAAAGCACAAAACAAAATGTACTTACACGTTTTCTATATCCCATACCATCAGCTAAAACATTCCACGAAGAAGGGAAATACACTGACATGGTGCATACGCACCCCCACACACAATTAAAGAATATATAGCTATTAAGTTAGGTGACCAGAATGTCATCTATTTATTAAAAATTACATTGATGGTGTTATGGGATGCATTGTGTCTCTCAGAAAAGATATGTTGAAGTCCTATCCTTTGGTATTTCAGAATGTGATCTTATTTGGAAATAAAGACTTTACAGAGGTGATCAAGACAAAATGAGGTTCTCATGGTGAGCCCTAGCCCCGTCTGACTGTGTCCTTGTGAAAAGCAGACATTTACACACTGATGGGGCAAAGACAATGTGAAGACACACAGGGAGAAGAGGGCCAAGTGACTAGAGCGGCACATCTATGAGCCAGGGAAGGTCGAGGGCAGTCGGCTAACGCCTGAAGCTGGAAGAGGCAGCAAGGACCCTCCCCTAGAGCCTCTGGGGAGAACACGGCGCTGACCACGCCCTGATTTCAGATTTCTGACTTCCAGACCCATGAGACGATACATTTCTGTTGGTTGTAGCCATTCTGTTTTTGTCACCCAGTCACAGCGGTCCTAAGAAACTACCGTAGATGGCTAGAATAAAAGCATCACAATTGAATATCTTTTTAAGCTTTTGAAAATTTATTTCTGAAATAAATAAAAATGTGAAAGTAATAAATACATAGTTTAATTCCCTAGCATTGTACTGATTCTAGTTTTCTAAGAATATTAAACATAAGGTCTGTTCTCTGGCACAGAATTCTGAACAAGGGGTTTAAAGAAAAACATCTGTGATGAAGGTTCTTATGCAAGACTGACAGTAGTTGAGATTTTTGCAGCTTTAAATACCCAGGGTGGCATTCAAACACTTCAAAGGGCCCGATTGTTGTATGATTCTCCAAACGTTATAATATTTTAATAAACTCACAGGCTTCAGCTCTGCCACTGTTGAATGGAGGTCACAGTCCTAAGTAAATTCCTGCCTTGTGGTGGTGTTAGGAGCTGGGGATCTCTCCAGTTAACTGTCTGGACAGGCTTGATAAAGCAAGCCCAGTCAACCAGCCATTAAAGGCAGAGCGAGCTAGATTTGCTGCACGCTCAATATCATTATTAAACACTGATGGTAAGCGTAACTGTTCAGAAGAAGGGAACATCCATAGTAACTGCGCATGCGAATCGCAGACTCTTAAGCGGAACAGGGCCCTTGGAGATCCTCTAGCCATTCGGTCTAATGCAGCTGGGGGAAGTAAACTAAACAGGGACAGGAGGGCTGATGAAGAAAGAACCTGCCAAGGATGGGGACGATGAAAATAACACCTGCCAGGGGTTGAGCCGGGGAGAGTATAGACAGAAGGCAGTAGGATCTAAGCAGGAGAAATAGCAAGTAGAAGCACAGGTGGGAGGTTTGAATTCGGTTGGAGATCAGGCAAGCACTCAGGAAGCAGGGAAGTTGGGGATGACTAATGCCCATCTTGTCCTGGGGACTTTCTCAGAAGTAACCTTGCTTTTTTCACAGCTTCCTGTCATGGGCTGGGCACTGACTGGTTGGGGGGAGGGGCAGTGAGGGGGAGACTGGGCATAAGAGCGCTGCCAGTGACCCCAGCCAACCTCGGCAGGGTGGAGCTCGGGGGCCAGCTGGATGCATCCCTTTAGTCATTGCCCTAGGCAGAGTTTTGTCATTTCTAAACACCTGTCACTTGAACAGGTTTCCGGAAGGAGGCCATGATGTGTAACACCCTTCTCTGCCCTCCTAACTGGAAACTACAAAAAGCCAAAGAATACTTACAAGAAAAATCTAACAGCGATTACTATGGATTGCAAAGACAAGAGCAACGCCTCACACTTCCTCCTTCCCTTATGGGACTGGACCATTAGAACCCTGCAGGGGCTCAGCTCGAAGGAGGACCAGAAGTTCCAAACACTGTCACCTAATATGACGAATAGGAAACTGCAGCCCCACCCCTTGCCTTCCCACCTCTCTTCCCATGGCATGTCCAGGATCCAGGACTGGGAGCCCTGGGGGTGTAGCAGGCCAGCCCAGCAATGATCACCTGTGTGGTCCCTCAGGGAGTCATGTGCCAGGGGATCACTGAGAGGGGCACTGGGTCAAAAAAAGGTCTCTGAGACACCCAACCTCCTTCTACATTTAAAGTATGGGCACCTCAGAAAAGGGTCAAGTAGGCGGTTTACAGCTACTTCCTTGTACCACAATCCACTGAAAATCCATTCCGTCCACTTTGCAAAAGGGAAAGGCAGGATTTATATTTCTCTCTGTGCTCTCCGACTCCCTGTTCTTATCTCTTAGCCTTTCTGCCTGAAAACATTTATCACCATCATAGTATGACATAGAAACAGAAACATCCTTCTCACCTGGGGAAGATTTCTGCACCCCAAGGGACCTTTGGCAATGCCTGGAGACTTTTATTTCCTTTTTTTTTTTTTAATCCTCACCCAAGGACATTTTTTTCATTGCTTGCAGAAAGAGAGAAAGGGGGAGAGAAACATCGATGCGAGAGAGAAGCATCGACTGGTTGTCTCCTGTATGTGCTTGGACCAGTGATCACATGTGCCCAGACTGGGGATTAAACCCCAAACCCAGGTGTGTGCCCCAACTGGAAATCGAACCTGAAAGCGTTTGTTTACAGGGCAATGTCCCAACCAACTGACACTCCCGGCCAGGCCTGGAGACATTTTTGATACCTCAACGGGGGATCGAGGTGCTACCGGCTTCTAGTGGACAGAGGTCAGAGCTGCTGCCTCAGCCCTACACTCTACAGTGCTCAAGACAGCGCCTCTCACCCTGAACGAAGACTTTTCTGACCTAGCTCTCACTAGTGTCGAGGTTAAGAATCCCCGAGATAGAGTAAAAAGCTAAACAGTCATTTTTTAAAAATCATGCAGCGATAACACCAGAAAAAGCTTCACGGCACTATGAATAGGTAAGATCTACTCAAAACAGAAAAGCATAAACTCAGGAAGGCTTTCTCCTACACAGAAGCCCGAACCCTCCCTGCACTGGGTAGAATCAGGGCCTGCCAAAAGATCTATCTACCCGGAAGTGGCTATGGCTTCATTTGGAAAAAAGGCCATTAATTATTCAAATCCTATCCAGAATCTCAAGGTGAGATCACACTAGGTTATCTAGTAAACCCTAAATCCAATGACAAGTGTCCTTATAACATAAAGGCGAGGGGGATCTGAGACACTCCAATGCATAGGGGAGGCCATATGAAGCCAGACACAAAGGTTGGAATTATGCACGGACAACCGGACAAATGCCAGGAGCCGCCAAGAGAGGGAAGAGGCTCCCCTAGAACCTTTGGAGAGAGTGTGGCTCCGCTGACTCAGTTTCGGACTGCTGGAATCCAGAATGTGAGAGAATAAAATTTGTTGTTTTAGGCCACTAAACATGTGGGTATTTGTTTTAGCAGCCCTAGGAAACTGCACATTACCCAAAGGATAACATGTTCAGGCTTAACTTGTGTCTTTTCTAATGGAAAGAAATACCTGGTTTAAATGTGACTTCCAAATGACTTTTTTGAGATCTGTATTTATAAGTCAAGAATGTTTCTTATGAACTAAATGACTCCCTCAAGCAATGGTAACATTTATTTTAAACAGAAGAAAATCACACTTGGTACATGCATCGGGCCCCGCACTCCGAAGGCAGCCTCTTCTCTCAAAGGGCAGACAAATTTCAGACAGCAAATCCATAAGTATCAGGAGTCTTAAAGTGAGTGTACACTGGCATCCGAATGTGTTTTTGAAAAGTTTTAAATGTCAGCAGTAGATAGAAGTACAATCGTTTTAACAAAACTCTTAGGACTGTTTTTCTGACAAGTGATAAAAACTCAACTCCAACTAGTTAAGGCAAAAAGAGAAGTTTTAAAATATTTTACAACTGGAAAATACATGAGGAGAAAATCAGATTCAAGCACAGACTAGCTCGGGGATTCAAAGTATGCTATAAAAATTCAAGAGTGTTGATTCCTAGTTACGACAATCTCTGTTGGACCTCAGTTGTAAACAGATACCACATGGTGACAAGATGGCTGCAGTTGACATCGTCCCTCAGTTTCAAAATTGCAAAGAAAAGAAATTAGTCTTCTTTCTCTCCGTGCATATTTCAAAGTCCTTAAAGGCTACTGATTTGCTGCCTTTGATCACTTATAGAAGAACCCTGACCAAGGAGATGGGATACTCTAATTAGGCTTCCTGGGTCACTGGCCTGCCTGCAAGATATGAGAAATAGAGGTCACATGTTATTAGCTTCCTGAGGCTGCTGTAATAAAATTGTCATAAACTTGGTGAGTTAAATCAATACAATTGCATTCTCTCAGAGTTCTGGAGGCTAGAAGTCAGAAATCAGTATCACCAGACAAATATCAGGGTGTCAACAGAGATACGCTCCCTCCCGAGGCTCCAGGGGAGAATTCTTCCCCACTTCCTGAAGCTTCTGGTGGCTGCTGCATTCCTTGGCTTGCAGCTTCATCGCCCCAGCCTTCAAGGAGAGCTTCTTCAACTGTGTCCCTTCCCCACCTTCACACGGTTTTTGCCTCTGTACGCAAGAGTCAAAGCTCCCTCAGCCTCCCTCTTGCAAGGACATTTGTGATTGCATTTGGGGCCCACCCATATCATACAAGATAACCTCCCGTCTCAAGAGTCTTAACGTCACCATATTGTTGCCATATAAGGTGGCCTTCACAGGTTCCAGGGAGTTAGGACATCGATATTGTTTTGTGGGGTACAAATTTTCAAGATGCTACACCGTATCACTGGTAACAGTGCCAGAATCATAGACAATAAGATCCTGGTAATACCAGAAGGCGAGTAAACGAGAAAGACAGTGATAAAGCTCCTTACAGGTTAAAGCGCGGCCTCTCTCAGTTGACCCTGCTGCCCGTGATCCTTGATACAGTGAAGTCAGTACACAGTTGAACCACCACATAAGCCAAACTGAATTTCATACCTGCAGTACCCACACGGTAGAACTGAGAAACTGATAGTGCGGGAAGAGCGTGTTTCATTTTATACTCATTTTCATGCTCACGTTCATTTGTGCTCAGGACGCTGCATCATCCACGGCCATGCCTAAGAGCAGATTTGCCATGATTGTCAGGGTGGATCCCAAATCAGAAGCATCAAAGCTGCCAAGACATTAACATCAGCCGCCTCTAGACAAAGCCAATGCTTTAGAAATTCAGACAGAACCCGCTGCTCTAAAGTTGAGAAGTCTGAAGTTCAAATGCTAGCCTAGCAGGGAACCGGGTTAATGGTGAAAAAGAAGATATGCATCCATTCTGTCAGCAAATCTTCCCTGACACCTACTAGGCCCAAGCTGAGAAGAAGAACAAAGGGCCCCTCAACAAACTCTAATTATTACATAGCAGGAGTTTTGAAGACTTGTTTTAAAATTTGGCCCTTTTTATTTTCTTCATGAATCTATTTAAATTGATTAGCTTTTGCTGATACTAAAAATAATGCAGATAATTTAGCAATTTATAATAAAGTATAAAAATGAAAATTCATACCACCCATCACACAGAGATGACCACTGGTTAATTTCCTTCCTTCAAATACTAGATTTAACTTAATTATAAAAAAGAAAGAGAACTGGAGGTCAAACTGAAGGACTGCTTGAAATTCATATTTCTTCATCAGACATATAAACCCCTAAAGTGTTCCTAAAAGTTACCACAATAATAAAAAATAAAAGTTTTAAACATGTAGAAGATGAGGTCATTAATGTTGTTGTTTATTTTTTAACCACATGTTTTTTATAAAATAAGGTTTTATTTCCAGGTAGCAAAACTTAGGTCAGCTATTTAAGAAGAATCAGAAGAAACAAACAAGCAAAAATCCTTGACAATCACAAAGTTTAGTAAGTCTTTTGCAAAATATTTTGAAAAGGAACAAATGTTGAAATCTAAGCTTACTTTTAGTATAACTCTCAAAGGAATAGAGAAGGGAAAAGATGAGTATTAATTCAGCAAATATCACATTCGTAAGAGACAAACCACTTGGTAGGGAAAAAGCAAACATCGTTAAAAATTGATTGTATTATGAACTATAATAAATCCTGAAAAATTAAACAAATAAAGACTGTAGTCCTTATGTTCCACCAAAATTTAATGTTTTCACATTTTTATACTCAAAATTATGCTTTATATTTGGAGTTTGTTTTATATTTGGAGCACTTCATAGTTCTTTGTATGATTATTATTTATCTTAGTTTTCATATAGAATTTCTAGTTGAAGTTCTACTTTTTCTTTTGATAATAATAATCATCACATAAGCAATCACTTTCCAGTTGTTAGCTTTGTGTGTTGGATAAAAATACTCATTTCCTTCTTAAAAGCATTTTTATGAAAACTTAATTCCTTTTGCATAATCTTTGATGAACTGTATATACGGGACTTCATATTTTTATTTCCATGAATTCTTCCTGGTGTTTCTTTTTCCATGGCATCCTTCAAATGCTTTATAAATACAATGTCACCTTTACATTATTCTTTAAGTTAAATATTCACTTAATTTGTAAAGAAATCTACAGGACTTAACACAAAACATTAAAGTGAGCCCTCTACGGTATGGTGTGTATTTGTTCAAAGTAGGAACTTCCAACTCTTTGACTCCTCAATTGTGGAATTTATCTCCAAATCTCTAAATAATACAGTTTTACTGCTGTTTCTTGATTTCTTTCAGTTAAAAGTATTATTTACTGACTCATTTCCAACCTATCCCTCTTCCATACTAACACGTACACATACATTCTTTGGTTCCCACTTTCTCAAAATTGATTTATCATAATTCTGCTTGGATATCCAAGGTTTACATATTTGTGACTATGTCAATGCTATTCACAAATCCACGATGAAATAAGATACGTTTCTCAAAACAGTTTTGTTTTTCTTGGAATTAATAGTGGCCTTGTCTTAGTATGTTCAGGTCGCTGTAACAAAATACCACAAGCTGCATGGATTATAAAGAACAGAAATTTCTAACAGTTATGGAAGCTTGGAAGTCCAAGATCAAGGCGCTGGTAGATTTGGTATGTAGTGAGGGCCAGTTCCTGGTTCAAAAGTACTGGTCCTTTTGCAGTGATCACACATGGTAGAAGGGGTACAGGATCTCTATGGGGTCTCTTGGTCTCTTTTATAAGGGTAATGATCTTCACTTCCTAAAGACCTTACCTTTAAACACAATCACAATAAGATTTAAGTCCCGGTATAAAAATGGCGGGGGTGGGGGCAGTGAGCTTATGCAAACAGTCATAGAGCAAGACTCTTGTTTGTGTTCCTATTTCCTTATTACTAATATGTCCCCCAATGCCCAACTATAAGTTTCCATTTCCTCCAAATACACTCAAACACCTCAAGTATTCTGTTATTGTTATCTTTCTGGAAAGATATCTTCTGACACTGTTCTATCTACTCCAAGTTGTTCCTGAGGCCCACAGCGTGATCCCACAACTCTCTCCCAAAGCCCTCATCCCAGCCATACTTTCCCCCTCCTTCCTGTGTTGGGGCCTCTTTTTCAAGCCTAGCATACTAATCACATCCTGTTCACATATATTCCTTCATTTTCCATCACTTTCCATCAATTTCTGGGAGACTCGAACAGATTTATCTTTTAATTTTCCATTGATATTGTCATTTTTACAATCGCATATTTTAACAATAATCTATGAAGGCCTGTTTTATGTTTTGCTGTTTCGGAAAACATTAGTGATAACTTCCTGTCTCTATTTCCTCCAGGTTTCTCATTCAATTTGTTTCACTATCTATTTTCCGTACTGGGAACTATAAACCAGAGCTGGGGGCATGAACCGCTTGGTAGACTAGCAGTCACTGGTGCCTACTGTTCTGGACATGGCTCTCCGTAGGGCAGTGACCACTATGTCAATGCCCTCAAGATTCTAGTTGTAGGCTGGCCAGATACCACCAATAAAGTGTATTCTAAAAGCCTATAGAAAATATAAGTGAGCATGAACACTACACACCAGAGGAGAGGAGGAGAGGAGCTGGGATCTCATTACATAGACTTAGACTTAATAACCCTGTTTGCTGGCTTGTTTGTTTGTTTGAATGGGAATTCTAAGCTAGTGCTGGGTACTATAGCCCACTGTGCCTCCAGGTTTTTCATACGCCAAGATTAAAACTCTCTTTTCTTTCAGAATGACCTAGGAGCAGCTCTGATGCAGAACAAAGTGAGAGAGGAGATTTGAGTGTCTGAACACCTGCCTCTCTTCCATTCCCTCCTGGTTTCTGTAGTTGAGGTTGGAAACCCAGCTGTACATCTTATTTTTACAGCAACAAAGTTTATGGGTAATTTTATTCCCCACTCTGGTTTATATTTAAGGTATTTTTCTTTGTCATTGGTTTTTGGCACTTTGGTTGTAATGTGTCTAGATGTGTTTTATATTATCATTTTGGGAGGATGCTGAAATTCTTAAGGTGATGACTGATATCTTTGTTTTTGAAAGTCTCATCAATAATTACTATGAATACAGCCACTGCTTAGTTCTCTCTCTTCTCCATTGAGACTCAAATTTTATGTGAGACAGAGTTTTGAATTTGTCTTTTGTACCTCTTTCTTTTACCATTTGTTCCCCTAATTCCTCTCTGTACATTAGTTTAGATATATCCTACCAGGCTGTCTTCCAGTTTACTATGCTAACTAGATCACCTTTGGGTTTACTTCAATTGCTTATTTTTATCTAATACACATGTCACAAGGTCTTGCCTTTTCACATGTTTAGGTTATATTTTGCATGCTGAATTGTGTATAAAAGAACTGTCGAGACACCAAATAGTGCAACTTCCACCAAAAGGTCTTCCTTCAGAAAGAGCTGCTTTGTTCCTCTGTTGAGCAGATTTGGGGGTGGGTGGGAGAGGTGAAGGGCGGAACTGAGCTGAGATAGGGCTGAGGTGCACTCTAGAGAGATTCCATAGACTTCTATTTTATCTTTGCTTCTAGGACATGTCTTCTAGGATTTTCAACCAGGAACCTGGTAGGCATTTAGCTCTTCAGTCCTTTAAGACCGTGGGAGGTCGATTCTACTCTGTATGTGCTTAGATCTTTAGCTGCATGACCCACGCATCATCAAAGTTTGGAAAACATCTTCAGGGGGACGACTGGCCATGTGTTTGAAGCCCATTAAATCTTTAATTTGTGACTAGGCCTTTGTAGGACTGCCAAAATATCTGCTCGTTTCTCTCTCTGAGCAGCCGCCATCACTGGAGCTTCGGTGTCCAGCTAAAGCCAAAGCAGTTTTGTCTTCTCCCCCATTTTCCCTCTATTTGTGGGCTAATGACTTTTAAAAATTGCCTTCTGGCCTCAAAATGTGTCAAGAAAAAGCTGAGGTAATCAGGAGTGTGTGTTCGATCTCTGCCCCCCCTTTTTTTTGAAACTGAAAACCCGCAATACCTTCTTAAAACTCATTGAATATAATATTTGGAATTTCTTTACTTCAAATATTACTCTACTCCTTGAAATATCACTGTTTCATCTAATGTAATTAGTTTTGTACTGTACTCCTTGAATATTACTGTTTCATCTGAAGTAATTAGTTTTGGTTGTTATCTGGCTGTTACCCAGTGTTTTGGATTGTGGGTTTTTTTCTATTCTTGTATATTTCCAAATTTTCAAAAAGGGTGTTTTCTATCCTTCAAAAAATAAGTCTTCAAACTGGGATATATATAAGATTCCATATCTAGGATTCATAGTATTTTTCTTTTTATATATCTTTAGTAATATTTAAATGCTATGCTTTTTATACATGTAGAATCCGTGTTTGAAATTCTCTTCACCCTCTTGAACCAGAAACTAATGGCTATACTTTAAGACCACTTTTGATTTCAAAGCTCCTTTATCCAAATGATTAAAATTTTTACATCAAAAAACTTTGAAAGGTCTTTGGGCTGCAATTATTAACACAATTTCATACCCAGTTACGCATATATTCTTTTTAAATAGACTACTTCTAATAGTGTATATTTCAGTGGGCAATTTGTCCCTGTACTTTCCAGAGAGCATGTAAGCAATAAATTGAGTATCTCCAAAAATTGAAAATGAAGGTGAACTTCAAGAATTAAACTGTTCCATAAGCCCATATAAAATCATAGCAGAGCTTATATCCTATCATTTGAAAGGGGCTAGCACTCAAGGCCAATAAGAACTAATACAAACAGATTAAACCCTGTGGTGTAGTGAAGAAGTAATAACGTATAAACTCTAGAAGATTAGCTAAAGACAATAGCAAAAGGAAAGCTTGACGGACATATATACATTAAACAAGGGACGTGCCCATCACCCAGTTATTCTATCCAACTCCATCACAGTTACTGAATAAAGTCAGGGTGACAAATGGCCTGTATGTTAAAGAATTATCAATTCAAGAGTATCAATCCATTAATTCCAGAGAATAGTAGGCCAATGTGACACATTTTTTCATTTCTATTTCTCCCTTGCCATTCATTTTCACTTGGCCCCTAGGTAATTGGGAGACTTCAGCTTCCAGAACACATACTCTCTTACCCAAACAAGAAATCCATTACTTATATTTGAAACAAAAGGCTTTCCTGGTACTTTGGTTTATCTATCTGTGTCAGCATTTTGGAAGAGGCACACAAATAAGGAAAATGAAAGCAGGGCAGAGAATTCTAAGCATGCCCATCATTCAACAGTTATGTCAGGTTCTGGGACCACTTCTGAAATAGAAGTAGAAATGCATTTTAGATAAATGAAATGGACCCTTCCATTTATCTAGCAGCCTGCGATTGTCAGACACTGTTTGCTATTGTCTTACAGAAATTTCCTGACCTCATTTCATAAAACCAAATGATACGCATGACTAAGAAAAATATTCCTGCATCTTCAATTTAGTTTTTAACGCTGCAAATGAAGCATAAATTCAGAAATGGATAGGTAGAATTATTTTTTAAAAAACTAAGGCTTGTACAACACAACAGAATGTATTCAATAATCAAGCTTGTATTATATTTGTTTTCAAAGACATAAAACATTTTACTTCTTCAGTGCTTAGGAATAGTCAAGGTCTAGAACATCAGGACAAGGCTAAGTAAAATGCTAAAGAATGCACACTGTACTGGGTGTTCTGGTGCCCTCCTCAGCTCTCCTTACAGAATGATGAGCCTTCCTCTGGTTGCTGTCACTGTTGGCTGATACTGGCTCAACAATGTCCCCTCCTCTGGAGAACTGCTCTGGGCTGGTCAGAAGATTATGTCACCACACCCTCCAAACTCTAAAATCTTTAGCTAAAGACTGAAGGACAAGGGAAGAGTTGGGTATAAATCATCCCCCTTGCTTCAAAGGGGGCCGACTGAGATTCCATTCACACTCCAGAGTGCCCTTGGCATCAGACTGACACTGGACTCCAATTGAGAGCAAACCCTTGCTTCCTTCCTTCCTCCGCTGTACCCCTCGCTCCTCACCCGCTGAGAAAATCCTCTCGATAAAGCACAAACACAGGAATTCCTGTCTCAGACTTACAGGAAACTTGACCTAAAACCCAGATATAAATTACATGATAAATTAACAATCATATTGACTGTGAGCCAGTCATCAAACATAGGTGGCATGGCAGTCTGTACCAGTGGGCACAATAAAATAGCGTGTCGGTCGGCGATTAGAGGCTTTCCTCTAGAGCCCAACATACCCAGGCCCAAAGCCTAGCTCTCCTACATACCAGGTGGGCGATCTTGGGTAAATCACATAAACTGTCCAAGCTTCAGCTCCTCCTCTATAAAATACTGAAGATCATACCCACCTCTTGGTACTGCCGAGAAAACAAAAATGAGACGATGCACGCGAAGAGCTGAGTGCAGGCTGGAAGCACAGCAAGGGTGATCCGCTATTACTACTGTTGAGTCATCATTATCTTATGACAAATTGGGTCATTACAGTGACATCAAATAAGCATAATGCCAAGTTTCCAATTATAGGGTAAGTTTTCTTTAAAGGAGGGGGAAGCCGGGGCATTTAAGCAATGGGAAAAGAAAGAGTAAAGGGAAGGATGGTGCACACTAAGCTTTTAATGCTGAAAGTGTCCTCAGGGATAATTCCCGACTCTCCTCTCCAAAACACATCATGGAGAAAATTGAGGTCCAAAGAGGTTAAGTGGTTTATTCAAAATATCCCCACTTTGTTATTTACAGAAATGTTGGAAGCATGAATAAATCTGTTTGTGTGTAGCAGGGAATTAGAATGGCTGGAATGGCAGGGTGTGGGGAGCCTGGAGACCAAACAGGAGACAGTTTAGTGCATCCCTAGGGGCTAGTCTTGTTCTCCTAATGCTGTCTAGGACAAAATGCTAACGCCTGCCAATATCTAAATGTCCAGGTGTTGTGCTTCTTCCTGGGTACACAGAAAAAATACAACTCCCAGCCCCCTGGCACTTGGTTGAAGCCATGTGACTAAGTTATGGTCACTGGAATTTGGGCAGAAGGGAGGTGTACCACTCCCTGGCATGACCCATATAGATGTTCTCTGCAGGATCCTCAAAATTTTCATCCATGCTGTCCGTGGTGGTGTGGGCTGAAGATGGAGGAACCATAAAGAAGAACATCCCAGATCCCTGGATGACAGCATGGAACAGAGCCCAGACCTTCCGCACTGGACCATCACATGACTGAGGACTAAGGCTTTTGTCTGTGTGTTGAGCCACTGAGGGCGCAGGGCTCTGTTAACAGCAGTTAACTTGACGGATGCTCTCTGAAACTACTAAAATCTTAGTCCTCGTCTATATAAAACAGACCTAAGCAACTTTAAATCCTCCAAGAAGTTAAGAGAAAAGGAAAGTAAATGTGTTTGAGTAAATGGGTAGATAAAACAGCTCTTGACAGGGAACCTTCACCAAGGGAGTGGATGTAAGAAATGAGAATCTGGGGACAAATCGTTACACTACCTTAGGATTCCAACCCATGGGCCACAGTCTAGTATAGACCATGAAATTATCGCACGGGGAGTCAAAATGAACACATCATCCCGACATTGTCTGAGAAAAGCAAAACCAAAAACAGAGAATCATAGTGCATCCATATTGAGTGCACTCATCCATTCAGGAAACACTCTCAGAGAACTTGCAGCGCAGTTGGTACTGTAACAGATGACACACTTTTCCTTAAAGGATCAAGTAGGAAATATTTCAAGTTTTGTTGGTCCGACAGTCTCTGTTACAACTGGTCAGCCCTGCTGATGTAGAAGTCACAGCCAACACATAAAGGAATGAATGTGTCTATGTCCCAATAAATGTTATTAACTATGATCACCAGAGGGCAATGTGCAAAAGACAGAGTATGACTGGGTTTCAGTAAAATTTTAACTGAGATGCACACCTTAGTTCGCAGACCCTTAAAAGGTTTTAATAAAGATTTTCTGTAAGATCCCTTCTGCTTCTACACTATGATTTTAAGAATATATCTGATAAAGGAAGAAAATAAACAAAATGTATAATCAGTTTTGGAGGAATACAGGGGAGACCAGTCTCCTCTTGTTCAATATAAATACGAAACTTGATTTTAAAATGAATTAATGTGATTATCTCATTTAAATAGTTATTCTAAATTATTAGTTAATACATCATTGTGTAAATTTTAGAGATAAATTCCAACAGAGGGGAATTATATCACATTGTTATGACCCATTAAAGAGAGCATTAGTATTATAAATTGACTCAATTTATTTTAAATTTAATTTCATATTAATAAATGCAAGAAACTTAAACTCAAGTCTCCCAGCAGTTTCTTTAGAAACTGCCACTAAGGTTTTATACATGCGTTTTGTTAAATATATGAATGAATCTAAAGAGGAAAATTCCCTAAGCACATGAAAAATCTTACAAATTTAATCAAGTATCGTTAACATCACCAACTGGAAAAGTGGCTTCTTCAAATACATGGAAGCTACAGCTGCAATCGCCTCACACACTGTCTCTGTGCCTCGACACTATTCACATTAGGAATAGCCAGGAATGTCCATAGCCAGGACATTCCGAGTTGAGCATGGAAGGGCTCCCCTGTGCGTTGCAGGGTTTTTAGCAGTCCCCCCCTCCACCCCGGTCCCTACCCACTAGATGCCAGTAGCAGCCTTCCCCGCCTGTGGAGATAACCAGATGTTTCCAGTGCGTTAAACAGCCCCTAGTTGAGAAACACTGGTTTAGAAATTGAAACTCAATTCCCCAAACCCAAATATACAGGAAACAAAGTTAACACCTATCTTAACTTTCCAGAGACTTCTGATGTTGACCAGGTAGCCAGAGATTTAACAGTTTTCAATTTAGAACTCATAGAGAGGCAGGTGGCAAATTGGAACACAGATTTCGATTTTTCTGCTTATTCCTGCAGTTGTAAGTGAGAAACAGGCTGTGAATTTCTTTTCCCTCAGTAACAAAACAATATAAAAATGGATTTTGAGCTATTTCCCCAAAGAACGTTAGAAAGATAGCAAGGTTAAATGAGCTGCAGTCCCTTTGTGCTCTTAGGAGGCTGTTCAAGGAGCGTGTTTGTCGGGCCATCCAGGGTACAATCCCAGATGGGCAAATGTGAATGAGTCTGGAGACCAGCTGTATTTTTATATTTTTCAAAAAGCTTTGTTCTTGCAAAATAACCGCTGTGATCAAGGCAAGGAGGAAAGTGATACTGAAGAGCTGAATGTGTTATTATGACAAGTAGGAGAGACACATACTGGTAAACTGCCACGTCTTCTATCACAATGCTTGAAAGTGATTGGTTTTCAAGATGCAATGGCTAAATTTCAGCATGCGGTGAGATGTGAGGGAATTTATCACAGCCTCCAAGTGGAAAGACACCTTATAAATGATAGCACATTAATATTTGATTCTCTAGTTGCTGATGCAAACCACGTTTTATTTCTGTAAATTAAAAGCAACCTTTGGTTTTACACTTTAATACGTTAAAGTATGGCTGTTGATAAAACAAAAAGCATAGTACATATTCCAAATATAGCCATTTTACCTCATGATATATTTATATGTGAATATTTTTGTGTAATGCCAAGAGATCTAATTCAAACAGATAATGTTTACTCAGAGTAGGAGAATAATTGTGCCCTCACCCAATCCTCACTCAAATCTTTACTGCTTCAGAAACTCCACTGGTGATGCCTCATCTTTACTACGGAGGCAAAGGCAGTAAGGCTTCTGATTTGGGTTCCATTGACAACGTCAGGCTTGCAGTGAGTTTTCCCACTCTGAAGGCACCCCACAAGAGCCCATTTGCCTCATCAGTGGGTTTCGGCATGGTTTCACACATTGAGCCATAAGGCGTGACACTCTTTGGAAGGACGGCATGCCCTAACTCCTGTTGTCATACCAGCAGCTCATCTCCCATCCTTCCCTCACCACTCTGGTAGAAATAAGAGCTGGAACCCCCTCTTCTACTCTCGCTAAACAGATTTGGGGATCACCAGGTCATCATGTGGGGACCTCCTTGACCAGAGGAAGGGGAGAGGGAAAAGATGCACTAAGGGGTGCCCGCCATGGCCGAGAACTATTCTGGCCACTCTACGTAAAGCAGCACGTTGAATCTGGGGGATACTGATGAGGTAGAGAGCCTCTGGAATTTTGTGAAAATCGCTAAATCAAGTTTTAAAAAAACATTATTCAACATCTGCCTTCTCAAGGCGGATCCTAAAACAATGTCAAGATGGGAGAAGAATTTGGGAAAGAGGAAAAGTGCAGAACAGTATTGAGCAGACAGGTGAGTGGGATCATAGTCAGGAATTACCTGTATTGTTCTAGAACCATCCTTTGAGGCACAAGTGTGCACGATAGGATGCCTATTTCAGCACCTATTTCTCATCACTCTAGTATCTGGGCTGCGTTACTTTCCTTCTCTTCATGTTAGGGACAAAAATATGAAGTTTACACACACTCGGCTAATGGTAAGTTAAAAAAAGGTTTTAAAAAAAGAGTGAATGTGTTATCACTAAATATCAAGGGATGAAAACTTTCACAGACATTTGTTTTGAGTTTACTGCCTGCCAGGTAACCTAATCTAATGATCTGCTCTAATCGAATACTGAGGAGACAGGGAAACACAGTGTTCCTCACAGCACACACTGTGAATTTCAATGTAAGGCAATAGGTTCTAGTCAAAAATAAAGGCCCAGAGGCTGTAAAAAGCACTAGAGGGTCTTCAGCCCAAAGACACTCAGGATGAGTTACAAAGAGGGGATGGCCAAAGTGAGACTCAGGGTGGGCCATCTTTTTCTAGATTGAGAAGAAGCTACGGTAACAGTGTTTCTGGGAGAGAGGACAGCAAGGGCAAACTCTTAAAGTTGGGAAATAACCTCCAGTTTGGGAAGCTATAAGCACCTTACAGACAAGGCAGAAGTGCCCCAAGGTGGTGCGGGCGATGGGGGGTGACAGGGGCAAAGCAAGCTGCCGTTAGGAAGTGGGCACGACCGTTGGGCGGAGGGGCAAGATTGAATGAAGCTTATCTGGTGTTGGGGGAAAAAGCTATTGTGGATCCTCAGTTCTGATGCTTTCCATTTTTTGCACATTCCTTGTTCTCTTTGGACTCAGTTTCCTCATTTTCTCATGTTTAAAAAATGTTCTATTTTTGGAGAGAGAGGGAAGGAGAAAAGTATTAGTCTGAGTTATCCAGATCAATCCAGATGCTCCCTGGCAGAAAATAACATTTCTATAACATAACTGAAAGCATCCAAGACATAAGTGCTTCTGTCACCCTTGATCTAGAACTTCATTGTCCAATGGGTCGCACTCAGTCACTAAGTATTTGAATGCTGCCTGGTCTAAACAGCAATGGGCTTCCAAGAGTAAACACACACCAGAGTTTGAAAACTTAATCCAAAAAAAGAAAAAAAAAAAAAGGAACGTAATATCTCAATTTCTTATAATGTGATGGGTGTATGTTGGAATGGTGGTTTTGCTATAATGAGTTAGGTAAAATACATCATTAAACATATTTTCTTCTGTCTCTTCGGGTTGGTTTCATTGTGTCACCACCAGATAATCTTAAATTACCAATGAGGCCCATATTATGTTCTGGACGGAGCTGTTTCTAACACCAGCAGAGCCCTTTTTTCGTCAGTGTGCCTACTCTTTTTGGTCAGCCTTGGAAATAGTCATGTAAATTAAAATTTGCATGACTATTTTCTATATTCATAGAAATCTATAAGACAACTTTATCAGGGACATGTAAGGACAAAAGACCATCTGATGGGAAGAACTGCCAGCTTCATCTCTGCCCACACTGAGTAAACAGTAGGCTACCAAGCATCATGCCCAGCCAAGAATGTGAGAGGAGTCGCACGATTTGCACCAATGTGATGCGGGCTGTGCAATGTCTGCCATCTGATATTAGGACTCTGTTGTCAAGGCTGCCATTCAAAAGCCGCTGTCTTCTTGCTTGGCTCTATGTCACAGACTGTAATCTCTCAGTGGGTGGTGAGGCTGATGGTTTTCTCATACTTCAATAACAGTTCCATTCCACCCTAACGTAAACCTGACTGCTGCCACAGGCAGTTGTGACAATGGGAAACAAGGACGAGAAAAGCAGCTTCCCTTCCTGCACATATCATACGTGGGCTCATGGCAAATGCATCTCCCAGGTTTTGGCATCTGTTTATTCTGAAATTACATCAAGAAAAGCTGCAAGAAAAGTGCAATGGGCTCTCATAAACTATTCACCCAGACTTTTACTTTCCCTAAACTTTTATTATTTTTTTGTTTTTCAGTTATAGCTTACATTTCAATGTTATTTTGTACCAGTCTCCCTATTAACTTTCAGTTACATTTGCTTTATCATTCTTTCTGCATGACCGTATGTGTATTATATGCATATAGTATTACACACACACATATACTGTAGTTTTTTAAGCCATTTCAGAATAAACTGCAGAAATGGTACTCTTTACCCCTACTTTTCTTGGTAGGTTGTTTTTCAAGGAACAAGGACATTCTCCTATATAACCACATTACAGGAATAAAAATCAGTAAATCAATATTAATACATTTCTACTATTTTATCTACAGACCTTAAAATTTTGCCAGTTGTCCCAGTATAGCACAAACATTCTTTTTTCCTGTTCCAAGATGCAATTTAGATCAAGTGTTTCATTTGATGGTCATGCCTATTTTTTCTCTTCTATGATGAAATACGTCTTCATTCTTTTTATGTCTTTCATGACTTGGTGATTTTTGAAAACTAGAAGCAAATTTTTTTTGTAGAACACTCCTCAGTTTTGATTTTTGTGCTGGTTTCTCATGATGAAATTGGTTATAATTTTTGGCTGGAATATTATGGAAATCTTACTGCGTCCTTCCCAAAGCACTGAATCAGTGGGTTTACACTAGCTCTCCGTGCCATTACCAGTGAAGGTGCATTCAACTAAGTGGATATGATGAAATTGATGAGGTTTTCTCACTGTTAAGTCACAAGTTTTCCTCTTATAATTAATAATTATTTTATAGGTAAGTACTTTGAGAATACATAAATATCTTGGTCATCATCAAACTCTCACTCATAAATGTCAGCATTCATTTCGGCCTTTTACAGTAAGGAAGATCAGTCCCTTCCGCCTCAATTGTTTATTTATTCATTTATTTTTGTTCATATATACTCACGAATTCTTAGTTTATTCAATGTGTTACAATGTGATACCATTATTATTTACTTTAACAATCAAACTGTCCCAGATTTCTTCAGTGAGACCCTTTCAAATTGGCTCACAGATCCTTTAGACGCGCCCTCATTGTTCTTTGAATATTTCCTTAGGGTGTGGAAACAACAAAATCTTCCAGGCTTAGCTGGAACTTTCATTACCCAGGGCCTAGAATCAGCTATTTTTATAAGAAATCTGGGTTTACGTTGGTGGAGAATGAAATTTAAAAAGCTAGGACTGTGTATTAGGTGTGTTCAGTGCTGCCCTCCAGACCCTCGAACTAGCGGTGTCCAAGCTTTTGGCGTCTCTGGGTCACAGTGGAAAAAGAGTTGTCTTGGGCCGCACATTAAATATACAAACACTAATGAAAACTGATGAGCCAAAAAAGAAAAAGGTTTTGAGTAAATTTACGATTTTGCGTTGGGCCACAATCACAGCCATCCTGGGCTGTATGTGGCCCACTGGCCACGGGTCCCTGCCTGGGGTTCAGAGTCTAAACCAAGAGAGCTGGGAAATCAATGAATATATGCCTATACAAACATATCTACACATTCTACTTTTTTACTACAGACAATAGACCAGATAATACTACCATGAGAATCACAATGAACATAATATATAGTCCCTATCTATTGAAAGGTCTATGTTTTTTATAAAATGTTATTTAAAAAATCAGAGCTTTAAAATGATATTTTGGTTAAACTGCTGATCATTCTGAGTCATTACTAATATATTATATTTTACCAACCAATCAATTCATTTAAAGACTTTAGTTATCTACTAAATTGCAATGGAAAGACAATTCACTGCCCAGTGTGATGAAACAATTTGGATAATAATGTATTATTTATTATTATTATTCCACGTTAAAAACATAAGCAATGACCATTTGTTCGGAAAGCACTGTGCCTTATCTCTTGTGCATGCCTGACTTTATTTTATCAGTGATACTCTGGGAAAGATAGTGTTTTGCGGCCACTTCATAAACAAGGAAACCCACCAGTGCTGGAAGTTGTGGAGCTAGACCGCCGAGTCTACCATCTTCAAAGACCCTGCTTTTTACCAATAGTAGCTTTGCTTGTGGGACTGGCTTATTTTAAAGCCCTGGTGAATAAAAGATCTAATATTAAGCTTTAGCTCCGAAGTTTTCTCCACATTCATAAACACCAGCATCACAGAATAAAATAATATAAACTTCTCTCTAATCACTTCCTCGAACTCTGGCACATGAAGGTGGTGTTAGAACTGACTGAAGAACTTTTTCCAAGTGACACAGACCCAGGATTCTGCCATGTTCCATAGGGAGCTCTAGAACCTCAGAGAAGGAGATATTTGTGCCACAACCCTCTCCTTCTCCGAGGAGACCCTGGTCATCAGACCCTCCTAAAAGACGAGAGGGCGATGTGGGCCCTTATAGTTCAGATACACCCATAAAATAAATGCTCCATTCAGATGTAAGTGTACCAAGCTCCTTCTCCACACAATAACAACAGATGTAGGCAAACTGAATTTTCTTATCATCACTTATTCTTTGCTATATGTAGTTTTTAACATGTATATTTATATTTACTTAATTATAAATTATAAAGAGGAAACAATGATTTTCTAAGGGGATTGATTTTTTTACAAGAATATGATGGCTAAAGGCATCAAACTAAATAATCAATGATTATTCTACTGTGGGCAGAAAAGGATGCTCACAGACATTCAGGAAATGTCCTTTGAATTATCGATCATTTGCAGAAGAGAAAGTCAGAGGAGGCCCGTGAAAGGAAGACGGGCGGCACAGCAGGAGAAAAGGGCCGCCAATGAATTTAAGCAGGTGATGACTCATATCAAACGGGGCAGCCAGCCGTCCTGAGGCCTGACCTGCTGATGCAAGGAATCCCTGGAGCAGCCTGATTAATACCTTTACATACATCTGTCTTCATCCCCTCAAACAGTGAGCTAATTCGGATGGAAAATGAAAGCTTGAGAAAAATAAATTGCACCTACCTGGATCAGAGACAAATCCTCAAGCTGTAACCTGAAGAGGTAGTTTCTACAAAATACAAAAAGAGAGCAGGTTTATTTTGAATAGATCCAAAAAATTACAGTTCACAAACATCAATGAGAACAAAGGGGAAAAAACAATGATTTTTGGCTTCCAAAGCATCCTCCTGCTAAGACTCTGTGTAGCACAATTTTCCTGGGACCTCAGAGTTCAAAAAGGCATTTGATAATTCAACAGACACACATTTGAGATGGGTGAGAAAGTTAAGGAACAAGGTGTGTGTGTGTGTGTGTGTGTGTGAGACTCGGGTAAGTCTATGTTATTAATTGGTTCTCTTGATCGATGTGAATGGACAAAAGGACATGGGCATTCGATTCTGAAACTAAATTTAAGTAAGATGATATAAAACCATTCCTCTTGTGTCATTTTTACAGGGCACCTACATTCACCAAGTTTTATAATTAAAACATGTACAGGTTTTGAATTCAATAATGGTCTGCGTATTAGAGTGCTCCGTCTTGTTAGATGGATTTAGTGTATCATTCATTTGAAAGCAGGATCTTGCTCTGCCATCAACGGCTCGAAAGGTCAGCCCTGCCTGTGTGCCCAAGTGTGAAAGAGGAAATCAGAGAAGGAACTATCGGCTTTGGACAATGAACGGGAAGAACAGAACAGTGCAACACACAATCGAGGAGAGCAGAGCACAGGGAGAAAAAGCCGTATGTATCGGCCGCATGAGGCTTTGGGCCCTATTACTGTGGCTTTTAGAAAGGACAGACGGGCCTCCCTCATGTGAGATGCTTTGGCCTCTAACTCAAACCTTGAAGGAACTCCATGCAGATAAGAAACGGAGCACAGGAACAGAAGGCAGGGGAAACTGGCAACTGCAGTGGAAAGCAGACCCCAAGAATGCAGGATGGTGGGGAGGAGTCCCTGTGAAGCTGCGGTTATGTTATAAGGGGTTAGTCCACGGCTATATGTTTTTAAAAAATCAAAACTTTTCCATCACCAGTAACAAACAAAAACAGATTACTTTAACTCTTTGGGGAAGTAGGTAGATGTCAGAAGCAGAGGTTGTCCCAGTAGAAGTAACAAGTGACTGTCAAGTGAAGCCAAGGGCATAGCCTAGAGGAGGCAGAGACATGCCTCTGGTATGGACAAGTACGGGGGGGACAAAGCAACAGGGAAGCTGACGTCCGGCAGCATGAGGGCACACACGCACTGCTAGAGGAAGATAAACGGGACTCAGTTCCCTTTTAGGGTGGTCTCATGCATCTCGAGGATGGACCTGGGGTACTCGGGTACTCGGTCTGGGTACTCAGACTTCTCGCAATTTATCCCCCACCACGGGGGCACTGCCATCCTGCACTCAGTGAAAGTTGCCTCCTCCAACCATTGTAATGGTTTCTTTGCCACCTTCTTTGTGTCCCTCCAAATTAATCTCTGGAAAAAAAACCCAGAGGCATGGCTGGCACATAGCACCTCACCACAAAGCCATCTGGGGAAAACGTCCCCTTCTTTTTATTACAGTTGAGGCCTGGCCCACAATGAAGAACCAGATTAAGGAGGCCTTCACGGGGGGGATATGGCAGCAGAGCCTATTTTTATTTAGTCGGGTACCATGCAGAGGCGAGGTTTCCAACAGAAACATCTTCCTGTAGAGGCAGCACGTGAGCTCAGTGCACACGTGGAAGATCGAGGTCCCCTGCCCGGTAAGTGCCCCTGGAGGCTAGCCTGCACTTGAAGAGTTGCTAAGATCTCACTTGATGTGAAACGGAGACCAGCAGGACTCCTCTGAGAGAAGTCAGAAATCTATACACACACACAGAGATAAGTCTTTCAGGCACGGAGCCCACAAGTGGCTCCAGAGGCAATTACCAGCCATAAAGTAGAACCGCGGTTCCTGATCCTGACTCTCGGGCTAGTTTTATAAGTGGCTTCCTGGCTGTAGAAAGCTGCTAGTGGTCACTGCCCCTCTGTCACCAGAGACAACATTGCCCAGTGGTTCAGTGTATTTGAGTAAAAGCCAAAGCCCTATCACTATACAACCTCAGGAAGAAAGCGTCAACACCCTATGCCTCAGTCTTCTCATCTGGAATGGAGCAAATATTCATAGGGTCCCTGTCTGAACATGTTGTAAAAATGCAATCAATATAGCTACTGCTAGACAGCTTATAAGAAATATTAAAATTTCCAGACACAGTGAAATTCTCCATACATGCTCCATGACTAGGTTTTTAGAAAAAAAGGCAATATCATTTATCTTGTCTTGATTCTGGAACTAGTTAGCACACTCTTTCCATCTCGTTGGCTCTGTAAATATTCTTGATTTTTAAAAAATCATATTTTTCAGTCAATAAATTACGTGAGGGCTTTGATATTACAGGGCCATCCTACACCACCCCCAGCCCACCCCACCTCACCCCACACACACCCTCACCTCCATACAATTTACACGTGTATGTGGTACGCAAGAAGCAGAAGGAGAAGTTGGGCCTGAGGTAGGGTCTGTGGCTGGACACCTGCTCCCATCTGGCGGGATGCTGGCTCCTCCCCAATATTCTCTTTGGAAAACCCCCAACTATCCACCCAACTATCCCAGTATCTATCACTGGGAACTTTTGAGATAGGCAGCTTCCATAGGCAAAGGAAGAGCCGAAAGTGCTTTCACAGCGCTGAGGTAAGAGGAGGGTGGTGTTCCTGATGTTCTGCAGAGCCCTGGGCAAGTCCACTGAAGAGAAGCACTCAAAGCTCTCTCTGCTTGGGGAGAGGCTTGGAGAAGAAGGAACGGAGATCATTCTCTGAAACCTCTGGGTCCTGTTTTCCGGTGTTTTCTGTAGGTAACTACTACAGTCTGAATATTTGAGTCTTCCCAAAATTCACATAAAAAATCCTAAGACCCAAAGGTGATGGTATTCAAAGGTGGGGCCTCTGAGAGGTGTTTTTGTCCCAAGGGTGGATGCCTTATGGATGGATTATCTCATAAAAGAGGCTCTAGGAAGATCCCTAGCCCCTTCCCCGGTCAGGACACAAAGCTAGATGCTGGCCATCTGCCACGCAGAAGAGGGTCCTCGCCAGAACCCAGCCATGCTGCCACCCTCACCTGGGACTTTCAGCCTCCAGACCTATGAGAAATAAATTTCTGTTGTTTATAAGCTACCCAGTCTGTGGTACTTTGTTACAGCAACCCAAATGGACTAAGCTAGGAAGACAATGATTTATGATGACAAACATGCCACATCTCAGTATACATCTCCCAAGCAAACTAACTCTGCTGACAATTCGTCCCCTGCCCCTTGAGTCCCACCTGTCTGTAAAGATACCACTCTCCACCCCCAGCCATTAACAGTGGATTTTCACTGTTTATTCTGCATTTACCAAACACCTGAGAATTACCGTGCCCTTGCAAGCATCTCATCAGTAAAACATCAGCTTGGTAGAGGCGTTGCATAGGTGAATAGAGAGGAAAAGCAAGCTTCCTAGGAAAAATACCACAGTAATTATCAGATATTATCACCACTGCTGCCACCTCCACAGCCAACTTAACGAAGAGAAGCATCAAAGATTTGAACTTCTTGTTTGGTGTATTCTGGATTATGAGGTGCAAGTTGGTGATTTTTTCTTAACCAACCTTCAATTTTTTTACCTAATAAAAATCATATAATCCAAGAATTCTAAAGCTGAATTGTCATTAGAAGGTACATACCCCTCAATTTGTAGGTAGAGCAACTTTTTCAAATTAAGATGTGCAGGGTGATTTATCCAAGATTGCTAGGATTCAGAGAAAGTCCTAGGATTAGAAATGAGATCCCCACCAACTGTAGTGTCCCTTGTCTCATTGTGTAACATGGCTTTACCAATCAGTCATCCAATGCCCCCTTCCTAATCTCATGGGCACTAAACACACGCACACAGTTATAGCTCTTCTGGTACAATTATTTCATGCCTTCATTGTTCAGTCACATTTATAAATACTTTTGAGATGATCCACGGTTTAGCACTGCTAATGGCAAGCTTTTGATTTGAGGTAATCGATTCTGACCTCTGGGACTGCGATCTGACTGTAACAGGTATGCGTCTGCCCACTCAGAGAACACGTCCATCTTCCTGGTCTGGTTGATGACAGGGCACTTCCTTTCTGCCTCCTATTTCTCATAAATTCTTCCTGAAACTGACATATTTTAAGAGTGTCCAAGTTTCTTCATTTATGAAATGAGAAACTATGCAATCTGTCTGTACATTTAAATAACACAAATTTCTACAAAATGTGACCATTTTTAGATATATGAAATGACCAGTACTGTGTGAGGAACACATGGCCATCTCATGAAAGACTTTAAAAGATTTAACATGATATATTTCAATAAGTTCCTGAAAATATACTTTTCGAGCTTTTTTTTATTTTTTGCCAATGAATAGTATAATTCAAGTAATCGGAAATGAAATCTCAGCATATAAAAATATGGTAATTTTTTATTAATAAAAATTTATTCAATAAGTACTTACCTATGTTAACGATAAAGTTGGTTGACTATGCTGATCTGAAAACTTTGGAATTGAAATTATTAGATCTATAAGCTTGCATGGACTCAACGTCTATTCAAGGTCCATTTTTATGTCAGTTGGTCGGTTACATTCTTATTGCTTTTTTTGGTCTGATTTTGGAGACAAAGAATTGGTAGATGTTTTCAAATGTTTGTTTAATACATGACTGTCATCTACACAAACCCCAAAGAAATAATTTAATAACTTGCTGGACTTTTCCATATAAGAAATATGTAATATTATATATTTCAGTATTTACTTTATCTATCATGATTTTCGGTGATTTTTAAAAATATTTTAAAAGATGAAATACAAATAAAACATTTGTGGAGTTTCCTAATCTCCTCATTGGAACCTAAGAATCTGACAAAACACAGTGTGGATTCTGCTATTCTCAAACCTCTTTCCTCAAACTATTTGGCTCTGAGTACAACTCCAAGTGCATTTTTGCTGTTGGAAAAATTCCAACCCAGCTAGCAAGATGAGGGACCTGAAATCTCCCCAGACAACTTGATCCATTATAGTTTAGGTCAACAACCTATGGAGTTAAAGGTTACAAAAAGAAAGAAAATCTTCTAAAGGAAAAAAAAATTTGCTATTACCAGATGTGGGGCCGCTCACACACCAAAGTAAGATCTATGGTCATCCCCTGCAAGTGGTTGTTTTCCAGGGCATCATAGGAGAGACAATCTCTTTGCGACGGAGAGCTCACAGAGGAGGGAAACCCTGTATGTGACGTTGGTAGACTTTATTTTTCCTTCACAGGAAAGGCTACCAACCTTTCCAACATGAAGAAGTAAGGCTTCTGATTCCCTGCCAATGAGGAATGCTAACCAAATGTCTCATACAGGGTCAGTTTCTCCAGCAGGGCAATGTTTTCAGCAACCCAAAGCACGTAAGTGGTCTCATGAATCTTCGTAACACCCCTAGTTGTACATAGGGTGGTAAGGAGGGATAGTACCATCGTCCAGGGAGAAAGGCGGTGGTGCACGAGGTTAAGAGATTAGGTTCTCAGAGTGCATCCATTGTACAGCTTTAGGGGAGCTGCTCTGTGTTTCCATCCCCCTCTCTCACTACAGAAGTACAATACAAAGCAAGGGTTTACTACATTCTAGCAGGAGTGTCCAACCTGCAGCCCTAGGGCTGTATGCGTCCCAGGATGGCTGTGAATGCAGCAACAGGAAATCATAAATTTACTTAAATCATTATGAGATTTTTTGGGGGTGTGATTATGAGTCACAATATATTTAATGTGTGGCCCAAAACAACTCTTCTTCTTCCAGTATGGCCCAAAGATGCCAAAAGGTTGGACACTCCTGCCAGAAAGGTTCACTTTAAAGGCTATAGTAAATAAAAGTACGAGCTTTTCTTCCCTTGGTATGGGTCTACTTTTTTCAATATTCTGGAATAAAATTTGACACTGCCCATTCAAATGTAATAACCACATTACTTTTAGGAGTGCTAATATATGAGTAATTCACAGATCCAACAGACTGAATAATTCAAATCGCATTACATTTGGCAGACACAAACTGACGGTTTTGAAGCCCATTCGCCCCTTACTCACTAGACATCTGAGTGCACTTCCTCCCTCTTCACTGCAGTTTATTTGTTATTGACTATAGGACTCATCCCTGTGTCCCATCACATCCCCCAGAGGCTTATTAGCAACAAATCACTAAGCACAACAATATATTCTCTGATGGAGCAGTATGGACCTTAATAGACGAAGTTCATTTGTATCCTCATGTAAAGTAATAAAATTCAGCTGGCATTAAAGAAAAGGTTGAGCCATCATGAGCATATTAACTAAATGACTCATTTTATCTAGAGACACTATAAAACTTAACTCTGACCTCCATTAATTATGAAAGACACAGGTGTTTTAAAATGACATTCTCTTAGAATAACTCAATTGGTCTCTGATGAATATAGCTATAAAATCAAAGAAAAAATTCCAAGTTCTTATTGAACAGGCAGGTTAGAGGCTTTCTTAAGGAAAAAGAGCAGAAGACCAAATAATTAAGACAGACATGCATTTTGCACAAAGAGAAAATGAAGACAGAGAGTAAGTAAATCTGTAAGAAATGTTTTAAACAATGATGATGCAAGCTCATGTCAAAGTTTAGACCACGGTTAATCATGAAACAACCTGAAGACAAAACACACACTGTATAAAAACTGTGACCACTGGGGTCAATCTGAGAGCCAAAATCAACCGAAAAGCTGGGCTCACCTGTACCTCCCTGGGCCAGCACCATCCTCTCCATCTCTTTTCATTCCCAGATTCTATCTTAAATGTTACCGATATCCAGCTGGCACAGAATTTGAAATAGTGACATCTTGCATGATACCCAAATTTCAATGGCACTGACAGACTTGAAGATGAAAATACAAGTTTGTGTCTTTGCAGCTAATGAAAAGTATTATAGTTACTATAGCCTTTAAAACACAATATGATTTTATAAAAATTAATTGCTAAAATGGAAACATTCAATATATCAATCATATCCATAGCTTTAAAGGACATAAGGACTTAACACCATCGCGCAATCAACTTACATATTCTGCCTCCCTACCTATAATTGCTATTCCTAAGGCTTTCCTTACGCTGGTTGACTCCAAACAACTTTCAGAAGCCTTTATTTTTCCTGTGGGTATAATATTTCCAAAATTATCTCTTGTGTGTACATTTTGCACAGTTTAGGGGAGCCTAATTAAATTTTAAAATTACCAAACTATTCCAAATACATACCAAGACATTTAAATAATTGTGTCTCATTTAGATCAAAGCTCGGAATGCTGAATTTTTTTTCCTTTGCTAATATACTTTTAAATATGGAGACAAATGTATAATATGGACATGTTACAAGCTACCTCCTCAGTTCAACTTTTTTGAACCCTCTCCCAAAATAATAAATATATATACTTTGTGCTATAAAATCTTTAAAATAATTTTGATTTTATTATTGTTGTTTTTACCATCTGTGTTCAGTAATCACTCTCCCAGAATTGTATTGGCTCATTTCATTCTTTGTCTCATTCCCAAAAAGCCTATTTCAAACCCTTTATAAGTCCTGGTTATTAGAAATAAGTTTCAAAGAATATATCAAAACCAAGATCAAACAGTCTTAATAGCACTCTGGTATGTTTCAATACCAAGATTAAAATTCACAGAATACATGGATAGCCTCTTGGTCTTTGGCAAGTACAATGACATAACAAAGATGAATTTTTAGTGGCATGCTATGATTAAGACCAACGCTGTTAGCCAATTTCAGAGATATAAAATCAGAAAAACCATTCCCCATAAGCATATTTAGGGGCAAAGTTATTAATCAATATTGTTAACCACAGTGATAATTTAAATTTCACAATGCTCTAAATGCTACTTGCAAATCTCTAAGTGCTTTGAGGATTACAGATGATGACTTATTGCTCTAAATTTAACTGGTGACTTTTGCTTTTCTGTATGTCCATTGGGTATTCAATTCATTCCTTTCTATTTTTTTAATAGAGATCATTTTTGCTTTTAAAAAATAACAAGAAAATTATTCTATAATTCTTTTAACTTCTGTTTTCCTAGAAGTACTCACCACTCAAATTATTTCCATATACAATTATTTTTCTGGATTATCTTCAGAAATGGCAAAATCTAAGGTTTTTTCAATGTTTCTTCAAATAATCAAAGAATTATAGCCCATCTCCCATGTGCTCAAACCCAGCTAATGGCGTCACAAGCCACACCCCCAAATCTCCCCTTTGGCCTCGGCCCTCAGACACTCTCCATTTGCCATCAATCACTGTCAAAACCAGCTCTGAAATAAGTCTCAAATCTGACTTCTCTCCAATTCCACTATCACTAAGTTCAAGGTCTCTCTACTGTCACCCAATCCACAGCCCCCCAGTTGCTGTCCCTACCTCCAAATTCTAGCACATTCTGCATATAATATGGCAAAAGTATCTTTCTAATGTAAACTTGAGCATGTAAATAGGTAGGCATAAGCATCTCCCAAGCAGCTGATGACTCTGGGAGAGGTTCTCCAATCTGCCAGGCCAGCACATCGCCAAGAGCTTGCGCTAGAGAGCAGACCGACGCCTCTGGGGGCAGGGAGAGATACCGAGCGAAAAAGAAAAAGAGAAAGAATTCACGGACACAAACAACAGTATGGTGATTGTGGAAGGGAAGGGGGGTGGATGGAGGTGCAAGACGGTATGAGGGGGATAAACGGTAATGGAAAAAAACACAGTGAAATTTAAAAAGGAAAAATAAATAAAAACAAAAACAAAAAAGAGCCTGTTAAAGCTTCCAACATTACTTCCAGAAACTCTAATTCAAATGATCTGAAGAGAAACCTGGGCATCCGCTTTCTGGAAGGGCCTCTGGGATAACTCCCATGATTGCTGGAGTCAAAATTATGGGTGTGGAGGGTGAAGTCCAAGCTCCTCCGTAACCTGACCTCCCCTGAAGCCCTGGCCTCACCTACAACAACTTCCCTCTCCGCCCCCAACAGGTTCAGTGAAGCCACGTCATGCATCATGATCTGGGACTTTCTGTGAGGTGTGGTCCTTCCGGCAGGGAGGCGTTTCCAGACTCCTACAGCATCTCCAAGGCCCGACTGTTAGAGCCCCTTCTCAGTGCACCTTTTTCACCCCCAAGAACCATTATGCTCCTTTACTCTTGATGTTTCCAGGGCCCATAACTCAGGCCTCCCCGGGAGAATTTAATTGCTTGTGTTGACCCACTCGCAAGTCCTGGAGTCAGCAAGCTGTTTCTTTAAGGGTCTGAGGGCAAACACTTCACTTTGGGGTCTCATTTGCAAGTGCTCATTTCTGCAGCTAAAGCTCTAAAGTAGCCACAGGTAATATACAAATAAATGGGTGTGGCTGTGTTCCAATAAAACTTTATTTACAAAAACAGGAGGCCAACTTGGGCCTTAGCTTGACATCCTTTGCACTAGGCTATAAAGTTTTCATCTTTGTTTCCCCAATGCTTAAGATACCTTCTGACATAAAGTAGGCTCAATAAATATTTGATGAATGAAGAGTCGCGAAAGAGTAGCAACTGAACTAATAAATTCCGATGGGCCCCATGTGGGACTGGCAAGGAGAATTGCTCTCAGCACTCAAATACTGTATCGCACACGCCCCCTCAAAGTAAAGAGGTTGGTTCACTTTTATCACACTCCTTTGTTGGCTTATTCTTATAATTTGGAAAATGGAAGAATATATATATATATATATATAAATACATATATATAAATACATACATATCCAAACAAATAACTACCCTAAGCTTATCTGCTTTCCAGCTCCAGCACGGAAGAAAGTACAGAGATTATTTTGTTTTTCACAACAGCAAAAGGAGCACATGGTTAGAAGTGTTTCCCACAAGAGCGTCTGTAGACCACATGTTTGTTGAAAGCTCATGCTTCAGGACCCCCTTCCAGCCACTGAACTAGAGGAGATGGGGGTAGGGAGCAGAAAAAGCTGAACGTTGAATGAGTGCTCCTGGTGACACTTAGGTACACTGATGTTTGGCAAACATTGCACAAAATTTAACAAAGCCAGCAGACATAGAGCAGGCTCTTCAACACAGATTAAGTTAATTAATCAAATAGGCATATTGCACAAAATTCAACAAAGCCAGCAGACAAAGAGCGTACTTTTTAAACACAGATTAGGTTAATTAATCAAATAGGCATATTAGAAGAAAGGGGAGAAGCAGCGGAAGGAGGATTAGTAGAGAGAATCTTAAGAGAGAAACGCACACATGCATGAGTTGAGTGCCAACATGGAGAGGGACAGAGAGCAGAAAATATTTAAAGCATAAAGTATAGGTTTAAACCAAGTCCAGGTGGGCAGGGGTGAAAATGAAGAGCAAGAATAAAAAGCACCACCCTTCTTTTCATCACCAGCTAGTTTTCCTAAGTTATAATTAATGTAAATACAATATAAACATCACCATTACCTGGGATTTCTTTGCACAGTAGGGTTCTGCTGTTTTTTGGATTCACTCCTAATTGCTGATTTCATGCCACTCAGTGGGAGTTACCTTTAATGCACAAACTTGACTAAAATACAGACCTTGGAAAATAGAAGTTGTGGCTACTAGAGGCATAAATCTCATAACAATCTCCAGTTTCCTTTGAATTACATGCCACTTCCAACAGATTAGTTCTAAGGTAAAGCCTTAAAGTGAAAATAGGAATTATAGCCACAAAAAGGAGAAAATTGTATTAGTCAGTTTTTTAAAATGACTTTTATATGAATCTAAAATTAAGCTTCCTTTGTTTAGAACCAGTGGCAAAATCATTTTGGAAAAAGGAAATCATTCCAATTAAACAGAAGCCTGCCCATTCATTTCATGTGATCGTATGGGAATAGATGCTTTGAATACTTAAAGCAAATGCAGCCCCAGCACAACAGAAGTAATTTATCTTTCCTTTTTATCTTTGGTTTTGTAGATTTAAACCATGAGCAAAACAAATGGTTCAAAAAATGAACGAACATTTTTCGAAATAAGTGTGCTATGACTATTAGGAACGCCAAGCTCTGCCTTGGAAGGACTCGGGTTTTATTTTCGTTTTTGGTACTAAACATACTGATTATAAATCCATACTATATGCTGCACAAATGTGTATAGGAAGTCATCTTCCAGGACATGGGAATAATCCATTGGTTATAATGGCAAGCTCCATGCAAGTCATGCACTGGGCTGGCACTCACCTCAGGTCTCGCGTGCAAGGAGACTCAGGCATCCCCATTACCCTTTTTCTTGATATCCTTATAATGTCCCCATTTTGTGAGGCAATTTTAATAGAATTAAAATTTTAAATTTCCAAGGACAAAAACTGTTGTATTTGTCATCAGTTATGATGATTACCTGACCCAAATACTGGGTCTATGGGCTTCCATTCCACCACCTTCCTTGTGAGCAAGTGGTTGGGCCTCCTGGGCTCACAGTGGGTTTGTGGGAGAGCCTACAAGTGAGTGTTCTTACTGTGCCCTTTAATTTATATGCCTGCGTGACACTGACCCTGTCAGTGAGGGGTGAGATAATCAGAAATCAAGTTATAAGAAGAAAATAACTCGAAAACCAAAGAGCAAAGAAAACCAAAATCAACTCCTCTTATGTTTGATGAGAATCTCTTTTCTTGACACATGTATAGCTTTACACTTTATAAAAATATGGCCTGTTTGTGAATGCCCTGCATTGGGTACAGACCAAGTTAGGCACCATTTGGACTAGTAGTTAAATTTAGCACAGAATCACTTATCAACCTTACAGTGAACCAGAGGCATTAAAGACCATCAGATTCATTTGGAGAATTAAAATATAATCGCCCTCCCTTACATCTGTTGTTACAATCCTAACTGCAGGAAACTTACACTTGTGGCTACTTTGTGATTATTACTGCCATTACATTCATAATTATCTATTCAAATATCTCTAAACCACAAAATAGTCTTTCATTCTGGAGTGTGTGTGTGTGTGTGTGTGTGTGTGTATGCACACACACACACAAAATGGGAACTGCTTGAAGTTTTTGGATGAAAACATGAAAATCTTTCACAAAATATTATCCCAATAATATAAACCAATAGAAATCAAATACTGCAGGGAAATAACTAAAAATGTTAACTTTAATTCTGAATTGTTTTTTCTTTATGCTTTACTGTATTTTCCATATTTTCTAGAATGAAAATACCTGAGTCTCATCATTGAAATCTCATCATATTATTAATTTTTAAAGAGGCTTGGGTAAAAGAGAACATGAATGTCAATGCTTTTAAAATATTATGAAAGATAATGTGCTCCTTGAAAATTGTACATTTAGGGCTCCTTCCAGAAAATACATTAATTCAGATGCAAGGACCTTCTGGCACCACACAACCCAAATCGCCTATGGAAAGGTTTTTCTTTTGCAGCGTGATGAGCTTCTTTTTGCAAAGAGCACAAAGAATCTTGAACTGAACTCAATTTCAGAGACATAAAGTGTCACTGGTATAAAGCAAAATCATCCAATAAATGACTTTACAATGGCTACTGCTAATATGAAAAAAAAAAAGACTCTTGTATTTTTCTACTAATCATATATTTAAACCATTACAGATTTCTAAAACATACACCTGCTATCTAAACCTCTTTTGCTAGAGCAAGCCCTCCCAAACGGGAATCTGAGGGCTGGGTTATTTTTAAAGTTTTATAACTGGTTCACACCTTATATAACTGGTTCCCTCTCAAACATTCTGAGCCTAATCCCACCAAGTTTTCCAGGTAAATTTCCTCGTCTTACTCAGTGATATTTGCCAAAATATATGTGCACATGTATGCCAAAACACACAGCCATCCGCACTGCTCCCTCCAACTGTGGGCTTGCTGGGTGCCTGTTACTGTGACAATAACTCTTCAGGGGTTATTTCGTTTAATCCTCACAGCAGCTGAAAGGAACAGAAATAATTATACCAATTTTAAAGATGAAAAAGTTAGGCTGAAATGGGCTCAAGTTCACGCAGCAAAGGAAGTCCAGTCTACCCTTTTTTTTGTTTATTGATTATCTACACTGTACCATGTATTGTGCTAGAATAGAAAATACAGCTCCTGTTCTAGGACTGCTTATCTGAAATGCAAATTTAACTGTAGATCCTGGACTTATATGGGGTAAATCTGAAGATCCCATCACTCCTGGTCACCATGCCACATTGCATGCTACATTGACTCAGTGGCTAGTCCATTCCCTCTTGGCATGGCGGGGCTGGGACTGGGGTGGCGTGAGGTAGATGGAAACTTCCAGGAATACTGGGGTGGAGATTTCCAAGGACACTGGGAGGAAGACCTTCAGGGACATTGGGATGAAGATCTGCAGGGATGCTGGGATGGAGACCTCCAGGGACAGAGACAGAAAGTGAAGGTCTCACTAGGGTGGAGACCTTCAGGGGTGGGTGTCCCCTGGGAACAATCCCAGGTGCTGTCTCCAGCCAAGATGGACCACGAGATGTCCCTTCTGACCCCATTTCGCTCAGTGGGTTCTCACATTCATTAGGAGACTGTGTCATTGACCAAAGGGTGGCCACCAGCAAAATGTAGGCACATGTGAGGCGCTGCCTGCTCAACCTCCAGAAACAATGTTGAGTCTTTTGACTCAAACTCACAAGAAAACCTTTTCCAAAGTTCTTTAGAGTTGAATGAGGGATGTTGACCCAGCTCTTCCACTCAGGTCATATTTGCCCCTGCTATCCCAGGGAGCGGTCTGTTTTCCCCTTGGCTAACAGAAAGAGTTCGTCTTCCACAAGTACTAGGTACTTAGGTATTCAGAGACTGCCATTCCTTTGTGCCCTTGCCCAAACGTAGGTCTCTAGAAAAAATCTGCTATCCTCTTTCCCTTAGGTTTCCTCCAGGTACAGAGGGGCACATATACAAATTAAATCCTGGAAATATATACACTGAAACAACAGACATTTCTGAGTTTATACCAGGAGGAGAAACTGTTATATTCTAGAGAAACAAAGACAAGACGGATATATCCTCTCTACCATTTAGTAAGTCACTACATGAAAACGGGGGATGGAGGGAGGACACCGGACAAGAAATAATGCATTAAGGACACCAATAAAGACAGATGACAGGTGTCATCTAACAGGAATTTTAATAGGACCACACAGAACAGAGAATGTAACAGCTCAAGCCAGATGGAGGAGTCTTGAGTTAGATCCTTACTACAAGTTTACCAAGTAGATATTTGGGGTGGGATGGGTGGGCAGCTCATATTCCAGAAAAGTAAAAGATTATCAAATCCCAAAGGCAAGAAAGAGAACTTTTTACTTTGTGGGTAAAATAAATAATTCCACATGCCTGGACTGTGTGAGAATGGAAGAGGTCAGTCAGTAAGAAGTGTAGGACCACAATACAAAGGGGCTGGTGGACCACACCAAACAGGCAGTGTTTACCCAATGGCAGCTACTGAAAGCAGCTATTTGAAAAGATGACATTAGCCATGGTATGCTGGAGGAAAAGAAAATCTGGAGGCTAGCAGGCGAGTTAAAAATCCCTGCTATAAACAGCCCAGGCTCCCAGTCATGGAATTTTATGGAAATCAGCATCAGAAACCCACAGGTAATCCCCATGGGCTGAAATAAGCAAAAGCACACCAAGTGAACCCATGCAATCAAACCATACTCACTGTCCCCCCACAAACAGCAAAAGAGATTCAGGTGACATGTTCAGTGGCAGGAAATAAACCAACTTCTGTCTATTCACTTAAAGTTACAAACATACACCTTAATATCTTCAGGTGTTAGATGGATGCACAAAGGCTCCTTAAGATCTGACAGCAAAAGCAGTGACCCTAAAAAGGGTTTGATGTCTGTCTCGAGTGCCCAGAATGTAAGCCATGTTTAGCTTCTCTCAGGTCTATGCGGAAACTTGTATAACCTCTCTCGCTATGAAAGGTGTATTTTATAATTTGGGCAAAAGAGATGTGAGCACTCCACTGTAAAAGTGCTTTGCTTGGATGCCAGAAGAGTCCAAATCTACAAATTGCCTGTTTCTACTAGTTCCATGTCATTTTTCCTAAGAGATAGATATAAAGTGGTTTTTTATACATCATCCTCAAAATGCACTGGCAGGATGGATGATTTGAAAGCAGGGATTATGCGTGTTTTCTGAGGAAGTCATGGTAAATATGAGGGAAAAACTCAATATGTGTGCTAACGGTGTTCCAGGGGCCTTTGTGTCAAACCGGAATGTCAAATGTTGACCTGGATACGGGAACATGTGCCCCTTAAGAGGTATAAATAGTAACAACTTCCTTGAATTCTCAATTGGCTGGTTAATGGCCTAATCATGGTCACAAAGAAAGGTAATATGGGCCAGAAAGAGCAGTATGGCCTCTTGATCTTTGGAATTTTACTGGGGAATTTGATGAGAAGTTAAAAACATGGTCTGGAGTCTAGCTTCCAGGGTCCGAAACCTGGGTCCATCTTTTATTAGACATAATGAACATGTCCCAGGGCCATGTATTTATCCACTTCCTGCCTCAATTTCCTTTTTTCTAAAATAGGGATATTGACAATACCTACCTCTCAGGATTCATGGGAGGGAAAAGGGAATGAATTCATGTTAGAACCATTCCTGGCACACGGGGAGCACCCAATAAACACATGCTGTAAAATTCAGTAGTCATCCTGTTATTAGTAGTATTCTTTATGACACACTGTATTTCATTCTTAGGAGAATTATTACTGAGTACCCGTCAATTATGGAAAAGCAGCCCATGTGTAACTGCACAGATGCAAAATGAAGTCCGAAAATATCTGTGGTGGCAAAACATAAGATCTCTCACCTTGCTCCTACAACAAGTTCTTTCTGTCCTGGGTCAAATGTTAACTGCGAGAAATCCACAGCATTCTTCGCTCTGAACTCCCGTAACCAGGGGCCAATTTCTAAATAGGAAAAATAAATAAATGAAAAGATAAAAATGAATGATTTTTCCTTTGGGGACCACAGAGAGTGCACTTCAGGTAGCAAACATTACATTCAGAGAGGGTTTAAAGGTCCCCCGAGGTGACTGTTGAGGGGCCACTGGAGGTTTCCATCAGGATGTCACATAATCCACACTGAGAATGTGCAAAGCACAAAGGACAGCCACCCAATAAAGAGTCAGCAAGGCATCCATGCTTGGTTGTGATTTACAAGCCAGATGTGCATTTTCCCATTGGCTTTGGGCTGGGCAGAAAATAAAACATTATTCACAGAAAAGACCATTTCCTGTGCAACTTGACAGGAAAGAACTGAAGACTGGGAAACATCACACAAGCCCTCCTTAGGAACAAGGACAAACACAGGACTGCCATTTGCCTTCTTTCAAAGGAGATGTCCCATATCCTGTCCTTTGTCCTTTGGGCTTCTATTTTGACCTCATGATTAAACTTGTCCTTCCTAGATGAGAAATCCACAGTTACTGCTAGGCCTAATTTGCTTTTTTTCTAAGGGAAATCGGGAAAGAGTTCCTCTTTAGAGAGGTGTTTTTTCTTTTTTACAAGCACTATTAAATCCTATTAAATCGCCTCCAGCCTAGAATCCTTTTCTTATTTCTTATAAAGCAACAGTGTTTAAAGAGGGCTATAATGCTGCTTCTTAAACCTCTTCTGTACAATTCATTAGCTCATTTCTGGCACTGAAAAAATATTCAGTGATCGTCCTGCCATTTGTGCCACACCTTACAGTCAGCCCTGACAGCCATGTCACCAGATCATCTCTTTCTCTTGGATTTAACATTTTAAGAGATATCACACTGAACTAAAAAGGCACATAAGAATTGTCAAATCAACGAAGTTACTGGTTGGAGAGAAAAAAATGTATAGCACAGGGATAATCTCTCAACAAAAGCAGATGCTAAAAACAGATCTAATATGAAAATATATCCATGTCCTGTAAAAATGCCTTTGTTGATGTGAGATTATTTTCTTTTCTTTAAAAAAATTTTTTTTTGAGAGAGAGAGAGAGAGAGACATCGATTTGTTGTTCCACTATTGATGCATTCTTTGGTTGATTCTTGTATGTGTCCTGACTGGGGACTGAACCCGCAACCTTAGTGTATCCAGACAACACTCTAACCAACTGAGCTAAGAAGCCAGAGTGGATTATTTTCAAGCAATAACTTTGTATAACAAATATGGCATTTCTCTATTATCAGTTATTGAAGAAAAAAATGACATGAACTGAAAGTTCTATTCTGCTTAAAGAAAACAAAGGTTGAGTTATGTAGAGATCGGTATTTATTTGGTTTCTGAAATTTTCATGTGTATGGTATCTTGATGGTTTTTAGTGCTTTATACAAACTTTTTCATCTTATAGGCAAATCAATTGAAACAAAATAGTTATAGCACAGTATGTAAAAGGCAATGGAGCTATAAAACGTTATTAACAAATGGTCCTTCCAAGAGTTTAATAATTCAGTTAGGGAACTAGCACTAATATCTTCTTTAAACACAGTATTTATAAATATAGGTGTTCATAGGTGTTTATACAGTTACAGGAAGTATTCATACACAGAAAATAGGGATGATCTGAGTCTTAGGTAAAAGGAAAGGAAAGGCTTGAATTAACTAATTTTCCATGCATTCGTCTTTCTATTCATTGGGAAGAACGCAAAGAGAGTGACCAACAGGGACCAGAAGAGTGAAGACGCAAATTTCTGGGTTTCAAACCTATACTGAACAATGGTGACACCGCTTCCTAAAATACCAAAATAATAAAAGAAGCCATGTGGAGAGGGGAAAATTAGTTACCAGCATATAGCTCTGCCAATATTGTTCAATTTTCCTTATTTAAATTGCTAATGAGCTTCCCCATTAAAACTCTTTGTTTTTATGGTTAACACTAGATCTAAGTTGGGTAATCTGCATACTCTCCCCTTTTTTGACTTTCACTGTGCATTCCTTCACAAAGTCAGCCCAGCTCAACTTTGCATATCACAGGGCTTTCTATCTTACTGGATCCCAGGAGGGCCTGGGGACAAAGTTCCTGTACCAATCCATCTGTCCAACTGAAAATATACCTGCATCAATACCTGTCGTCACAACTTTCCCTACAAGATCAGAACCATTATGCTCTATCTTTTTTTGATGATCAGCCCCTACTACCTGGCTTCACTCCCATCTCTTCCCTCATCTTTAATCCATTCCCTAAATTACCTCTTTTATCCTGTAATTAATAGCCAATGTTATAAAACCCCTTCCCTTTGCCTATAAGAATATGCATATTCCCTCCATTTAAAAAAATTTTTTAACTTTTTAATTATATTCTTTTGTTATTAGAGCTTCAAACACCAAAACAAAATACATAATAAACTCTCAAGCATAGTATGTAGGAAAGGGCTATAGGCTCAGTTTTACATGTAAGTTTTACCAACTCCTTATAAAACATATAATTCCAATTTTATACAAATTACTTCAGAGATTAGGCAAAGGGGTAAAGCTCTTCTCTCTGCGGTTTTGAGGCTATTATGATCTTGATAATCTCGATACTGAAGCTAAACAAGGACATTTCAAGGAAGAAAAATCAGAGGCCATCTCATTTAAGAACATGACTGAAACACTCTTAAGGGAGTAGTTGTATTAGCATATCACACACACACACACACACACACACACACACACACACACACTCTTTCATGTGGGATAGGTTTAATTCAGGAAAACAAGGATGGCTCAGAAAAGTTTAACATCAGAAAATCTATTGGTAGAATTCACCACCACAATGACAGAGTTCAATGGTAGCGTGAAGATTTATTGATCCTGCTTTCTAAGGAATCAGAAAATGAACAGTTATGGACTCATAAGAAGAGCCAGGAGAGTACAGTCAGGAGAGGAGACAGTAGGTGGGGTGGGGGGAGGGTGGGTTTGCTGGCAGGGAGTGAATAAGATCAGCAGAGGCCAAAGAAAGGTTGGGGAGGGTGAGGTGATCGGGGAAGGATACACAGAATGTGGTAAGTTAGGGAGGTAGAATTTTCAATAGCATTGACTTTCTTAATACATGCTCATTTCCCCCAGGTAATGGGTTCACCTTTTCCCCCTAACCCTCTCTCCTGATGTTACTGAAAGAACCATATGATGGAATGGAACTGAAATATGGTAGCCAATATGACCCTTGTTTGGAAATTAAATAGTAACATAAAATCTATATACCTGAATTGAATACTCTGTAGATAATTTTTAATAATTGATAGTAATCATCCTAGCTAATCCATTCATCGCACAAACATGATTTTTAAAACATGGCCTCTGGCAATGATTTTCTATTGCAAAATTAGCTGCAATTATTCGTATTACCTTCTCTTACTATACTATAAAAGCACCAACATGATTTTTTAGCAAAGACTATCAAAAGCATATTGTTTCAATTTTTAAAAGAACCCAGTGTCATAGCTTCAAGAAAAATTATTTTATAAACATGTATCCAGTATTAATAAATATGGTCCAAATAATTAGCATATAAACTAGAGACTAGTTTAACAAATTCAAGTTAGTCACCCACCCATCACCCAAAATAAGAAAGCAAAAGGAGTGAAAGTCGTTATCTTTTTTTTTTAAAACACTCTAACGCTATCCAAGATAAGGATTGTTACAAGCCAAGAAAACCTTTTAGAGCCTGATAAGTAAAGATCACAGGAAATTCTGCTGATGAAGAATAGCACCTGTCTGAAAGCTGACAGTCGTTCCAAAAACCAGACTGATGGCTCCACCAGGGGTTGCAGCGCTGATGGGCTGAGACCAGCTGACCTGTGGGCAGGCACTAAGTGAGAAACCTCCCTGGTAGAATAAGGGCGCTTTTGGGTGCCCTGAGTTTTATTCTTTTCTCCTTCAGATTTCAGTCAATTAAGGAATCAAGAAAACAGGCTGGCAAAACTTCTTGGGGAACATGAGACCCATCCTGGAAACTGAGTCACAGGCTAAAGTAAGAGAGGCCAGGGGATAGTGAGAAAAGGCACAGAAGTACAGGGAGTCACGAAATATAAAAAAACATAAGTGCAAATCAAGGCTTGCTCTTTCCAATACTCATGAAATTATATTTTGATTTCATCTACACCTAATGCCGCACATGGAGATAATAGCAAAGCTGACACCATAATTATAGGTAAAGCAGCTAACAAAAATAGCTGATGTATAAACAGTGCACGCCATCAGCTAGATGCTATTCTATGTCATTTACACATTTAATCCCTGCATTTCTCACACCCACTCTATTACAGGTGAAGTAGGTGAGGAAACCAAGTCTGGTTGAGGTCAACAGCTAGTAAGATTCAGCTCCTAATTTTGGAGCTGGTGTTTTTAGCCACTACGCTATACACTTCAATGAAGTAAAAAAAAAAAAAGTGCCTTCCTATGTGACACATGGTTTTGAAATTTTTAAAATAGGTTTATTGATTTTAGAGAGAGAGGAAAGGAAAAAGAAACATCGATGTGAGAAAGAAATGACTGGTTGCCTGCCATTCACAGCCCAACTGAGGATCCAACCTGCAACTTTGGTATGTGCCCTGACTGGGAGTCATACCCTCAGTCTTTCGGTGTATGGGATGATGCTCCAACCAACTGAGCTACATGGGCCAGGACCCTGTGTGCCACATTTTTAAAGTAACAAGGAGAAAGAAACTCTACAACCTCTTCATTGGGAAGAGAGTTTATTCTCACTGACATACTCATATGCTGTTAAATAAAAATTGCCACCCACTGAGTTTTCAACTATGGACTACAGAAGGCACTGTCTCCCAAAGGCAGCTGCCATGTCAACCTGTAAATACAACATTTACTGTTTTTATTGTTGTTGTTATTAATAACAATAATCTACAAGTCAGTTAAACTCTACAAGAAAAAGCATTTATCATTTTCACTCATAAGGTTTTATGATCCAAGAAGAGTCTTTACATATGTAAGCGGAAGAAAATGTCAATACCCATCACTGATCTGCTTTATTGGAAGGAAGAGCATTCTGGGATGAGGAGGGATGAGACGGGGCATGAGCAACGGCTGGACCTCTAGGCGGTCTGAGCCAGTCAGCTGTGACACGGGAGAACAGGGCGCTTCTGGAAATGCGCGAGCCGGGCTCCCAGCTCCTCCAGAGGGCGCTCCCGTTGGCGGGCACTGGCAGGGCAGGAGGAGAAATGCAGGGTATACTCGTGGCTGGGCATTCTGGAAATTCTCCTTGCCTTCCCCTACCCCTTCCCCTTCCCCAAGGTGTGGAAGGAACCATCCTATCTCAAAGATACCGATTACTCTTCAATGTTAGCATGCATCTCCCACCTATGGATATCATTTGCAGCTTCAGTGCCTTACATAAACCACCATTCGATCTAAAAACATGAGCTCAAAATATGATTGAAAAACTAAGGAGTGGAATTTTTAAAAGCCCTCATGGTGGGACCACTTCTTTATAGCACCACCACCTGACGACTACCCTTTTCTTCCTCTTTTTTTTCTGTCTGCTTTTCCAGGCCTCCTCCTCCAAATGTACTCACAGCAAGTCCCTCACACTTCAGGCAGGAGGTCAGCAGTACCCTCATGCCATGTTTCACTCCCCGAAATAGAACACATCAGGCTTTCAGCTACCTGAGTCCTGCCTGAAATTCTCTAAGTGATGATAACTCATTTCAGTCCTGTAAACAAACAAACACACAACAACAACAACAACAAAAAAACACACGGGGTGAGGGGGTGCGGGTTCTATGGAAAGAAACCTCACAGAGGTATAGAGGGTGGTCTCTAACTGGGCAGGTAATGATGGGTAGTCAGGTCCCCGGCTTATCATTGTTTCCGTAAAAGATTTCTCTTTGCCTGAAACATTTAGGTTAGCACACCTTTGAAATAAGCGCACCCGCCCCCAATACAGCCCAGAGTCGCGTTGACTCTGCTGCAGTGCTCCCCCTACCTCGCTTCCCGCCTCCGCGTCATCTTCCAAAAGTTCCCTCCTTAATTTCAAATGCGTAAAAGAAGCTGCAAAACTGTTATGTTCTCACGCATTTGAGATCGTGCTTCCTGGCAATTGTTCTGACTCTGGCTGAAATAAAATCTTATAAAATTTTTCTACAGGTTTGGACGTTTCTTACCTTGACAGTCCCAAAGCCTCATGTGTTTTTTGAGTGGCAGGACAAGGCAAAATAAGTCATCAGAGAAGGCATATGCAAATTCACAACCATTAATGCTTGTGAAACAAAGATAAATCACAATAACCGATGTTTCTTATTTACGTCCTTTCACTATCCATATTTTCAGTGTTTACTTGGTTTTAGAAAACATATTAGATATTTTTGGATGTTAACAATCTCTTATTTTGTTTAATGCTCATAATACTGTGAAGCCAGATCTATAATCTTTCTTGTAGAAGTAAAAAATTAAAATTAAAAACCCTGAGATTCTGACAAGTTACATATCTTGCCAAATGTAACATAAGTGGTAAGCAGATAAGCTGGAACTTAAACCCAAGATAGGACAAAGGAAATGTTCCCATAAGGTCCAAATTTAAAATTAATTGTCCAAGGCATGTATAAAATACATTAATCCTTAGCACACAGTAATGTAGTAGCATGAAGTAATTTACTGAAAACAGCAGCTGCCACCCAACAAAAGAGAACAAAATTGGAAAAAGGAAATTGGTGGTGAATTTTAGAAGGGCTATAGCAATGAACAGCCCAATTTGCCCATCGGGCAGGGCACAACTAGGAAAAGCAGGATCCCCGGGCAAGGCAGACAGAAATCAGGGTCCACCAAACGCAAAAAGGCATCCGAGGAAGAAGATCCTGACAGTGGAAAATTTATGTCCTTCATCATGTTTTTTCTAAGACAGGTCCTGGTAACATCAGCTCACTTAGAAATAGGCAAATACACTCTGCCTAACTTTAGCTTTGTAGAAAGGTTGAAAAAAAATCAAACCAGTTTTGTTTCTCCAAATGTTTTAAGCTCAATTATTTTCACTATAACTCCTATCTAGGACTCAGTAAAATCAAACTAGTTCCAGCAGGACAGGAAACTGCCTATCCTGCAATCGACACTCTAGATTTTAGAAGTGATAAAGCTCAGGGCAAAAAAATTACAACGACCTCCTAAAGCCAGCTGCCAGTGAGTGGCAAAGAAGAAAACCCTGGTCCTGTGACTTCTTTCCCAGGCCGTATCTTCCCCATCACAGCACTAGCAGTATTTTAAGGGACTAAAATTCCTTATCTGGGTTTAGGTACAATATATTCATATATAAGTGTATATGAATGTGTATGTATATACATGTTTATTTACATATATATACATGCACAGATATATAAATAGGTATAAATAAATGAGTACACACTTACATATATTTATATCTAGTGCAGATGTGTTTGTAAGTATACACCGTCATGTCTAGATAGTAATCGATATGTTCATTTATATATATATATGCTTGTATACATGCGATCTGCATGAATATATGTCAAATTATATATATATAAATTTATATACATATAAAACACACACTAAAGACTACAGTAGAGAGTGAGAAAATGGTCTCAAAATTTTGCTATATAGTAAATGATCAAAATGTTCCAATGAATGTGAATTTTTCTTTAAAATAAACCAAAATTATTTAACAATAACTAATTAGAAAAATTAAAACATTTTTATATAAGTAAAAGCAAAAAGGATCCAACATATCAAGGATGCAGAAAGCATCGTTTACTGACATTTTTATTTGTAAGCACAATATATGAAACACAGGATTTTAAGTGCTTTCTCACATCTTTTTCATCTTTAGTTGCATATCTGCTCCACATGAGTCGGGTATTCTATCATGTCCCTTGATATTTCCTTTGCAATGACATGTAACAGACTTAATCCATTTTCCACAGCAAAAAAACCTGCCAACTGAAAGTTTTGCAAAATATCTGCGCTCTGGAATTGGATTCTTCTGAAGTTCACTGCTTCATCTGGGACAGCCTGCCTGCGGGATTTCTAAGAAACCGAAAGCTGTGATCATTCACTTTAGTTAAAGTTTTCCTGATCTAGGTCTTCTTAATTCAAACACAACTTGAAAACCACAAGTCTCATTTTAAGCTGTTTTACAGCCTGGAGTGCACAGCATACTACACATTCACAATGTAAATAAGCATTAAATACTAGCCACGGATCTGTTAAATCAGAGGAAAGAACGCATACCCTCTCCCGGAAGGGGCGGGAACAGCAAGCCTGCACGGGGGGCAGCTGTAAGGGGAGGCTGGCGGGGGTCAGGCAGAGAGGGAGCTTCACTCATTGAGGGGATCTGAGTGTGACTTTCGAACGCATGATTTTCTCAAAGTTAGATTATTACGGGATAATACAGAACTAAATAAACGTATTTGATATTCTTTCTGGGCGTGCATTTTAAGAGAAATTTAGGAAACGAAATTTCACTACACTCAACTGCCATCTCATGATCAGCTGAATGTACTGTCAGGCCGAATCAAGAGTGGAATTCAGGATTCCCAACGGTTTCCCCAAGTTTTCACTTGCTGGTGTGAATTTCTGGCCATACCGGAAATACTTGTTCAATCTCAGGACCTAAATATCAGTATGAGTTGGGTTCCAGGCTACTCCAGCCCAAGAAATTCTGAGTTCTCCAAGGGTTACCTGAGACAAACTTGGCAAGGTGTAAAGGAAACTTGTGGAGAGTTGTCTGGAAGCTAGGCTCAGACTCCTCCTGGCCAACTGGAGCTTCCTTCCCTTCATCTGTAACTTTTAAGATCGTGGAAACCTCTTTCATTAGACCATCTGGAGCAATTTATTCCTAGTGACTGCAGGATAAGAACCCAGCTAATCAGTGGCGGGTATTTATTGCTGGATAACTCGCACAAGAAGCAATTTCTACTTATCCATCCATCAAGACAGATTTTCTTTAAAAGACTATAAAAATTCCTAGGCCAAGACCGTCAAACTCCTGGACTATGACCAGCTCTGTCCTCCAGGCTATGAAGCTGGTGCCAGGACTGCCCTGCCTTAAACTCTGTGTGGCTTATAAGTACACTGCATCACCTACAGGAAACACTGCTAGTGTAGAAGAGTCTTAATTTTGCCTTTTGACCTGCAGCATATGACTGTAGGCTATAAAATCTAATTGCAAAATCTTAATGTTGGGCCAGAGGACATTAAAAAGTAATTTCCTTTAGACTTATAACTTCGGAATTACAAATGATGCTAATATGACTAAAAATGTAAAAATGAACAATTTCTATTCAACAGGCGCTCAGACTATTCCAGGGGTGGTCACGTGCTTGCTGCGTAAGCAGGGATGAGCACTTGCCCCTGGGTAACCACAGGGACTGTGCAAGATGGTTTCAGGAACCTCTTAGAATCGGGGGCACTCGGCGTTAAAACGTTCCTACACTTCGTTCTGCCATGTGTTCAGGAATTGTACGACCTTGGCTTTAAGAAAATAAATCATTTCCTGAAGCTAATACCTCCTTCTCAAAATTCACAATCAGTTGCTTCCCTCTTGTTTGCTCGTGGAAAATCACATGTTCTCAACGAAGCAACTACCTGAGCGAACCTCAGGGCTCAGGGCAAGAAGAAGAGACAAACCGGGATTGCACAACAAAGTTTCCTTACCGAAGATATTTCCATGAGTCCCCCAGGTGGTCTTTTTGCAGAAGTGGTGATTTTATCTATACATCACAAATAGAATGTTTTCCAAGTTAGACCCAGATTTTTCTAGGAATTTTAGGGTTAAGCATTAGGGTGATATGCACCAACAATGTAGGGACAGCACAGTGATTTATTTACATAGTCAACAAATGTTTTTTGAGTACCTGCTACATGGAATAACCCACTGTAGGTACTGGCTATGGGATGCAATGTGGGGCAGACCTCTGCCTTTAAGACATTTATAATTCAGCTAAAAAAGATGAGATATACACACGAGAGTGCTAAACTGAAACAGAGAAATGCTAGCTGGTCCCAAGGAAAGTGTGATGATAAATGTTCTGAGGCATGCTATCCAATATAAACATGACCTACACATGTAGTATTGAATTTTCCAGTACATACATTTAAAAAATGTCAAAAAGCAGGTACAATTAATTTTCAACAGTGTAGTTAATTTAACCCAAAATATCCAAGATATCATTTCAACATATTATCAAAATAAAAACTGAAATATCCTCATTTCACGTTCCAAGTCCTCGAAATCAGGTGTGTATTTTATACTACTGCATATCTCAGTGTGGACCAGCAACATCTCAAGTGCTCAACAGCCAGTCATGGCTAGCGGCTATTCTACTGGATAGTGCATATCTAAGGCATTAAGAATGAGGTTTCCTTGGTAATATGAAGACAGTGCTCTATTACCTCCATTACTGAAAAACAAATGAACTCTGGGTCTTCTCAGAACCAACTGCCATTAACACTGCAAATAAATCAGAGACCGAGTCCAACAAAACTATCCTCCATTCACCCAATCGTTCGTGAAGGTGGCAGAGTCCTCAGAGTTTGGCTGACTCGGGTTCGAATCTTGGATGCAGAATTTTTTATCTGTGGGACTCTGAGGCCACCGCCAGTTGCCTCATTTTTTCTTAATAAACTATAAAACAGGGGGAAAATAAGAAAGCAGTAGTCAATGTTGAGAAGAATATATAAATTAAGTCCCATGAAGCATTCAGCAGAGTACCTAAAGCATGGGAGGGTCTCAAGAAATACCAGTTCCAACTCCCGCCACTCTGGGCAGTAGAGAGTGGGTTTCATAGTTGTACCCTGAGGATGGTCTGATTAGACGATGTCTGTCCAGAAAGTATCCATCCATGTGCTATGAAAAATAGAGACATTTATTGAAGAAGATACAACATACAAGAAACATTGTACATAAGACAATGATGCCTCAGTCCCCTTCAAAGTAGGCACCTGGGGACCTCACACAGTTCGCCCAGCGTCTCTTTCACTGTTCAAAACACTCTGCAAAATCCTTTGTCGGAATCACCATCAGCTACCCCGTAGTATTTTCTTGAATCTCATCGACGGCCTGAAATCTCTTCCCTTTCAAAGGTGATTTTAGTTTTGAGAAAAGCCAGAAATCACGGGGCACCAAATCTGGACTGTAGAGGGGGGCTGAGTCACCTGGGGGATTTGATGTTTCACCAAAAACTCTGCACAAGACGTGATGCATGAGCAGGCACATTGCCATGATGAAGCTGCCAATCACCAGCTGCCAATCACCAACTGCCAATAGCTGCAGCCGTTTTCGCCATATTGCATCTGTCAACCAACAAAGAACACTGAGGTCCTATTCCTTGTTTGACCTGGAGGGGCATACTCATGACAGACAACACCTTCCCAATCAAGAAATACAGTTAACATGGTTTTGATCTTGCTGCAACTTTTCCGCACCTTCTTTGGGCATGGAGAACCAGGCAACTTCCTTTGGGAAGACTGGGCCTTCCTTTCTGGATCATAGCCGTAGACTCACAATTCATCTCCAGTTATGACCTTCTTGAGGAAATTTGGTTCACTGGTAGCAGTCTGAATCAAGTCATTAGCAACAGCAACACGATGTTTCTTCTGCTCTGGTAAAGGAAGCCATGGACCAAAGTTTGCCACGACAGGTTTCATGCCAAGATCCTGCAACAAAGTCACAGACCCAGGAGTTTTTGGAATCCCCAGAACAGCTTCTAGTTTTTGCACTGTCAGTTACCAGTCTTTGTTGATTGCAGCCCATACAGGTTCAACATTCTCAGGTGTTCTGCTTGTTGCAGGCCTTCCTGGCCATCTTTGAAGCATTTGTGCCACACTTTTATTTCAGTGCACTGATTACATCATCCACAAAAGCCTTCTGAATCGTCCTAATAGTCTCCATGGAGGAATGTTCAAGCCTAATGCAAAATCTGATGCAGACTCGTTGCTCTGCTCACTCAGTCATTTTGAATGTGGTGGCCACACAGTGCACACGCGCACTCAACTGTGTCTACTGCCCCCACTGATGAGTACGGAAAAGTCCTCATTGTTCATGCATGCACATTCCAGTGCACTCTCCTTGGCTGCCAGGTTACGACGATGTCCGCAGACTGTTCTTGTTATAGTAACAATGGCTGGACTTTTTCCAAACAGATGTCATATCTTTTGACAACACCCCGAGTACCTGGCAGAATATCTATTGTCGATTTTAACCTTCTCTTAGAACTACATACAATTTCATGTAAATCAGTCTTCCTGTTAAGTGTTGTAAAAGTTCTGCCAAATCAGGGAGGCCATCCAGGAACGACCATTCAAAACTAACTGGAAAGGTACGATTTTGGCAGAACTCTATCAATCAAATGCGAGATTTCAGAGGTCTGGGATGTTCAAACCATGCATATTTCAAAGAAAAGTTTGACCCCTGACTGGCTCTTGGGAGATAATTTCTAAGACCTCAGAATATCCTGCCTGATAAGAGCGCCTTTGAATACCTGGGGACCTTGGGTCATACCAGACCCTCTATGCTAGCAATGTGATTGATGGCAGGGACCTTTGAGGATGTTGTATCAGCTTGACCTCTATAGGCCAGAGACTGAATAGCTAAGGTTAGCCACATGGGCATTCCATGCCTATTGACTGAGTGGGGGGGGTATAAAGAAACAACCCTGGACATCCAGGCTCAAATGAGATTCCCTGGTTGGCAATATTCCATACATATTGTCACACATCATTGCTAAGAGAATCGAGGATTGTCCAGATGATTCAACTAGGAGAGAACAAATAGAAGCTTAAAACCTAGACTCTCCTATATTTTGCTTTATGCACTGAACTTTTCCAATTTTAACCTGTATCCTTTTTTTCTATAATAAAATATAACTATGAGTATGACAACATTTCTAGTGAAATCACTGAGCCTGAGGGTGGTTATGGGGACCCTTAGCTCAGAGGTAATTGCTCTTGCGGTGATAACCAGTAAGTAAAATAATAGAGCCCATATATGTTTTGCTGGAAGCTATTCAAATACAGAGATGTTGGTCTGGATGAGTTAGAAAGACACAGAATCGCTCTCTCACAGTGTCAGGGGATTATTTAACCTACTTATCTGAGAGGAGATGCCAGTTCCCCTGGACAGCATCAGGATCTCTCAGGTGGCCCCTCTACAGCTTTTCCAGAGGGGCGATTTTTTCCTAGGCTCAAGCTCGCCAAATTCTTTGTATGAGTTGTAATAGACACATGGCTGGAGAGCAAGTAAATGCCATTCGTAATACAATTAGTACATTTCATTGTAATCTTTCCTCACCTATTTTACAGTCCACAGCCACCTCATTTTTTTAAGCCAGCATGAGCAATTTCTCTACTTAAGAATGTGTATATTAGATCCTCCCATAGAAACCACTAAGATGCTGACAGGTTATCAGAAGTGAGCGGACATCCCCTTATGTCCCTCACTGTTCTATTAAATAATTAACACTGACGTTCCATGGGAAAAAAGGCAAAAAGCAATCTGCTTCAGATAAATCTTTTAGGAGGGTTGGAAGGAAGAAAAGTCAGATTGGGAGTCATGAGTGTCCTAGTTCCCTTGAGAAATTCACACATGCAGATGAAGGCACATTCTTAGCTTGTGGTGACCCTGTGAACCTCTGGACACACGGACTCAACGACAGCTTTTGGAAAGCAAGACCATCTCAAGCGGCAAAGCCGTGTTCTGCTTGTAAGCTTCCACGGGCCCGCCAAACTGCCTTTGCCTGGCTGTCCATCCCTCTCAGACTCACCTGACTCTTTCCTTCTCTTCTGTGTATCCCTGACTCAGACCCATTAGTCACGCCACAACCAGCTCTTTCTCACCTGCCCACACTGCTAACACGATTCCACCTTTCCGAATGACCTTCCCCCACGAGTCCCAACTGCTCTCTAACAAACAGAACAGGCAGGAACCCACTTAACAGTACCACGTATGCTTGTTAATACCTGTGTTCTAACATGCAGTGCAGCAAGCCTTGAGTGAATATGCAATGAATATAATGTTGAAAGCTTCAAGGCACAATGCAGTCCCAGAATCTACCTATATCTTTCCTACTCGCCATTCCCCATCCCCTCTGTTCAACCACGCTGCCTGTAGAATATATCTTGATTGGTGATTATGTTTAAGTAGCACTTATCAACTCTATTCCACCATCCTTACAAGTGTTTTACATGTGAATGAGTTTATATACAAGTCACGTGAATTTATTTTTAAAAGCCACCTCTAATATTTATACAGTGTAATTGTTAGTCTAGCACAAGGATCAGCAAATGATAGCCCACGGACCAAATCCAGCCCATCGCCTGCTCTTTTTGTCGGTAAATCTTATGGAGCACAGCACTGCCCGGTGGCGCACGTATGCTCCACGGCTGCACTTGTGCTACATTGGCACAGGCTCATGCAGGCTGCCTGATTTCCGAGGCCTCAAATATTCACTATCGGGCCCTTTTCAGCAAAGAAAAAAAAAGTGTGCCAACTTCTGCTTTAGAATATCATAGAGTAAAAGCTCAATAAATATGGAGTATAGGTCATTAAACATACTAAGTATAATCCCTTAGTAACAGGGACAAAAATAATACACCACCTTAAAGTAAAAAGGAAACTCTGAACACATCCACTGCCATGCCTCATCTTATCAACGAGAAGTTTGGAGTCCAGAAGAGCAAAGGAACTTGCTGACCTGCACCCAGCAAGGCATCAGTGTAGCCCAGTCTAAACTGAGCCCCTGATCCCCCACAGTACATGGCTTACAATACATCACCTGGCATGGGTAAGTAATAGCATTTCCAGAATATTTTATTCTATTAGTTTTATAGGGTCCTAGTTTCTTTTTGTTTCCCAACTAAAACAAAAAGAGTGTACAGGAAATTATTGCCCAACTCATGGACAAACGAGCATTCTATACGCGATCACACAAGGTAATCATGGAACCCCAGTTAATTACTAACTTCCATTTCCTCCCAGAGAAAAACCAAACCTTCTGGAAATCCTAACATCGCCTATTAGTTGATGTTATCTATGGTTTCATGAAATTTACACGCTTCACTCACAGGCTTACTTAGGTATCAGTAGTCCCCAAGTCAAATGCTCAAGATGTTAAAAGCATGTTTTAAATGCAAAACAAAAGCTGGCATATATGGCTTGAAGGTTGTTCTTGCCAGCTGAGGTGAATTTCTGCCTTGGCCCAGCATCCTCAAGAGAGCTCTGCGCTTGGCACCTTCAAATCTCCGACCTGAACAAAGTCAGGCTCACAGGCGGTGCATGGTCAGAGACGGCAGGGAAAATAAATGCTGCCTTCTGTTTTGCCCACTTTGGTTTATCTTGGTGGAGCTGTGGTTGTTTTCATTTCCAGGTACTGGCTTGATCTGGACCAGACCCTAGCTGTCGAATAGCTGCTCTCGTTCCCAGCGTGCAAGAAAGCCCCTATGCAGACAAACCAAGACCTGTATTGATGAATTCCTAGCAGACAATTGTGAATTCAGTGTCACATTTCTAAGCTTGTTTTCAATTTTTCCTGACAAGTGCGTGTACTCATTTCCTGATGTATCCCCAAAAGACTCGAGAGACCCTTTTTGCTCTGTGCCCAATTTTCATGGCATTCATCATGGTCAACTCTAATCACTTGCTTGATCCCATTAATGTTCCCTCACGGGGCCATCCACCACCAGGCACATGACAGCCTTCCTTCAGCTAATACACTTAACGACTCTGTGTCTGGGCCTGTGCTTGGAACTAGAGATACTGCAGGAAAATAAACAGAGAAGGTTCTTCTTCTCCTTAGGTGCATAATCTAATGAAAAAGACAGAATCAATAATATAAGTAACAAGTGCCATGACATAAATAAAACTGGGTGATGTTTAGAGTGTGGCTGGGAGTGACATTATGCAGTTTCCAAGGAAGACCACTCTACTGAGGAGTCATTAAGCTGAGATGTGAGTGATGAGAAAAAGCCACGCCGGGAGAAAGGCATTCCAAGACGGGGAGCTGGCTGGGGAGAGGCCCTAAGGCGGGGCTGAACCAGGATAGCTGAGCAACGGGAAAAAGGCAGGAGCGGGTCAGCAGTGAGGTGAGGAGAGCCGAGAAGGAGGCAGAGACGGCTCAGGTAGGGTCTTGCCGGTCAAGGCGAAAAAGGTTACATAATATTTAAAGGAGCAATTAGAAAATTCACTGTAAAGGGAAAAAAATTGTATTTTAGGCTTTGCAGGACATCAGGTCTTTGTGGCAACCACCATGCTCTCCCATTGTTACTATAGACAAATGTAAGGGCAGTGTGCTGCAAACCCAGTGAGAAGATATTCCCAGTAAACGGAGGTGGAACAGATTTGGCTACAGGTTCTTACTGTGCAAACTCTGCTCTATGGCACAAGGAAGCCAAGGGGTGGGGGGGTAGGAGCAGGAAGAGTGGTAAAAGGAAACCATGAGCTACTTGGCATTTTTAAAAGCTCCTATGGCCATTGTGTGGAGAATGGACCACAGGGGACACAGGGTGCAGTCCAGGGACAAGGAGGAAAGGGCAGATTTAGGAGGTGTTTTGAATGAACTGGGAAAATAAGGAATTAAGAGTAATTAAGGATGACACCCAAGATTTCGACTAGGGCAATCAATCTCTGCAGCTATTTTTGAGATAGGAGAGATTGGAGGGAAAAAAATGGTTTAGAAAACAACTTGACAGTTCTTTTACAGATGCCGAAGTGGAGATTCCCACTACAAATCCCAATGGAGAGATGAGTAGGTAGGTGCAGGGCGGTTCTGTGGTTCAGGTGTGGTTGAATTGAAGATAAAAATGTGATAGCCATTAACACACAGATGAGAGTTAATACAATTCTAATTGGGAACATAAAGGAAGCAGGTTAGAGCAGGAAGAAAGCGGGTCTTCACACTGAAGACTTGGGGAATATGGAGCAAAAGAAAAATAAATGCAAGCAAGAATGACTGAACAAATCCCGTCTCCTTCCTGAGTAGAGTCATGTTACTCCTGTCCAATCATCTACCACTCCTATACTTCACAGGAGAATATCAGAGCTAATAGCCACAATGGTATTGATCTTAGAATTAATTTGACCATTTAACCACATTCTTGAGACCAATAAGCCATTTGTCTGCATATGTGCTTTTTAAGTATCTCCCAATTGGATGCTGTTTCTAGTGCCATATATAAATTCTAACCTCCCCTCTCACTCTAATTCTTTTCCCAGAATTGACAGCTTATAGCCTCAGCTAAGTCCCAGCCTCACTGAAGACACATTTCCTCTCCATGGGCTCCCTTGTAAAACAGAGACTCTGTTGGTAGGAATCAGATGGGTAACTAACATTCTTCGTGAACTAGTTCCTAGATATTTGTTCTGATCTGTTCTGCCTTCCAGTCCCCCCATTTAACATGCATGAGCAGGAAAAAAGGCTAGCGTGTGTGCATGTGTGCGAAGAAAGTTTAGCTCAGCCTGTCTGTGCCTCAGGGTATGAAATGTAACAGATGTTACAGGAACTACAATTTTTTATGCTTTAACAAAAGGATGAAGGAGGTGGGGTGTAGCTGACGTGTAGGCTCTTTGGATCCCAAATCAGACCAAAGGGGAAAAAAAGACTTTGCACACAGTTACAAGAAAGTGCTAGTGGAAAAGAACCCCCATGGAGTTCAAAGGGACCTGTGTTTAATCAGACAAAAACATGCTTCGTAGCCTCAGGAACCCACTTGGTGTGCGAGGAGGTTGAGCAGTTGGATGGTATCAGGCACTGAAGCCAGCATTCCTTTGCATCATTCCCTTTTTGTTTGCAACTAGCGTTCAAAGAAAGTCACTGTGTAAAACAGACACTGAAGTGGATAGACCTACAAATTAGCATTGTCATGAAAAGCAGCTTCCTATTATGAGCAAGATAACAAGTGGCTTTTCAAATACTGGAGTCGCTCTTAGCTGCAGATCTGCCTTCTTCCTCTGCTATCATGGTGGGGTCTGCTTTGTCTCCTCCAGGGCTATGCTCTCATGCGCCCAATGACGTGACCACAGTTTCCTGACCACCCCAATGAGCCCGACCTCAAGAAAAAGTCCTGAACCACAGGGAGGAAGAAGCTGGCAAGATGTAGAGAGGAATTTTCTTCTGGCAAATCATTCTCCTTCCTAGGCCCATTCATACAGGGCTTCGTCCCATTCCTACCTGAAGGTCGCATGCATGGCCCAAGCTCCATCTCATTAATTATAACTGTCGACAAGCCATTAAAAAATCTCATTTCATTTTACCGTTCACCCTCCTTTTAACTGACTTTTCATAATTATAATTCTATTTTTGATATACTAGCCCTATTAAATTTAATGCCATACAGAGATTTCAGAACTCCTGAAAAAAAGACAAATGCTAGACTGGTCCACTAAACGATGTGCAGTCCTTGCCTGGGAATATGTAAGGGGGAAATTGCAATGCCATTCTATTTTCATACGGAGATAAAGAAAAGTCAAGTTAATTACATATGGTCAGTATAATAATGCTGTCCGTCTGAAAGGGCTATAATTAGTGAGCATTGTTTGCACAAAAAGGACCCACCAAGCCGAGGACGCCGCTTGCCTTAGTTCTTTTTTCACCCCAACGGGAATAAACATTTCTATTTCTGCTCTTACCCAAAACATAAACACTACCATATTAAAGATACCCAAGGACAGGAGAGCCTGCAATGTATTTATAAACGCTGGGGATAAATGTAAGCCTCTTTTCAACTGCTGTGTCTGTTGAAAGGACTAGGGTGATGAGAGCAGGCAGGAGGAACTGTTACCCAAAAAGCCATCATTTCATTGGCCGGTGACTACATCAAGATGAAAGCCCCAGGGGAGCAGCTCCCTGAGACGGTGTAAGTGTCTCCTAATAAAGGAGACACACAGGGGATTGATCTGAGACCCAGTGCAAAGATCGGAGGGGCATCTGAATCTTTCACGTCTTCAAAGACACGAGGCAAAATTATTTCTCTCCACATCATCTAGTATAATATTGATGAATATTTACAAATAAATTTTTAATCTCACTTTTTTAACTAAAGTGGTTTAACTACCATTATTTGGGCAGAAATTGTGAGAATGCCTCTTCCGCTGCTGAAATTCAACTGAAACAGGAGAGGTTGTTAGGTTTCAGTTGACCTGACTGAAGGCGGTGGGTCTTCAAGCCCACCGCGGAGACTCTTTCCCCATCCGTTCACAGAACCCCACTACTCCCTCTCCTTGAACAGGCTGCCCTCTGTCCTTCCTGCTACAACTGGTTCGGGCCACCACTCTCTCTCATCTGCACCACTGCTCACCTGGCTATGCCAATAGTCACTCCCTCAGTACCTTGCCCATCCAGTGTCCCCTGCCTCTGACTTACATGAGCATCCTTGGATGAAACCTCAATAAAACCACACTGATCTGGTTCCTTCTTATCTCGAACCCCATTCTCCCTGCCATCTAACGTGGACTTTGGGCTCTAACTGTGTCAAGGACTTTGGCCCAGGGACTATCTACAGCTCCCCTTACCTCCCTTTTCTTACCTGGTGCTCTGCTATTCATCCTCCAGATGCCAGCAGCAATGACAGCTCCCCCAGAAAGCCTCCATGGGTGTCCTTAGACAAGATGAAGGACCCCTCCCATGTGCATAGAATGTACCAGCTTTGCCTGATCAGACCCCATGGCCCAATGTTCCATTTGCCTACTTACACACCTGTCTTCCCGCCTCCTATACTCCCAGTGCCTGATGCAAAGGCTGACATAAAGGGGGTCCATACTCAATAAAAAATGTATTTAGCAAATGCATGAATAAATGTTGCGTCAATGAATAGCTAAATGAATAAATGTTGAACACTGAAGTGAATGAATGAACTTTAGTTCGTAAGTGCCCACTCTATGATGAAAGCAATGAAACCAGAAAAAAAGAGAAAGCAGTGAATGTTAGACTAGAGGTCTTTCCATGACATTTGGGGTGCTCCAGTCCTCTGCAGTACAATAAGCACACCTGGACTCTAAGACGAACCTCTCATTTTGGGCCCTGAGGAACATGATGAGATATACTTACCTCAAAACTTTTTGATTCAAGGAGCAGAGAAAACACTGACTCAGAGGCCTCTTGTGAACATGGCGGCCAGAAGGGCTATGGGAGCTTTCTGTGAGCCGGAGGCAGGGGAGCACTGACCTGACCCGGGCATAGCAGGCTTCCCCTGCCAACCACGGCCCCAGATCCTCAGCAGAGCACCACACCATGTACACACACATACACACAGGCACGCACACAAGCGAGAAACAGCATGGTCCGAGCTCCTCCCCACCACAGCTCAGGGCTGTAGAATTTTAAAGCCCAGCCATTGCAGTCCCTCCAAAGACACCGTGGCCTGTGGGCAAGCTACTTCCCTTCTAGCCTATTTCCTGGGCTGTATAAAAGGGTGGAGACAGAGTCACTTGCAGGCTTTTATAAAAACTAAAAGACGCGCTGTATGTAAGGGACTCAGTAAGTATCTGCTGTCGGGTTGAGCTGTGATTTTAGGTTGTGAGTCATTGCTGGAATCCGAGGCTGCTATACTTTGCATTTTTCACAACCTCTCACGATCCCCAGTGTTGTTTTCATCCAGCAATTCCCTTTGTACATCGAGGCCAGAGTAAACGAGTTGCCAGGGAGGGGGATTCCCAACATGTTAGACGGAAGCAGAAATCACTGACAAGTTCGACATCCAAGGAACCTAAAATGAGTCTTTTCCTGCATAGAGAACACAACATAACTTTTATGCCTTTCATGATTATTTCTCTATACCCAATTTTGTCCCTTTCTTTAAAAAATTCAAATTTTCATCAGTCCAACTTATTCTGCCTTATGTGTGGTGCCACATCCTCTTGACCTGTCCAACAGTACGGCATCCACATCGGCATAACTCAAATAATTATTTCCTTGAATGTGAAGGGAAAAAAAAAATTATGGAAAAGTTACCATTTGAGGGCAAAGGGTCCACCCAGTTACATGAGGACCATTGGGAACTAGGAGGCAGGGCAACCTGGAATCCAAGACTGCAATGTTCTGAAAGTTATTCTTTTGAGAGCAATTCATGGTGGATTCTCCTAAGATCATGGTAACAGACTGAAGATTGTTGTTGTACTCATTTTATAGAAAGATAAGGAGAGGTTGCTTTTGTTTAGTTTCTAAATTCAAGATAAAGAATTACAACAGTGACTTCATGTGTCAGCAATGGCCTTTGAGCCCTTTGGGCAGTTCAATGAACTAGTCACCACATGAACCACCATTCACCTTGGTACTGGGTCATCATGTCTCATCTGTGCTCTCTGGAGATGAACCGGAAATCAGCATCAAGTACGTGCAGACACACTCGGAGTTAACGTACAGGGTATTACCCACAGGAATGGACTGTTGATTCTATTGGTGACCCAGATAGAGTACAGGATGCAAGATCTTAAGAAATTTGTCAGACTGAATATATTTCAAGAGACAAGACTTTAATACTCTAAAGATCAGCAAAGGTGTTTTCAAAATACATACACTGAGTAAAAAAGGAGTCTATAAAGAAAAGTTAGATTAAGAGAGAGAGACTCAGAAAAGATGAGCTAACTCAATAGTATTCCCCAAAACAAGTAAATTTTTATTACATCCTATACCTTGCTTTTGATAACAAGACAATAGCTACCAAAAGTAACGAAGCTTCAGTACATGCTCTTCAGGAATTTTATTTCCGATGATGGTGAAAATAATAAACCTGAGAGGAAAACAATAGTCTTGGTAGGTATTAATTTCATATAATATTCTAAGAACTAAGCCAAGCGACCCTGTGGTAATTTTATATATACATTCCCAAATCTTTGAAAAACCCTTGAAGGCAGATAACATTATTCTCATGATTCATGCAAGAAAACAAAAACTCAAAGAGCCAAAGGCAGAGAAGAACACGAAACACAAATGATGAATGCTTTTCATTTTATAATTTTCTCTATCAGTCTATGATTTATCTTTTGAATCACTAATTATTTTTATTTTGTTTTCCTCCTATTGGAGAAAGTAAGTTTTGGGGAAGCAAAGAAGTAAATATGAAGTCATTCTCTCCACCAACATCTATGAAGTTCTCGCTTGGGGTACAACAATAAATAAAACAGAAATCTCACCCTCTAAACACCCAAGTCCATGCAGGATCATGCACTTTCATCACTGAAAATTAGAAGAACATATGGCTTTGTCTGAGAGAAAGGCAGACAAGTGATCGAAATTAGACCATCATGACGTCTTTTTTTTTCCCTGTGATTAAGACTGACTCATATATTTCCTACATGTTTTGAGTTGTAGATAAATACTTAGATGAATTATTTACTTTGAATTCAAATACAGCTTAATGTGTTCCCCTCTACTACATTCCCACAGCTTCCCTCGAAATTTTTTTTTCCATCTCATAACGTTGTCTCTACTCCACCTACTCTCTGTCACTTCTGTGCCATGGTCTCTTGCTCTGGCCATACTGATTCTACTTGTGTATCTCTAAGACACCCTAAAATCTGTTATACGGGCCGGGGTGGTATAAGTTCTGCATTGATTGTCTCATGGAGGTTTATTTTTTACCTCTGAGCTCACCTTCACTAAGAGAAATTCCCACAAGAGCCCACAATCCAGGAACTGTCCAGGAGTATCGCTGGAGTGTAGAAGACCAGGGAGCCCTCTCAGATTTGGTGTTTGGATGTCAATGTCTATATCTTGACTTGGGGCTCCTCCCTGGCAAGGAGAGTCCATGTTTGGGTCCCCCATGGGAGCCCATAGAGCAGGCATGGTATTCCAGTTTCTCCTCCATGAGTCTCTTTCCACCCACAGCCTGTTCCTATCCCTCTGCTATGGGGGTGATATGTGGTTCCTCTGGACTTCTGCTTCTCAGGTAGGACAGGGCATTGGAGCCTGAGCCTTACACTGGAAGCTGAGTTTCTGCTCTCCCTGTCCATCAGTAGCCCCCGACCTACTTCTCCCATCTCTAAGCATGTTTGAAAACTCTAGCCCCTAAGGCCTTTCAACGTGCAGTCCTACTGAGGATTCCAGACTTGACTTCTCTTTTTAATAGCTGTCACCTGGAAGTATCCCTTTCTTGCTTTGGGGGCAACTCTGCATTTTATAATACCTTTATATAGGGTAAGGGATTTCTCCCATAAATGCAATCCACTGTTTTGCTTGAAATCTTTCATAAGAATTGTCATCTTTATGTTTTCACATTAGTTTCTCAGTAACAAGGAATACTGCATCCAGTCAACAGAGAAAATTAGTTGAATGCTCTTCCAACATTTTTATGGTGACAAATATTAACATTTTAAATCTGCAGGGAAGAGGTATGTAATTTTAAATCCCTACTTTCTATTTTACATCTGCCTTTTCAAAATAGAATTTAAACCACTAAAGTAAATCTAATTAAACTGCTAATTATATCCAAAAAAAGAGAACATAAAAACTAAGTAAACACTGTTAATCTACTTGCCCCATGGTTTCACGATTCAGCCCACACACATTCTAATCTCTGTACGACACCCATACTACATCAATACCAAATGTGGGATGGTTTCAGTTGTTACAGAGGTTAGAGCAAAAAATCCTTAGTCTCCAACTCAAACCTTCATTTTATGTGTAAAACCATCTGAAAGTGCTTTAAGGAGAAACTATGACCTGCCCCAAAACCATTCAGCACCTCACCTGGCCCCCAGGGTCGCTCAGCAGGATACATAGACACGATATTTGTGATACGTCTCATTTTAGGTTTGCATTTTTTATTCCTTCTAACACGGTTAGAAAAACCCACTAATTAAAGATTCCAGGGCTCTATAGTTCACTACATTACAGCAGAATTTTTCATGAGACCTTACAGTCATGTTTGGATCTTTGGCTAGTGCTTTGTTTATGTGGTTACACAGCCAGAGGAGTGTGGTCTCAGACTATAAAAGGCATAAGGCATTCTAATCTACGACGAACAATTATAGCACACAGGAAATCATTGCAAAGCGCTGATATAATCTTTTCTCCATCTGAAAATGCACACTGGTCTGTTAATGTTGCACAGATGATAAAAACAAACAGAGCAGGAAGGCAGATGTGGCCAAGCACTGGATCTGCACTGGAAAACAGTGCGGCTGCTACTCCACCTACCGCAGTAGAAGAGGGAGGTCACAATTATACGGTAGGGCAGGAATAGGTCAAAAGCAAATTGCCACAATGAGAGAAGATCTCAAAGGTCACATGGTTGGATTGGCTGAAAAGTAGCTCCAGCACTAGCAAATGTTTTTGCTTGGCTTGAAGTCTTAGAAAGAGTTGTTGCTGTGTAATAGAATTACACATCCTTTGGGAGATATCTTTCTCTCACATGGAGTGCGAAATTCTTGGTGATATCAACTGAAGCTTCACATAGGTAGGGAGGCAGAGGAATCCCAGAGCGTTTGAGAATTACAAAATGAATCACAGACAAAATATTACCCAGCCATACCCTCCATCCCCCTGCCCAGCAACAGTTATATCACTCTGGCCAAGAGATACAGACCTGCAAAGAGTTAGTAGCTCAGTTGCAAAAAAAAAAAAAAAAAAAAATTGTTAATTCCTGCAACAGGGTAACTGAATCAAAAAGTAAAATCAAATAAAAAAGTATGTCAGGTGACCAGAAAAAAAAAGGGATATATGAAAGTAGACAGAGCATAAGACAGGATGTAGCTAAGGGAAACTCAGCGTTTCATCGGTTGCTTAAAGAAAAAGTTTACTTAAAAACAAACAAACAAATAAACAAGAAAACAAAAAAACCCTGGTTGCTCAGGTTTGGCTCAGGAGGAAGTCCTAAGTAAGAACAGTAACGATAAACACACGCAAAGTTCATTGTACTCTTCCCAATTTTTCTCTCGCTGCTGTGCAGGTTAAATTTTCTCACAGCAGCCATCTTTAACAACCAACTATATAAGTGTATTATTTCCATATGTTCTTCCCTTTCCCCCCTAAATTCCAAACATTGCCCTCAAGAGCCTTCAAAACCTGAATTAAATCAAAGAAGATACTGAACAATTTTGGGCAGACACCTTTGAGAATGAAGAATTTACATCTTATAAATGGTGTGAATAATACATTTGGCCCTTAATACAAATGTATTTTTATAGCCTTGCATGAAATTCCTCCTACATATCTATATTAGTCAGGTTTTACAGGTCTAGATAAAATTTTTCCAAATGAAATTTTCATTGGAGGAAAGTTACTTATACTCGCAAAAATACCCTGATAGAATTTTAAAGCTTTCCCATGGAGAGGTGGCTGGCCCTTATCATACCCCTTGAGGGGCAGGAAAACTTAAGAGGTTTCAAATAAATAGCTTATCAACCTCAATTAGTAGTTAATAAGACCAAAGGTAGAGTGAGATTAAAATTATAGGAAGAGCGAATTCTTTTGTGCCAGTTTTCTTTCATATTGCATGCTTATAATCTCTAAAATTTTAAGATGGGAGTTTCTGGAGGACAGACTCAGTCGTCGTCGAAGACGGTCAAATTCCCATTGCCCATTTCAACAGACAAAGAAGGTACCAACAGATCTTTCTGTTCTCTCAACTTTTTCATAAATCATCTTTTGAATTTCAAGTCTTTCAAGAATATTTCTTTTGAAATGAGAAAATCTAAAAATGGGAAATTGTTGCTCTTCACGGTATCTCAGATTTCGTTGGGAACAATCTGCTCGGGGAAAATTTTCTGTTTCTTGGCAATAGAGGGTCTAGTCAGGGTTTCTATCAAAGAGAGTATTTTGAGTATTCATTGTTCAGAAAGAAACGCAAGATAGAGTAGACACTGTTTATCAACCAGAGTTTTAGAATATAAAAGGAGAGACAGACATATTCCATGGAGCAGATGGAAGGACACGCATTTATGAATATTCATGGGGCAGATACACCAGAATCTATCACACAGCTGTGGAGACAAGGTTAGCTGCCCACCAGTTCTTCCTTGCTAACAGAACCTAATTTTGTTGAACAGCAGGGCTGGGACAAAAGTAAGGCAAGTGAGGTCCTTACCTAGAGTGTCAAATTTAAGAGTGTGGCAAAAACCTCACCTGTCAATATAATACATTAATGCAATATGTTCAAAGGTCTAAATTAATGCCCAAAAAATGATGAACAAGCTATGCACATTTTAAATAGATATTAGAGCTCCAATAGGGCTTGGCAGGGCTTGACAGTACTGATCCAATCTTGATTTAAAATCCAGATACATAAGAGGGGTTGAGCAAAAAGGAAAAAGGACTCATGGACATAGGCAACAGTGTGGTGATCTCCAGGGGGACGAGGAGTGCAGGGCGTGGGGGAGTATAAATAAGACCAATTGTAATAGGAAAAAAATACAATAAAAATTTTTTAAAAATGAAATCCAGATAGTTTATTGTAATTTTGTCATGAATATGGATTTTAAAAAAATATTGCTCTACTATATTATTTATTTTTATCACTAAAACTTTTGGTGGCTCTTAAACAATGCACCCAAAATGGATTCTTCCTCTCGCCCTAGTCCCTGGGCCTACAGGGCTCAGGGGTTAAATCATGATTTTCTCCACTCCCCTTTGCCAGGCACTTCCTTATGCCTAGACTTAGTCATGTGACACGGCTCTGGCCACTTGCATGTAAACAATTCCGCACATGAACGATTTGCCTTTGTTGTTGATTTCTGATATGAAACAGATGAGTAAAGAAGTTGGTTCTCCTCCAGCCTTCCCCCACTGCCTGCCCTCCGATGCTGCCAGCAGCCATCCAAACATGAAATACAAACAAAAAGCAAACGCCAGTTCCATGAGGGTGACTGAGTAAAATGATGGAGCTTGGGTCTCACTGGCACTTCTGCACTAGCCATGGAGAGACTAATTCTTTACTTTTAGTTAGGGAACAATAAATATCTTTACAGTTTAAACCACTATTAGGTCAGTTATCTGTTACTTGCAGCCTGGATATTTCTAATTGATGTTGTAAGCCTAATAGCTAGTCAGCTTTCAGAGTAACAGTTTCCAAATTTCACTGCATTGATGACTTAAAATATATATTAATATTTCATCTCTGAATTAGTTCCTTCTAGGTAGCAAGAAAAAGTGCTAAGTCTCAAGTAGATCATGATTCTAAACTCTTCATATTTTAATTAACTATGGAAATATGTGAATGAAAAGCCAAATAATTCTTCATATAAATTATTGACTTTTCCTACTAAATAAACATTTGTGATACAAATGTCAACATCAACAGAATCTCAATTTCTATTTTGCTCTTACAATACAGAGTTTGACTGTGTTACTGTCTGTGGATTAAGAGAGGAGGGAGGTTTCTTGAAGAGATAAAGAATATCCCGAATGTCCCTTGGGCTACTTTTATATCCTAGTTTAAAGAGCAACAGAATCATCACTGTGGTAAAAAACCTTTCTTATAATAACCCAATATACTCATTTTTCGCTTATAGAAATTGAGACCAGCCAGAAAGACAATAGGAGATTTTCTTTATATCAGAGAAGTAATTAATAGCAGAAGTATCACAGTTACTTCTAGGAGCAGTTTTCCTTGACCTAGCCCAGTTTTCTTAAAACACAAACCATGTTGATTTCGAAAAGGACTGACTCCAATATAATGTCAGGATATAAGAGCCTTTGTGCAAGAGACACAGGAACAGCAGCCTACAGCAGTGCTTTTTTTTTTTTCTCCAAGATTTCATTTATTTATTTTTGGAGAGGGGAAGGGAGGGAGAAAGAGAGGGAGAGAAATATCAATGTGTGGGTGCCTCTTGCGCGCCCCCTACTGGGGACCTGGCCTGCAACCCAGGCATGTGCCCTGACTGGGGAATTGAACCAGCGACCCTTTGGTTCGCAGGCCAATGCTCAATCCACTGAGCTACAGCAGCCGGGGCAGCCAGTATTTTTATATAGTACTAGGAGCCGAAGGTCCACATCTGAACTTTCCAACAGGGCAGTCACCACCAAAAGGTGGTTATCTGTATTTTCATTTTAATTAAGTAAAATGAAGTAAAATACAAAATTCATTATTTCCCTTGCACTAGCAACACTTCTGTGTTCAACAGCTACACATGGCTAATGGCGACCATATTTGCCAGCACAGAATTCAAGCATTTCCATCATCCTAGGAAGTTCTGTTGGACAATGCTTCTTTACCCTAATAGTTCCTCCCATTGCTCCATTTCTAATTGCAGGTGTGAGAAGTAAAAGACCACCTAAAAGAAATCAGCCCTGAAAGGGAAAGAGAAGAGTTGTATCATTATAACCAAAGGTACTGTGGAATGCATGCCTCTCCCATTTAATCTCTATGGTTCTGATAACTGCGAATTCCAAGAGGTACTATTATTTTTTAAAATTTATTTTTATTGAATTTATTGTGGTGACATTGATTAATAAAATTATAGAGGTTTCAGGTGTATAATTCTATAATACATTATCCGTATATTGTACTGTGTGTTCACCACCCCAAGTCTCCTTCCAAGTAACCTACAAATCAGCAATTCTCAATGTGATGACATCGTCTCAAAGCACAGGTAAGTAAGAAATATTTTCCTCCAAAGATTACCCTTTGGGCAGGGGCAGTATTTAAAGAAGAAACTGTCTATATAAATTATCTCTCTAACATCAAGTCAAACTGAATTATTAGGATTTTAATCTTCTAAAATAGCTTCGGAAAAAACTTTATTGATTAAACAGCTTATGTGGTAGGTTTTCATTATAGACCACAATATTTTGGATTTTAGGTAGCTTTATGATACATGCATAGTTATTCATTGTATTAAATGTTGCATAACACGTTATTCATAATTACCTTTTTCCTTGTAAAGCTCTCACATGTTTGGCCCAAGTATAAAGGAAACGTGGCAAACTCAGGCTACTTTCTAAGCAATCTGATTACTAGCTCCTCCATTCTGGACAAGTCCATGCTTCTCTGCTAGAGTTGGAAGCCATATAATTTTTAAAATTAGCTTCACTGAGGTATAATTTAGACCCAATTACATTTACCAACTTAAATTCACCAACTTTTAACAAATGCATAAACCTCCCCAATCATGATATAAAATACGTATATTAACTTATATGTTTTCTCACAAACCTTAGCAGTGAAATTATTCCCTTACCCTGGACCCAGGCAACCACTGATAGGTATTCTGTTACTTTAGTTTTATCTTCTATAGAATTTCACATAAAGGAATACTAAATAATTTGTAATCTTATATCTGGAATCTCTCACTTAGCGTAATTCTCTGGGGATTCATCCATTTTGTTGTCATAGGTAGTTTCCTTTTATTGTCCATATATTCCATTTTATATAATTAATTTGTCCACTCCCATTGACTGACTTCTGAGTTTCCCATTTTGGTTAGTATAAATGAGGCTGCTGTGAACTTTTGGGCAGTAATCTTTCTGCAGATATTATTTAACATTCCATTACCTTTGGGCAAATTCCTCTGAGTGAGTGGTTGGGATTTACAGCAAGCATACGTGTAACTTGTAATGAAACTACATTTTCAAAAGTGGTTGCACCACCTTAAATTGTTAACAGCAAAGCATAAGAGGTCCAGTTCCTCCACGTTCTCTCCAGTGTTTAGTATTAATCTTTTTAATTTTAGTCTCTCTGCTACATGTATAGAGCGCACCATGGTTGTCATTAGTAATCTGTAACCTGTATAAATCTCTAGTCCATTTTTTAAAATTTGGATTATTTATTTTCTTACTAAGTTGTAAGAGGTTATTTCTGTATGTGGACACAAGACCTTTAGTAGACGTAGGTTTTGTAAATGTTTTCACATAGCATCTGGCTTGCATTTTCGTTTACTCAATGGCGTCTTTGAATAGCAAATGTTTTTAATTGTGCTGTGGTGTAATTTATCAGATTTTTTAATATGTTTTATGTGTCTTTGCCTAATCTAAAGGCACAGAAATTTTTTTCATAGGTTTTCTTTTAGAGGTTTTATAAATTTAGACCTTTGGGTCTATGATCCATTTCAGCTAATTTTGGCATAGAGATGTCCAATTTCTCCAATACTATTTGTTCAAAGGATAATCATTTCCTCATTGAATTACCATAGCCACTTTATTTAGAACTAATTGACAATATGGGTGTGGGTCTAGTTCTAATCTGTTTTCTGTTATATTGATTTATATGTTTATCCCTGTGGAAACACCACATTATCTTGAATTTGTGTACTCAAAGTATTCTAACATTGATCTTCTTTCTCAAAATATTTTCAGCTTTTCTAAATACTCTGCATTTCCATAAATTTTAAAATCAGCTTTTCATTTTATATAATAAAAACAGCAAAATTTTTATTGGATTGGTATAAATCTATTGACTGCAATTCATGTGGTACAGACTGATGTCTTAAGATGGAATCTTCTGATGTTTAAATATGCATCTTCATTTGTTCAGGTCTTTTTAATTTTCTCAGTAATGTTTTGTGGTATTCAATGCTCAGCTCCTACGCATATCTTGTTAAACATATCCCTATGTCATGTTTATGATACTACTATAAAGGGTAAATTTAACTTCAGTTTCCAAATATTAGTTGACAGTACATCACAATGCAACTGAGTATTTTTATTAACTTATATATCTCGAAATCATAAGAAATTCACTTGTTAGTTCTAATACTTCTTTTCAAAAATTTAATTAGGATACTCCATATAGATAATTTTGTTTGCCAAGAGGGGCTGAAATTCTTCCTTTCTAATCTGTGTGCCATCTACTTGTTTATTATCTTGCTTTTATTAAGATTTATTATTTATTTATTATTGCCTCTCACAGTGGCCAGTACAGTAACTAAAAACTCTACAGGTAGTAAAAGTGCACATCCCTGTGTGGATGGCATTCAGTCTTTAAACACCAGCCATTAGGCATCATGTTACATTGAGATTTTTAAAAAAGCCTTTTGTCACATTGTGGCAATACCTTTACACCTAGTTTTCATCCTGATTTTGCACTGAAACTTATCAGATGACTTTTTCACAACAAGTGAAAAGATATTTTTTAATATATGAATTGCAATAAGTATTTTTTAAAAGTATAGTTAATACATTGCTTTATATTGATTGATTTTCAAATGTTAAACCTTTAAAATCTCATGCAATGTATTTTGGGGATAAAGATCAACTGGACATAATGTATTATTCTTTTTGCAAATTGTTGGATTCAACAGATAAAATTTTATTAAGAAGTTTTGTGTCTACATTTGTGAGAATTACTCATCTATAGTTTTACATTTTGGAATGTCTTGTCTGGCTTCAGTAAAAGAGTAATGGTAACTTCTTAAAGAAGCTGAGAGGTGTTCCATACTCTTCAACACTGAAAGAGTAGAATTAGTATTTTTTTCCATAAATATTTGTTAGAATTCACTATTGGAGACCTTTGGGTTTGAAATTATCTTTGTTGAAAAGATTTTAAACTACAAATTTAATTTCTTTAATAGATACCATTTCAGATATCTGTCTCTTCCTAAGTGAATTTGGACATACTCATATCTTCAAAGAATTTGTCCAATTCACCTCAGTTGTCAAATTTATTAACATAAAGTTGTTCATTGTTTTCTATTAGCATCCTTTTTACTTCTGTAGGTCCTATAGTGATGTCTCATTCATTCCTAATATTGATAGATACATCTTCTCTCCTGTTCTGAATCAATATGGCTGGAAGTTTATTGATATTATCGATCTTGTTAAAGAACTAAGTTTTAGTTTCATTGATCTTCATTAGGTTTTTTTTCCACTTAACTGATTTATCCTCTTCATTTTTTTTTCTTCTGTTTACCATAGATTTAATTTGATTATTCTTTTTTATTTCCCTAAGAAACATCCCAAAATCATTGTAATGGATTTTCTCCATTCCTAATATAGCAAATAACGCCATAAATTTCCTTTTAAGCTCTGCTTTGGTTGTATACTAAAATTTGGATTAAGATGTGCTTTTATCATTCAGATGGAAATATGTTAGAATTTCCCTTTTGATTTGTTTTTTGACCTATGAGTCATTTAGAAGTATATTACTTAAAGTCTAAAATAATTTTCTACATGTCATTCTGTTATTGATGTTTAGTTTGGCTCTGATGTACTTACAGATCAGACAGGCATGTTTTCAATCCTTTTAAATGTATTGAGACTTGATTTATGCTGGTTTATGTTTGTATTACTATTACTGTGCTATGTCTTGGAAACTACTTTCAATGAGCTGAGGCAATCATAGGACTCATTGATTTCCTTTTTTTAAGTAATTACAATCCTGCTCTGCCCTCTGCCTGCTGTACATTGTCTGAAAATTGTACTTTCCAATATTTTATCTGATTGCTTTATTTAAAGCAAGAGGGCAAGTCAAGTCCCTTTTTTCCATCATGGCTAGAGTCCTCTATACCATCTGTATACCAGAGGTATATAGAGGTATATACGTCTATACCATCATGGTAAAGTTCTCTATATTATTTTTCCATTTAAAATAAACAATAATCTGTTGACCAAATCTTGATCAAACAAGAGGCATATTTAATGGAAGCTCTCTGACAATCTGTATACAATTTCCAAAGTTAGTACTAGATGTTATGGTTTAAAACTCTTATGGAATAAAAATTCACACATTCATATATTCTACATTGGTTTGCATTTTTAGTCTCAAAATGAATTGATTTGGGTTTCAAATTTATACCTTAATCCATGGATTTTTCATCTAAGATTTGGTGTCCCCACTGTGAAATGGGGGATTTATGCTTTTTATTCGGGAGCTTTATTTTTGTAGATATGATTTTTTTTAGTAGGGCTGACCCTTTGAAATTCAAACATAAAACATTCAAATGAGTTCTAAATTTGAATGGGTCATGCTTTAAATTATCCTAGCCCATTTTTTTCAATTCGCAAAATGTTTAAATCTGGCTTAAACTATCCATGCAGTGATTTGAGATTTTTTCCTTTAACCCCGTAAATGAGAAGTTGTCAACAAATATTTGCATTATACAGTGATTAACATTAAAACCCAGACAAAAATCATGAAGCCCAAATATTCAAATTTCTTTTCACTTCATGACTGCTAGTTTTACCATTAGTGTGCCTCACAGAGGGCTCAAAAATTGCTAATAGTGTTATATGACTACATTTAAACTCAAAGTCAGCTATTTTTAATGTTGGATGTAATGACATCTTGAATTATAGCTCTTTGTACTTTCATATACACACAAACATACACATACTCTTATTTACCCTACTCAATAATCCTACAAAGGTAGTGCTATCATTCCCATTTTTTAAGCAACTTACCCAAGTTCACACAATTACTAAGTCACAGGACATAAGCCCAACATTTGGTTTCCTGACCGTATAATCCTCTGCTCTTCAACAGCTGGCTACTAATGCCTTGGTTATGGGTGCCAGGCCAACTTCCAAGCTTTTTCTTTTTAGAGGTAGAAACCTCACATAATACTGTTTCTTGAAGATTACTAGGGCAATTCTTTCCTTGGCCATCATTCAAGAGATATTCGTATTCAAAACATGTGGCGCATGTCCATGATAATCTGAAGTATCCGACAGGTATTCTTCTGCCCAGTGGGGTCCAGTCTTGGCTTAGAAACTCTGGGGCCCTTCAGTGCCCTAATATTCCTCTCTTGTTAGCAAATTAATATCAGCTTCCTGCTTTCTCGTCTTCAGAGCCAAGCCTCTGGATTTTAGCTTGCTAGGCCACTGCAAAGGAAACATTTTCTTACTCCACTTCCAGGATATCTCTAACTCTCCATTTTATTTGCTCTCTCATCTCTCCAAACTCTATGCACTGAATGGCTCAGGGCTCACTCAGTGGACCGCTTCTCTTTTCACTCCACACTCTTTCTCCAAGAAACTGCATCCAGTCTATGGCTCTAGACGGTATCTGTACCTAAGTAACTCCCACTGCCTACCTTCAGCCAAGAACTCCAGGCTTGTTTATGTAACTAACAACTTGTCATTTCCACTTGGATGTCAAAGAACCATTTCACATTTAACATGTCCAAAATGGAGCTCCTGAACCCCTCCAAATGTGACTCTCCTACAGTCTTCCTTATCTCAGTAAACAGCACCTCCACTCTTCCAGCTGCTCAAATCCAAAGCCTTAGAGCCACGTTTGCCTGTTTCTTTCTCTTACATATACAATCCGAAAAGAAAAAACCTTGAACTTGATTTCCAAAATGAGCTATATCATCTGAACACTGTTTCCTGTGTCTACTGATAACGCCCTCCTCCAAGCCACCGCCATCTCCAGCTTAGATTATTCACCAGCCCCCAAACTGGTCTCCCAACCCTGCATCCTGCCCACTTACCCGCAGTTCAGTCTATCCTAAACGCAGCAGCCAGGTGGCCCCTCTCAGTCACGCTGCATTATTCCTCTACTCAAAAGCATTCAGTCGCTTCCCACCTCACCCAAGATAAAAATATTTTTTTTCTTTTTGAAGTATATTTTATTGATTATGCAATTACATTTGTCCCATTATTTTTCTCCCCTTTCTTCCCCTCCGCCCTGCACCCCCCTTCTCAGCAGCATCCCTCCACCTTAGTTTATGTCCATTGGTCATCCATATAAGTTCTCTGGCTTCTCCATTTCCTACACTACTCTTAACCGTCCCATCTAGTTTGTGCCTAACAATTATGCTTCTTATTCCCGGTACCTTTTCTCCCTTTCTCTCCCTACGCCTCCCTTCTGATAACCCTCCATGTGATCTCCATTTCTGTGATTCTGTTCCTGTTCTGGTTGTTTGCTTAGTATTTGTTTTTGTTTTTAGGTTCAGTTGTTGGTAGTTGTGAGTTTGTTGTCATTTTACTGTTCATACTCTCGATCATCTTCTTTTTCTTAGATAAGTCCCTTAAAAATTTCATGTAATAATGGCTTGGTGATGATGAACTCCTTTAACTTTGCCTTATCTGGGAAGCACTTTATCTGCCCTTTCATCCTAAATGATAGCTTTCTTGGATAGAGTAATCTTGGCCGTAGGCCCTTGCCTTTCATGGCTTTGAATACTTCTTTCCAGTACCTTATTGCCTATAAGCTTTCTTTTGAGAAATCAGCTGAGAGTCTTATAGGAACTCCTTTGTAGGTAGCTGTCTCCTTTTCTCTTGCTGCTTTGAAGATTCTCTCCTTATCTTTAATCTTGGGTAATGTAATGATGTGTCTTGGCGTGTGCTTCCTTGAGTCCAAGACCTTTGGAATTCTCTGAGCTTCCTGGACTTCCTGGAAGTCTATTTCCTTTGCCAGACTGGGGAAGTTCTCCTTCATTATTTGTTCAAATAAGTATTTAATTTCTTGCTCTTCCTCTTCTCCTTCTGGCACTCCTATGATTCAGATGTTGGAATGTTTAAAGTTGTCTGGGAGGTTTCAAAGCTCCTCCTCATTTTTTTGAATTCTCGTTTCTCCATTCTGTTCTGGTTGAATTTTTTCTTCCTTCTGCTCCAAATCATTGATTTAAGTCCTGGTTTTCTTCCCTTCACTGTTGGTTCTGTGTACATTTTTCTTTATTTTACTTTGCATAGCCTTCACGTTTTCCTCTATTTTGTGACCATACTCCACCATTTCTGTGAGCAACCAGATTACCAGCGCTTTGAACTCCGCATCTGATACATTAGCTATCTCTTTATCGTTTAGTTCTATTTTTAGATCTTTGATCTGTTCTTTCATTTGGGCCATATTTTTTTTTGTCTCTGGTGTGCCTGTGACATTGTAAGGGGCCAAGCCTTACGTATTTGCCAGGGTGGGGCAACCCACATACTGCTTTGTGGTACCATATATTGGGGAGGGGTCTGAAAGGGAACAATGCTGTTTAGTTGGCTTTCAGAGGTTGTCAGTCATTTCCCCTTCAACCCACAAGCAAATTGGGCCTTTATGGTACTCGCTCCTGGGTGGGTGGGTTTGTATATGTTCTAGGACCCTGAGGACTCCTCTACTGAACTCTCCTGTGAGTCTGGGAGTTTCTCCCACTGAGGCATCCCCCACAGGTTTTTACAGCCAGAGGTTTCGAGGCTTTTCCCTTGCTGGAACCCTGGGTTGTGGGTCTGTCTCGCTCCCCTGTTTTTCCTCCCAGTTTATCCACATGCAAATGTGGGACCACCAGCTGCTGTGTCACCTGCCTGGTCCTCTATCCATTGCCTTGCCATGTCCTCTCCTCCCCAGCTTCCCACCTGTCTCCGTCTCTCCTACCAGTCTGGATGAATGTTCCTTCTTTAACTCCTTGGTTTTGGCCTTCCATACAGTTTGATTTTCTGGCAGTTCTCATCGTTTTGTTTTGTTTTTTAATTTGTTTGTTGTCCTTCTTTTGGTTGTCCGAGGAGGCAAAGTGTATCTACCTACACCTTCATCTTGTCCAGAAGTCCCAAAAATAAAATTTCTTAAAGGTCCTACAGGATCTGGCCCTTATTATCCCATCTGACCTAGTCTCCATTACTCTCTTCTGAGATTCACTCCATTCTGGTCATCGTGACCTGCTTTCTGGAACTCAAACCTGGGAAGGATGGCCGCACCTCAGGGACTTTGCACTTGCTCTTCCCTCTGCCTAGAACACTCTTTCCTCAGTTATCCACATGGCTTGCCTCCTCACCTCTTTTAATCCTTACTCAGTGGATCCTTTGTAAAGATACAATCTAGCTGGAAGGACAGAAGCCAACTTAGGTAGCTCAAACTGAGAAAATTTAAGAGGGAACTGGTTGTAAAGGTATTATAAGAACTCATAAAGCAAGCAAACGAAGGACACAGTCACGGAGACCCAAAAGGAAGAGTGTGTGACACACAGAGATGAGCAGCTGCTAACAAGCTGAACTGTAGCCCATAACCTGTCCTGCGCTGTGCCCTTCTCCAGCTGTGATTCCAGCAGGAACTCCCAAAAAGCCCTGTCTCTCCTTTTCAGTCCTCTGCCCTGAGGTTGGAGGCATAAACGTGACCTCTCTTCCTCGGCCTCCTCTGTATTCACATATCCTAATAGAAGCCCAGCTGGTACAGGAGCCCAAGAAATTCTTCTGACTCCCTGACCAATTGCACAGAGAACAAAAAGGGGTGAGTGTGGGGCTGAGAGGCAACTGGTAAATGTCTGGTATGCCTAGTTACCTTGATGAAACCTGAAAGACCCTCCCCAACTTAATCCATTCCCTGCTTTGTAGTTGTTCTCAATCCTTATCACTCTATAGCCCACTCTCTATTAAATCATCTAACATTGTCTCCCCAGATAGAATGTAAACTCAGCGTAGGTAGAGATTTCTACCTTGTGCTTATTGGGGTGACCCCAGTGACTGAAACTATCTCTGGCACATAACATACACTCAGCAAATATCGATTGAATCGTTAATGAACTGGACCTCTGCTTTTATCATCAAACAAACAGAAGCTAAAACGTTTTGTGTGCTGAAGCCAGGGAATATAGTCGCAAGAAGTCAAAAACACAAATGAGAATGACAATTTTTAGTTACCTTCTGAGAGCTATGAGGAGCACTCTGTTAGCCGTGCCTGGTAATAGGGTCTGGCCTCACTGATTTCAGTTAATAGGGTGTGCAGTCTACCTCACATGTGCCCATGGTGCTTTCAAGGTAGAAATGGTCAAATTGCTTTCCTGTGACTTATCATACTGGGGACTGAAGGAATATATTCATTTTGACACTTAGCACATGCCGCTGAGCTCTTAATTATGAATGAGAATGCTTCCTGTCTCATGTAAGACATGTAACATTGGAAAGACATGTAACATATGATCATCCCTGAGTCACATGCAGGAAACTGGAAAGCAAAGAGAAATGAAACGTAACTCCTCCAACCCAACTCCAGCTAGAGTCAACCCCTGGCCCTTCTTCACTCAATAACAAAACACCTTCCAGAAAATCAAAAGTTAAGGTGTTAATTAAATTAGTAAACAAACTAAATTAGATTTAAAAACCTCGCTGGAGTCTTTTCTTTGTGGCATTGGTAACAGAAACAATTCAGCACTGTTGTCTGCTGGAGCTGGCCTAGCCCAGTGCTTTGTCTCTCAAACGTAACCATGGTTGCCTACCTTGCCTTCAGCCTAGAAGACGGGCGTCATAAATCCAAGAAAAATACTGCCTAATTAAAACTTTATTCACCCTACCTTTAATCTCCGACTTTTCCTTTACACATAAAATAGGGGCGAGATTTTTATCTACCTGCAGTGTGAGAAACAGATAAATTACCCATTTAGTGCTTAGAAAGACTATAATATGCTTAAAGATAAATAAAACACAATAGCTTGCCATTTGAGGCCAAATGAAATGAATGTTTTAAATCAGAATCCTGACACTAACTTTACAAAATCTTAGTCCCAGTTTTAATGTAATCACATTGAACTACTCCCCTTCTAAAGTATTCTATTTGCAGTCTTAAAATAATAAAAACTATTTTCCTATTTTTGTACTGACAAATCAATCAAAAAATTAAAATTTTATCTTAAGATAAAATATAGATGTTCATTCACAAATTATTTCATTAGTGGTCCTAGAAACCAAAAGTATTACAAAAGTTATTGATAATTATCAAAACTCAATAAATCACTTTCAGAACCTAATCGTTATTTATAAAAAACACACAACAATGATCATCTCAGGTCTCATCAGTCAAAAATCATGTATACAACATCAAAGTATAATGCAGGTACTAGAAATAGTTTACTCAATGAATAACACATGGAGGTGTTAGAAGAAAATGCAGCATAAAACCACAAACACCTTTATGCATTTACGAATAATCAAGATATAACTACGTTAAAAATTGAAAAGTGGTATCTTTTTAAATATTCCATTTTTTTTCAGGTAGCAAACTGGAGACAGACCTTAAAATCAAAAACGTATTCCCAAATGCTTTTCTATGTAAAAAAATAGGCAGTGTGCTTATAGCTTAGTTGCTGCACTTGCAAACGAGTTAGAATAGTCTGCCCATGTAATTCTGACATTATATTACATGAAACATTCAGTCATGTGTATAACAAAAGTCAAAATATTTATGGAAACAATGGACTTTTTAAGGGTCCAAACAACACTTTTCTTCCCCAACTCACAGGAAAATGACTCATCTCCTGTTATGAAACCGAAGAGAATCACACTTGGTTTATGTAAATTTACGGAGTGAAGCATTGAGTTCAAGACTGTTTTCAACAATTAGTGGGGTACTGCTATACTTTAATCAGGCTTCTATAAAATGTTAATATTAAACATTAAAATCAATTTCATGCCATTTGTTTTTAATTCAAATAAATTTCCTATTCTTCCATGTAGAAAATAGGCCACTGTCATGCAATCATATACATGTGTGATTTATAAAGGTCGAATGGCAGCTCTGAGAATAGATGAACATAAAGAAATACTAAAAACAATCTAAATCAAGGTTTACTTATTCTAAGACTCTGAACTCTTACACGGACTCTAGAAATCATCTGTCGCAGCCCCAGCTGTATGATGAAAGTCCTAGAAACTAGAGAAGAAATCCAACCAGAGCCAGGACACCACATGACTGTCTGGGGCACTGGGCACCAGACAGTCAAATCCCGGAGAGGAAATGCCATACCATGGGACAGGCATGGACAGTTGGGATATTCATGGGGCCCTGGGACACGTATGCAGCCATGGGACATATACGGAGCCATGGCACAGAAATGATTTCTTGGGGCTCCTTCCAGTGCTTCCATCACCGTTTTCTAGAAAGCTAGTTCACTCTGCCTTTAAGGGTAACTGCGGCTGCCAAGGCTACACTTTCTCCAAACCAAAGAGGAGCTCCAGGGACTATGAGGAAGTCAAGGGAAGAACAGTAAGAGGTAGAACAAATGGGCAAAATGGGGCCAAAGGAAATGTGTACATGGTCACCTCACAAACTGGTAGAAGACAGCCTTTCAGAGGCGGGAGAGGCTGGGGTCCCTAGAAGTTAGCAGAAAGAAGAGTCAACAGAGAGTTACGAAACATGCCATATATTTTTGTTGTCAACATTAACAAAATAATGACATATATACAGTGGAATATAATTATATGATTCAAAAGAAAAATACGGGATCCATGAAAAATAATTATTCATCCTGTGGTATCAGACTAGAAGTGAAGTTTAGGATCCTATGTTGGAACCTTTCAGTCATGGTTCTTTCAATCACCTCTGACTCCATGTAGCGATAAAGCCAATTGTTTAAATTCAAGGGACAAGTACCGCCCCAGCGATGACCCAAGCTACAATATCCATTTTGATTTCTTCAGATGTCCTTCCCAAGATCTGGGACCGACTGTTGCTAATCCTTTATCAAGTATCCATACAGATCTTCCAAAATAAGTTCCAAAACAATTCTCAGGCCAATCAACGATCCTGACACAGGAAGACGCTCGACAAGAACACCACAGAGTCAGAGATAAAGATCTCTATTCAGAGATAAAGATCTCAGGAACCTAAGACTGGCATTAATAGTGCCCTGCCTGATTCTGCAGGCAGGAGTGATTTCAGGCATTATCTGAGTGCCTGCTAAGATGCTGCCAGTTGCCAGCTAAGATACTGAAGAGAGGCCTCCAAACTAGTCACAACAGTAAGACTCCAAGGCAAAGAAAGCTTGAGTGTGGCATGACTCACCCCACCAGTGGTCTTCCTCTGTACTTAATGTATTAAATAAAACTTCTCTCCATAAACCAATTCCTATAACTGGAGCACACTCTCTAAATAGCTCGGTAAACTTTAATCAATAAACAAACCAAAGCAGAATATGGCACTATCGCCTAAGTGAACATTAAACATTTAAAACTCATTTCAGAGATCGTTATGAGATTCAGTAAGCATGCTGAGAAACATGCTGTCCTGAAGGGTCACTATTTTTTTCCCCCTCTTTATGGGAACAGACCTTTAAGCGAACGACAAGGACATTAAGTGTGAACGGTGCGACTGTAATGGGTCAGGGTGCTTTAGCAGCCTCTGCACAATCTGGGATAAGTATTCCAGAACATGCAGTCAGGGAGTAACTTTGCAAACGCAGCAAGCTGTTAGAGTGTGTTGAGCAACGAACTCTGCCAGACAGGAGAAGCCTGCAGTGGCAGGTATTTCACTAAGGCTGAGAAAAAACAGTCCTGCCAGCATCTTGATTCCATTTACCTGCCTGGCCAGGTAAATGGAATCAAGACTTCAATAAGGGAGGGGTGGGGGAAGGATGAAAAGGATAAAGGAGGTCAAATACATGCTGACGAAAGGAGACTATACTCTGGGTGGTGAGCTCACAATGCAACGTACAGATGTTGTATTTCAGAATAGAACACCCAAAATTTAGATAATGTTATCGACCGATGTTACCCCCAAAAATTAAAATTTTTTTTAAATTTTAAAATAAATAAAATGTTTTTAAGAAGACTCCAGTAAAATGTGTTAGCTATATCAAGATGTTGCTATCACATCTGGTTCACTTCGCTAACAGCCTCTGGGGCAGAGCGCTGCCAGTGTTATCGCACTAATCGCTAAGTTATAAACATATACAGAAATCAAGATTTTATAAGTCAAGATTATCCAGCCCTTCTGTTATTTCTCCCTTATCAGTGTTTCATCCTGCTTTCTCAAACTCTTTTATAGAGTCCTGTGTTAGAGATAAGTGGGCATGCAGGTTGTCGGTGGCCACCCGCTCAGCTGTAACATAAGCCACTTCAAGGACAGACTGGGCTGTTCGCATCCACAGGGAATCTTTATGTGTGCTTTTGGTCAGGTCTTATCCTTTCTTCAGAGAAGCACTTCCTTCCTAAAACCCCCATACTCCCGGACTTTGGTCTGCCTACTCCTCCTCCGCTGAGATGGAGGTTCTCAGGAACTCCCTCCCCTTCCGGCCACCCCTACCCTCTAACTTTCCTGCATCCTGGGTGCCATGGCCACTCTCCCTCCCCTCACTGGAGGTGGAGTCTGCTTCCTGTAAGCTAATCCCCCGCCTGTGCCCAGTATCCTACTCCCACCTATAGCCAGGGACTTTGCCCAATCAATTATCTTCCCCTCTCCTTCCCTCTTCAGCCTCTTTCATCAGCTGGCTTCTTCTCATCACCATTTAAGGATGATTAAGTAATGCTCTTAATGCTCTCTTAAAAGCCATCCTCTGTCCTCATGTCCCTGCTGGTTGAGACAATAATTCTCTCCTTTTATATCTATTTCTTCATCCCATGTTTATCCCTCCACTCATCGGCATCTAGTTTCCCCTTCTTGTACTGCCCTAAACTTGCTCAGCTAAATGCCATTTGTTATGGGTTGATTTGTATCCTCCCAAAAGGTATGTGGAAATCCTACCCTTGGATGCCTGTGAATGTGATCTTATTAAAAAATAGGGCCTCTGCAGATGTAATTAGTTAAGATGAAGTCATGCTGGGTTAGGGTGGGCCCTAAATGCAACATGACTGGGGTCATTATAGGAAGAGGAGGAAAAAAAAAAAAGACACAGACACATAGAGAGACTATGTGACTACAGACCCAAAGATCTCAGTGATGAGTCTACATGCCAAGGGGTGTCAGCGAATCATCAAAAGCTACCAGAGGAAAAGAAGGATTCTCCCCTGGAGCCTTCAGAGAAAACATGGTCCTGCTGATGCCTGATTTCAGACCTCGAGCCTGCAGGACTGTAAAAGACATCTCTGTGGCTTTAAGCCATCCAGTGCGTGGTACTTTGGTATAGCAGTATTAGTAAATACAACATTGCTTACAGAATTTCTAGGAGTGTGACCCCCTGTCCCAGTTTTCTCAGAACACAGGACTTTCAGTGCAAAACCAGGAAAGTCCAAGGCAAACCAGAATGAGCTTGTCACTCTACTTTCTGGCCCATATCTTCCTTAAATTCTCTGTGTCATTGAATACTCTAATGGCCTCCTCCCACTTGAAAAGTCCTTCTTTCTTGGTTCTCAGCATGCCCTGTTCTCAACTAGATAATTCCATCTGATGGCAGGTAAAAACACAGCTATCTCCATCTAAAATTGTCACATACCTCAAATCTGGCTTCCCTGTCTTTCTTCCGTATGGAATAAATAGCCAAGAATGTGGGGGTCATATCTGGTGTTTCCTTCTCCCTCTATATCCATTAAATCATCAGTGAAAAAAAAACCAAAAAACTCTTCCAATTCTGAGAATCCACCCAATTTTTCCATTTCTGCTACTGCTCCCTCAGCCCAGTTCCTCGTTACTCTTCCTTTGATCACAGAGGCAGCCTCAGAGTGGGGTCTCCCTTCTACTCTTTTGCCATCCTCCAAAATGAGCCTGTCCAGGTACATGGAGGACTTCTCGAGATGCCTTTCAATGCCTTACACTATGAAACCCCATTAACCATGTTAGCCTCTTCTCCCTCTGTGTCCTCTCTGAGACTTAGACTAAGATTTCATGATTCACTGTACATGACGCTTACAGTATACTATGCTCCCCTCCCACACGTCAGGACCGATGCATTGGTTCTTCTCCCCCGGAACTCCTCCCCCTTCTCACAATCGCCTTCTGACCATCATTTGGGACGCAGCTCTGGCATTGCCTCATCCTAGAAGCCTTCCTGAACCACACTCCATCAGCCTGGGCTGTCTGGTTCAGGTGCCTCTCTCCTATAGCCCCACAGGTCCCACGGCCCCCAGCAATGATACCCATTAGGACCCTTAATAAAATATAAAGCACTGATCCTTTGGGTTTACATTCCCAAAGGTCCTCTAAAATCTTACCAGAGATTGTGTTTCGCCTCTGTCTCCTCAATATTTAGCACAGACACTGGTACATAACAGGCACCAATTAAATGTTTGTTGGGCGTTCACTCTTAATTAAAAGCATGCAAATTAAACATAAACTGAGATACCATTTATGAACTACGAGATTAGCCCAAATCCCAAAGCAGAACAGTAAACTCTGCTGGAAAGATTGGTAGGAAACAGATACTTGTATCCAGGGCAATGAGAAAGCAAAATGACACAACCTTCATGAGTGGAAATTGGGTAACCCACATACGTTTACCTTTTGACCTAGCAATCCCAATTCTAGGAATGTCTCCCAACGGTACTCTCGCAAAAAATATTAAAAGTTATTTGCAAGAGAAACTGCTCACTGCAATAGTATCCATGATCAGAAAAGACAGAAAGTAACCTAAAATATGTTCATCACACAGTGGAGAGCTATGTGGCTATAAAAAAAAATGACATAAATCTATATTACTAGGGAGTGGCCTCTGGGACATATCATTATGTCAAAAAATGCTACATAGAGAAAAGTTTGTATGTCTATAACCTTTTATCTAAGAAAGGGGGGCAAGAGTATGTGTGCATGTGTGTTTATATTTTTAAAAAAAGCATGAACCATAAACTATAAGTAAAAGATTAGCTAAAAGCAGAGAGAGTAAATAAGGTAAAGAGAGAGGAAAGCTCGTTTCCTTGAACGCCCTTGTTTCATGAATTTGACTTTGAAACAATACATAACAATGTACTGCAAATTTTAAAAATCTCTAAAAATTAAAAGCAAAACTCAACAAAGGTCACTGGGTTTTGAGTTGGCATAACCATAGAAGAGGAAATTATTTCAAGTGATTTCAAGGCAGCAATTTTGCTTTAATTTCCCAATGAAATTTATACCCTGACAACTAAAAGAAGAGAAGAAAATCATCTCACAGGGCTTTCAGTGGTCAAAAATGACTAAAGTTGCATGAAGTTATTATTCTGAAAGGAGTAAGTATCTATATGAGGAAAAGGCAAAGGAATATTATATTGACCTATAGAGACGTAGGATTCTGCATACAAGAGAGAATGATGTAGATACTTGATGGAAGAGGCTCGGAAAACCCTACAGTCCTGGAGATGAGTTGGAACTATCTAGAAGAACTTATGGTGCATGTTCTTAAAATGTTTTCTCAGTTCAAAACACCTAGCTGAGAACCTCTATGCAAAATCAGCCAAAAATAGGTGGTTGTCGGATCTATGGAAGGAAATGGTTACAAAGAGTCAGGAACATCTTGTTGTCACAGAGAATCAGGAAGCTATGGGAGGCAACATAGGCTGTGTCAGAAGAACTCAGGAGCCAAATTTAAAAGGTTTCTAGGGGCTTGAAATGTGATGATTTCACCATCTATAAGAACAAAAGCTGTAATTGCTTTAAATAGATCAAAACTTGAAATCCATGTATTAATAATAATTCTAATAATCAAAATAAGAAAAATAAACAAAAAGCAAATATAACATCTTATTCTTCCTCTTTGCATAATGTTAGATGACCAACTAATAGTCTCAAAAAAAAGAAAGTCGATGGAGGGTTGGGGACAGCATTTACTCAGCCATCCCTATGTAAGCTGAATTCTCAGGATCGTCAAACCAGATAGTGAGGAAAAGTTACTTTATATAGAAATATTCTCGCCATTAAAGAAAGAAAGAATAATGAGGAACTCCCAGGTTTGCCTCAGGAGTGAACTGGTAAATTTAGGCAATGATCACCAATGACTGCTAATTTCACACGTCTGCCTCCAGTGGAAGTAGACAGCACCATTCATGACAGAGTAGAGACAAAAAGATTGAAACCTCAATCTAAGCAGCAGCCTCTTGACATTACTACATATTTACAGACATATTCGAGACAGAAGAGCACTTGAACACCAATGGGATGTACTTGGCAAAGTCTAGGTTGTGGGAAATTCTACAGCACAGAGAACTTAGACTTTTTTAAATAATTGACTTGCAACAGGAAGCAACAGAAACATAAAAACAACAAATTGATTTGCAACAGGAAGTGACAACAAAAAAACAGTAAAAGATTAAAAAGACTCAAGAGATACACCACCAATGGCAACATATGAACTCCATTTAGATTCAATCCGACTGTTACAAAAATGCATAAGCAGCCATGAGACCGCCGGAGATGTCAGAATACTTACCTAATATCTGGTGATGTTATGGAATTAGTTTTTGTTTGGAATTTTGTCTGTTTGATGTGATAATGGTATTGTGAATTCTCTTTGATAGTCATATATTGAAATATTATAGAGAAAATTATATGGTCACTTCAATTTGCTTCAAAATAATTTGGTGGGTGTGGGGAGGACCGTAAGTGGGGATTTAAAGGAAAACAGGTGGGCCATGAATTAATAAATGCAGGATCTGGGTGCTCCTTAAACTATTTTTTCTTTCTAAATGAGATGGTATGTTTGCTTTTTATTATTTATATACTTGAAATTTTTCACAATACAAAGTGTAAAAAGCAACAAAACATAAAACTACTGGACCCGGCCAGGTGGTTCAGTTAGTTAGAGCCTCATCCTTCAAGCCGGGGTTTCAGGTTCAGTCCCCGATCAGGGCACATGCAGCAGTAAACCAGTGAGTGTACGGGAGGGAGCGGCAACAGCTCGATGTTTGTCTGTCTCTCTCTCTCTCTCATAATAAAAAAAAATGTTTTTAAAGCATAAAACTATTGGATGGATTATTAAAATATAATGACTGAATAATTATGGTGACTTAATAATATAACTGAGTTCAGTGAGACAGGGATAAAGACATTTATTTTTCTTCCTGAACACTGAGTGCAGAGGCTAAAAAGAATCCTAAATAAACTTTAATGAATTAAAAAATAAATGAATGAATATATATACTAATTAATTAATCCTGTAGATCAGTGGAGATACCAGAGATATTAAACCAATTCTTCTGCTATGCAATGCTAGAGCGAGAGGCAAAATCACATTTTGTGACAAGACTAAGGCTTTGTTGGGAAATGAAGTAAAGAAATTTTTCTTTTCTTCATTTTTTATTCTCACCTGAGGATATGTTTATTGATTTTAAAAAGAAAGGAAAAGAGAAGGAGGGAGGGAGGGAGGGAGGGGGAGAGAGAGAGAAACGTCAACTGGTTGCCACCCATACACATGCCACAACAACCAGGTATTGAGCCTGCAATCTAGTAGGTATGTGCCCTGACCAGGGATCGAACCCACAACCTTTTGGTGCATGGGGTGACCCTCTAGCCAACTGGGCCATCTGGCCGGGGCTGTTTTCCTTGTATTATGGTGTTATTTCTGTGGGTCACATGTTTATCCCCTGGTTCAAATGCCTATTATGCTTCCATCACCTGTAAATAATGGGGGTCTCAACATTGGGACTTTCTTATCTGTGATAACTCTGGTCATGGAGTCTTCTTGAGATAGTGATCTGTTTCTGGGTGATGGTTTTTTGTATCTTTGCTCCTATTTTAAACAACATCTAAAACAAGAGTCACAGAATGATAAAGCAATAAGCACTGCATCCACGTGGCACCTTGGCAATCAGAGCATGTTTGCTCCTTACCTTTATAGGAAATGACCGGGTGCTCTGCTCTCTGGCACTGAGAAGCGTCTGTTTCAGGCTGGGCGAGTCTCCACCAGCCCAGGCTAGAGAAGAGCCAGGCAATGACACAGGTTCCCTTCATGGCGGGCAGGAGGTGTCTGACTCTGCGCACTTGTCTTCTAACCAGAAGCTCGCCTTCCCGTCATGTGGGACAAGTGCCTAAAACACACAAAGGACAACCGGATGAAAAGAAGTTCAGGTTCTCGGGCGGTGGTCTTTTGCTAATGCCCTGTCACTACCTTTAAAATCATATAAAATAAAAAGAGCGTCGAGGGCTTAGACCAGCGGACGTTTTTCTAGGTGATACGTGAGTTTATGTGTGTCTCAAGAAGGACCTCTTTTTCTCACAACGATTTTATGAGATAAACCATTTATTACTAAAGGAAAAAAGTTCAAGTTTAAGCTCTACCGAGACATTGTAGTCACTCCTAAGTAAGGCAGTTTAAGGACTGTGACCATCAATTGGTTTTCCCTTGGAACATCTTCCTCATCTCCTCACACAAACACAGATCTGTATGTGGAAACTTGAAGAACCCAGGTCTTCCTTGTTCATATTCAAAAGACCCCATTTAATAAAGTCATGACCACTGTCACTTATGAATAAAGTAATTAATAATATGATACCCAATTCTTAAAAGCTGTCCATATTTGCTGAATTTATCCTTTGAAATTTATAGATGACCTGCCTGCAAAGTTTCTGGCTAGAGACCAACTCTAAATCAAATGAAATCTATATTGAGCACCCACTGGGTGAGATGAAATTACTATGCTGGAAGTGTTGATACTTGAAAGATTATGAATAATGTAAAAGATTAATAAGCTTTAAAATGAGATAGGCTTGTAAAAACAACTACAATACAGGTTGTTAGAAAACCATTTTTAAAGAAGCAGGAGTGCGGCAGGAGTGGAGAGAGTGTCCGGCTGTTATTTAGAGGGATCAAGGGTGTGTCCGTGAAGGGGCTCACGTTTGAGTTTAATGCTGGAGGATAAAGAGGATTTCAACAGACGGAGGTTTCTGGAAGTACATTCCATGCCAAGGGAAGAGGATGAAAAGAGGCCCTGGAGGGGCAAGAGGAAGGAGTAGGCAACGTGTTTTTGGAACAGTTTACTATACTTGACCCAAACACTGGGATATATAAAGGGAGATATAGTGGGAAGTAGCTTACAGAGTAGGTTGGGTTAACATTTGGAAGGCAAACTATACTAAGGTCTCAGTTCTCTATTTTTAGGCAACAAGCTACCGGAGTATATTAATATTACATTAGAAGAAATATTAATAAAATTATTCTTACAACAGCGTGCATAGGAAATTGAGTAGAAAGGAGCACACAGGTGGAGAAGTTCATCCGAAGCCACTGCAATTGTTCAGAGGAGAAATAAACGAAGAGGTGGCTTCAAATGGTGTCAGTGTGAATAAAAATTCAGGCAAACATTTAAAGTGATGGGTTAGAGAAAGTAAGACAAATTAAAGAGAGACACAGACTTTGAGCTTCCCCACATTGAGGTCGATCTATGACCCCTCTCTTGAATCTGGGTTGGCTCAATCAAATGTAATGGAATTGATGTGCTGTGGTGTGCTGGTTTCCAAGTCCAACCCCCAAGACTGGCAGTTTCTACTTCCTATCTCTTAGAACACGTTCTCTGGGCATTGAGACCCCGGATACCCTGAGACTGCCATGCTAGAGAGACCACATATAGGAGCTCCTAGGGACATTAGCCACTCAGCCCACCTTCCCAGCCACCCCACTAAGGCACCTGATATTTGGGTATATGGGAGAGCCACTGAGTGACTTCAATAAGTATGAGAGCAAATGAGTAACCCAGTTGGACCCTGCCCAAATTCCTAACCCCCAAAATCTGAGATGAAATAAAATGATTGTTGCTCCAATCTGCAAACTTTGGGGGAACAGAAAGCAAAGAGGTACAGTTACACTCAAGACAGAGAAATAAGAGACTGTGAAGATGGCAGTGCCATTTTGTTCAATATGATGATCAACCGAAGAATTTTGTTTAGAGGAGAATATGATCATGTATTTCTGTGAATGTTGGGTTTAAGATGCAGAGAGAATACTTAAGGAAAAGCAACAGACTGTTGAAAATCCAGGCTGGGTGCACAGAAAAAAAGAAGTCAAAGATTGCATACAATGTTTGGAAGGGTTAAATCATAGATGTGGTTAGATTCACCAGGGGAAAGCATGAGGGGAAAAAAGAGAGAGAGAAAAGGAGCGAAAGAAAATTGTTTATTTATTTGTTTGTTTAGAAAGCTGCAGTTTAAAAAGTCACCACAGGAAGATGAGAAGGAAATCAGAGTTAGCACACCACGCAAAAATGGAGATCGTTAGTCTGAAATATAAAAATAACACTTTTTAAAAAGATACCTGGGCAACTGCACTCCAATAAGGCCGACCAAAGGCTTTAGCGAACAGTCAATGATCAACTTGCAGGGCAGGGGGTGCGGGGCAGACAATTTCAACAAAACCAGAGAAAGAATTCATATAGCAAGAAACCAAAAAGGAATGGAGAGAGCGAAAGTGGGCTAAAACATGGATGGCTAAATTGAATGCCAGGTAATAAAAGAAAATTCAGTGAACTCAGAGAGGCACTAACAATCAAAGTTAGGAAAATTTTAGTGTCAAGAAAACGGGTCATTAAATGTGGCTTCTTTTCTAACAAGTCTTGAGTGGGGAAGAGACTGTAGATTTAAGAGGGAGAGGAGGCATCAGATAGAAGATCCAGAAAAAACAAAGGTGTAGATGCTTTAGGGTCCTAATAAAGACCGTGGTTATAGAAGAATGAATGAGGCCTTATCTTCTAAAGCAGTGTGCCCATGAATGTGTGGTGATATTTCACAAAGGGGAAGAAAAAATTTTAGGATGCATCAGATTTCACAGTCTCTGTATGTTGAGTCCCATTACTCAATGCTCCCATTGATAAAAATGTTCCAATTGAGCAGAAAACGAGTATAGGGACAGCAAATCATGGCTGGCCAGAGTGTGGCTTCTGCAGAAGTGAGAGGTCCTGAACATGAAGATGGAGGAAGGGATGCGGAGGGAAAGTGGGAGCCAGGAGGCATCTGCCCAATGGGTCCATAATCCCTGCCCAGGCACGCCGTGCCGTGATGGACAAAGAAGCAACGAAGGCATAGGTTATACTTTTCCTGGGTTATAAAATTAAAGAATGATTAATTTCACTCTTGGAAAAGGTGTCGTAGTCTGCAAAACTGGGGCTTGAACTCTAGAGCTTGCTCTAGAACTCCAGTCTAGAGGTAAACATGTAAAGCAGCCCCTCTTTTCTTATCCTTCTGACCTGAGACTTAACACATGAAATGTCATCAAATGACATATTTTAACATACAGTAACATTTAGTAGGTGTTTCAGATGTAATTTAGTTTTGTTCAGACCTAGGGCATTTGGAGAACCCACACCAGCCCCCTGGAGGTAGAATTTCACTGCCCCATGTCTAAACAAATCAGCAATAATAAAAATTAATTCAGGAAGGGTAATGAAAAGTACTAGTAAACCCTAAGAAAGTGCTAGCTTTGAGGCAGGCATGACACCCACATTTACGCCATGCCTGGTACCCCGAGTGGTACCACTGGGCAGAATTCCATCAGGAGATGGACGGGGGCACTGCCCCAACTTCACCTCCTCGAATGTGCTCAAGTCGACTAGGGACTACGAGCAAATTCTTCTCTTGCATGGTTTTTCAATGTGTCAGGCCCATGCCAACACAGACTCCCTTCTGCTACCTATGAAATAAGTGCACAGACCAGCCATCAATTGGAACTGTCCAACGCTAACAATAGCCATGAACTCTCGCCCCAGCTCTAGCGTCTTAGCCACCTGAAGGAAAGGCAGAGAAAAATAGCACACATGCCTAAAGTTCTTCCCAGGGATGTGGAAAGTGACGATTAAAGAAGGAGGAAATGCCATGTCAAGGGTAAGAGCTGCTAAAATGGGACATGTAGTTCCACGGTGATGAGATGAAATTGCATGTTTGCCATGAAAAACTAAGAGAAGAACATTTAATGAGAACAGGTGATTTTTAGAAGCTTATAATTTTCAGAATACATAGCATGTTACCTTTTTTCTTAAAATAAAGGTACTATAAACAATCCTTGTGGTAAAATGCCAGGGGAGGGTACTCACCATCTTCATTTACAGAGTGGGCTTTGCTGAGCATCCGCCATGCAAGGCTAACTGCTCCCTGAATGTCCTCACTCTTAATAGGCTAACCTCTAAATAGCAGCCCCTCCACCCTAGACTGTGCAGCTCCATCTTCCACTGAATCACAGCGCTCTGGGGCCATAGTTAAACCAGGGGTTTTCAGTGCTCAATCTCAGCACTTTTGTCATTTAGAGCTACGTCATTCTTTGTTCTGGGAACTGTTCCGTGCATTTACAGCCTCCCTGGCTAGATGCGAGTAGCAGCCCCTCCCCATTCATGTCAGCCCAAACTGTCTCCAGATACTGCCAATCGCCCCTGGTGAGAATCTCCAATTTTTTTGTATCAACATACTTCTCTCTCTTTAGAAATTAACTAAGCTATCATTGCTTGAAAGATTATTTTAAAATACACTTATGTAAATCACCCAACTGAACTTGTATTGAGTCATGTCAGCAAAATGTCAATGAGAATGAAAAGTCCTTTTACTTATAACTATGTATTTATTACATTGGAAAATATATTATGAAGAAATTTTCAAAGAATCAATTTCAATAAAAGTTGTTCTAATTTCATCCCACCACCTCTGAAAAATTAAAAATATATTAGGTGAGTTAATACTAAACAAATGATTTTGCCAATAGGAAGATTTCATATAGTCAACTAATTTGGGCTACAAATTAGAAGCTTTTTTTTTCTTTTGCGTTTACTTCAAAACCCCTGAGGCCTTCCTTTTAGTTTCCTGATGTGGGAGGCTCTCTCTATAACACCATCTAAATAAGCAAAACTCTGTGTGTAAGTGTGTGTGCAATAAATAACATTTCCCATTCACACCCACACTGTAAATGAGTAGGCTGTGGGGAACAGAAAATAACTGTTCCTCTTAGTTTAAAAAGCGCCGTCAGATAAAAAGAGAAATTTAAAAAAAGAAAAGAATGCGCTCTTACACAAGAAGTTTTGCTTAGGAAACAAAGCCTAGCTAGTTATTAATAAAGACAGATCCAAAATAAGCTGAATGTACCTCTTCTCAGAGGAGGCTGGGTTTCTTCTGAGACTTAGATCCGCTGTAAAGTTGGAAGAGGCCTGATTCATTGGCACATTTCAGAGAGTTCATAAAGACCAGGCGTTCCACTGGGGAGAGGACACTGAAGTCAGGTGAGCAGACTGGGACAGGACTCAGGAAGCCATACACCACACAGCCCACAATGGAGTGCTTAGCTTCAAAGGGCTGAAGCCAAACTGAGGAGCTCTTACACGGGTGCTTCTTAAGTATACAAAGTTATAGCATATTGTAACGTTGGGAACACAAGGGCTAGGATTTGTAGAAGCGGATGGGAAGCTCTTCTGAAATGTGTATATTTGCATTCATTCTTCCCACCTCCTGGCCCTATGCCACGGGATCTGATGAGCCAACCACTCCCCCAGAATTAAGTCGCGGTCCGAACTGCAAGCAAATCAAATGGATGAAAAATCATCCATTTGAACACACCACCTGGTCTTATCCCCACACACCGTGGCACAGTTAAACACGGTGTCTGTTGCACAACCGTCAGCTGCTGCCAGGTAAACAGCCCAACCCTCTTCAAAAACTCTCAGGATTCCTCCGCTGCATTCCAAAGAAAACACTGTGCCCCCTCACCAATAACCATCTACCCAAATTCCACCTCCACTACTCCTACTGCAAAGGCATACCTCCAGCCCCTCTGGCCTAGTCAGGATCCTCAGTCAATCTTGCACCTTCATCTGCACAGTGCTAATGCCACGGAGTCCCACACCCGTCCTGAGCCTTCCCATTAGGCATGGTATAGGCTGGCCTCTACCTTCTGCACCCACCGGGGCAGGTCTTTTCCTGGAACCCCGATGTACCAATTACAGTGTCCAGTTCCTCATCAAAGGTTGCACATATAGGCATACAGCCTTCCCTGTTCCTATGTTTTGACTTCTCCTTTTTATTATAAACCAGCTGTGGGTTGAACACGTTGTTACAGTCCTGAGTTTATGCGTTCCAACGTGCTGAATGAGTTGTCTAAATGAATCAGAAATCACATAGCCAAAGAGCCATTGAGCATTTGGAATTCACCCATCCCTCGTCACTGAGCAAATGTCATTGGAAGGTAGTTTATTCATCCCTCTGGTATATATTAAACAGGAGATATGTCAACAACTCAGTGAATTTGAGAGGTGAAAGAGGAGGTTGAAATCACCCCATCTCTCTCTTCTCTTTGTAGCTGAGATACGAAGGCTCAGATTAAAGGCATCTCAAAGGTTACCGCTGTAAGATCAAGTGTATTGTGGCAACCACGCCAGTTGGGTGAGGCTACTACCCCCTGGTTCTTTGCAAGGCTTGCTCAGTCTTCCCCCTCACGGCAGGAAAACCACACACTGATTAAGGGCCACAAGATCAGATGGTCTAAATTACCTCCAGAAACTTAGCCTTGTCTCCAGAATTAATAATAAGGGATAAACCCCTGGCATGGAAACAGGCAGTGTCTTAGGGAGAATCATTAGCCAACCAAGCTCATTGAAGGATGTCACCTGTGGGCAAAGGACAGAGCTCTAACACAGGGAGGCAAAGATGAGAACAGTGGGGGCACTCCAAGGTCACAGTTAATAATAGTCACGCAAGTAAAAATCTATCTTTTGATAATTATCAAATAAGAGTAGGAATAAAGTCTCAGGAAACTCAGGAGACAGAGGAATTCCCTCGAAATGGAGGAAGAAGACAGAAGCTATGGCTTCTGAAGGGGTTCAAGTTAAGAGTGTTTAAAGAAACAGGAAGAAATGGTCCAGGACAATCAAGCTGATGTGTTCAGGGCTGGAATCAACATACTGAATGAAGCTATGTTCTTCCCTTGCAAGAGTTCAGATATTCTAGGTACTGAGCAGGAAATAGGATTAAATGAAGAATCAATAAAACAATAAACTTAATGCACAGTGTTCAAGGAAATAGATTCTTCTAACCTTTTTCAAAAACAATAACTGAACATTTTATTCTTTGGGGCATAAGGTGAAATTCAAGTTTTCTTGTTATAATCTTGAGTCTCTACGGGGAATCAAGATATTCACCAGACATGGTATGTCTTCCATTTTTACACACTGTGTTTTTGTAAAAATTAGATCCTTTCTTTATTATTTTAACCCATGTGTCTTGACTGCCAAGTTTCAGCCAAAAGAGATTTAACTCCAGTGAATTAGTGAAACATTTTTAGGAACGAGTTAATTAAAAACAATGACTGTTGTTAACTGCAGTCGTGCTTGCCATTGGCTGCCACCTTCAGGTGAATGAAGAAGAATTGGCTTTGTTACTCATAGATTCTCATCATATCTGAATGGAGACGAGATGGAATTTTATGGCTGTATAAAATGACCTCATGGTATAAAATGGGAAAAAGCAAACATTAAACTATTTTATACATTTTAATAATGGTTCGGCTTCAGTGACCTTATTTTATATCTTTCTTCAAAGGGAATTGTTATTATACTTTTGCCTTTTTCCCCTAGTTTAGCTCCAGATTGCCTGAAGGAACCATAAAAATAAATGAAGTCCATTAGATAAAATTATTATTTACACAAAGGCAATATTAATTTTATCTGTCAGCAGGTTTTAAAACTAAGTGAAAGTTCATTCAATCTATTTCTGTGTTAGCTAAGCCAACAAGAGTCTGAAAGAAAACTTAAATAATGTGTCTTCAAGGTAACAATGGACAATTTCTAAAGGGTTTTACAGGGTCATTTCCTCAGGGCAAGAAGCTCTTATGAACAGAATAAGATAATCAAGTTATAAATGACTCTCATGTGTGAAAATTATTATTCATAGGCCCCATTTGTTTTTAGTTAAGATAAGCAGAACTAGGAGTATAATGGCTTTGCCAACATGTAAAAGCACACAGTGGTAGCAGGAAGAAAAGGACAAACCCTTCTACCAGAACTACGCTGGGGAAATATCACTGGTCACCACCTGATTGTCAAATCCTGTGAGCCTACGCAACTGAAAGCTCCATGGGCTTTTCTCCCGAGCATCTCCCAGAAACGCTCCCTTCCCTGGCTTCAGCCACACGTGAATCTCCCCGTGTTCCTGTTGCATCCAGAGCTCTTACTGCTCAGCTCTCCTCTTAAATGAAGATGCTCCCCAGTCTCTCCTGAAGGTTCATTACTTCTCAATCTACACCTTCTCAGTGATCTTTCTCTTCAAACTCACATGATATAACAAGCTTTCTAAAACCTGGTAACTTCTGAATCTGTAACTCTCTTCAAAACTTCTGCACATAATCCAAACTCGTAAATCAAAATGGTTCTGTTCACAGGAATAACCCAGAGGTATGTCCTCTAAAGGTGACCTGGTACCCATCTTCACCAACGGTCTTCTTTGTGCCTGTTTCCTCTCATAGCAAAAGCCACCACATTCAGACACCCAACTCAGAATCTGAGGACTTGCCCACCATCTCCCTTTCCTTCATCTTCCCAAAATGCCTCTGTCATTTTGTCATTATGTTCTGACAACACTTCCCTCACCCATATCTAGACTCATGCCCACTTCCCTACCCTGACCAGCCCCTCTGCTTCTCACCTCTGTAGCGCCGGCTCTTTTAGGACGGGTTTCCCTGCCTCTAGTCCTAATCCTTAGCCTTCATCTCTGAGAAGCCCTCTCTGTTTTTTTCCGCTTTCCCCCAACCCCCACCTGGCCCCGCTGTACATCAATACTCATTTCTATTATAGCCTTTGTCACCCTGAACTACAACTCCTTGTGTACCTGCCCCATTGTTAAAGCTGTGAAAATGTCCACCTCTGGACAACACAAGACACAGTCCAGACAAGCCATCACCACCTCAGCAGTAAGGTAATGCATGAACATAAAGCAAACCCACATATACATTTTTACCTTCTTAACAAGAAGCAATATTTATGCTTCCATTAAATGCTATTCATGTTCCTTCTTCTCCTATTCTGCTATTCATTGTCACAGATGTTTTATTCCTCTATTAAAATTCTCTTAACATCTGGTCCAAATACAAGGATTCCCATGGTTTTGAGAAATGTCCTTTCTAAATGTCATAATTTTCCAATTAATGGTCAAAGGGATGAAGGGATTACTATAGGCAAACCAGCTAAAAAGAGGAAGTCTCCTGGGTCTGGAAACATGAAAGCACATGGAAGATTTCACCACATTGTGTTAACCCTGAGGGTTCGGGTAAGTGGCTCTGGCACACTGTAATCCGCTGGAACCACTTGAAAAGCCAAAGGATGAGAAAAGGAGGATGCCAGAATTCATAACAAATAAATTCATCAAATTCATTATTCTAAGATGAAAATGTAAATACCCTGAAATATTATCAGGTGAATTTACAGATAACAAACAGAATGCTCGGAAAAAAGAGAATATTTAAGAAAAGGCCCTTGATTTGGTGTTTTCAGATTTTAACTGGTAATCACTCTTGTGTGTGATATCTCATGGTACCTATCAGGCCCAATGGACCACACATGGCAAAGTCGATATATTTGAGTTCATTTAAATCTCTGGCAATTTTTGGTCTTGAGGAAAAAAACAAAACAAACAAACAACAACACAACAAAAACCCACCAGATCAAAAGTGCACGAATTACTACTTCGGGGTCAGTTTATAAAAAGCAAGAACAAGCCCTGGCCGGTGGGGCTCAGTTGGATGGAGCCACGTCCCGCAGGTTGTGGGTTCAATTACCAGTCAGGGCAGCACACCCAGGTTGTAGGTTCAATCCCTGGTTGGGGCATGTCCCAGAATCCAACCAATCAATGTTTCTCTCTCACATCGATGTATCTCTTCTCTTCTCTCTCTCTTTCTCTCCCTCTCTCCCTTTTCCACTCTCACCCTTCCTCTCTCTCTCTAAGCAATGAAAAAATATCCTCGGGTGAGAAATTTTTAAAAAAGCAATAATAAGAAATCCTCACTAAAATAGAAAATTAACTATGGTTAAAATATTGTTTTGCATATTTGAAAGCTGCTAAGAGTGAATCTTAGAAGTTCTCATCTCAAGAAAAAATTCCTGAGACATAACATATCAAAACCAAAGATTCTACTTGTTGGGGAATAATAAAATTTAAGAAACAGCAAAGAAGGTTATATGATTTGATAAAATATTAATAAGTCTCTTATTTTCCTGACATAAACCTGTACAATAAGTGTTTTCATTCCTTCATGTTGACACACAAAGACAAAAAAAGTCCCCATGGATAAATGAAAAAACTAACAATTTTGAACGGTAAGACCCCAGACCCCAGCCCCAGGGTCATCTTGCTGTACTAAAGATACCATTCTTGTTTGTAGCTCATTTCTGCAATGACTGTTTGCTGAGCAGGGATTGGGAGCCCCACTAGACACATGGGTCATTAGGCTGAAGAAACAAGAGATGTTCTATTTCTAAAACTGACCTCATGTTGGGTCTGAATATGTGTCCTTAGGGATAGAAATTTCACTAAGTAACCAACCAGCTGCAGCATCATTCATCAATCCTGGAGCCAGAGATCTCATTGACCAAGATTTCAATCAGCCAATGATGAAAGAGAACCAGCCCCTACACAACTATGGGATGGCCTTCTCTGTGTCTTGTGCCATCCTCTGCCTTGAATTGTATCTCCCTCCGCCCACCATCTCCACACCCTTCTGGGAGGCCCATGATGATAAAATAGTAGTTTTCGGCTAGTGAATATAAATTTCTATCTCAGCCCCAACCTGCCCCTGAAATTGCAGGTTCCATTGCTTTTCACTTCTACTTGACAAAGAATTACCTCCAAGCAAATATGGACCTAGCAAACCACTGATTCCCACTTCCTCAAATTCACTTCCTGCCTGAGTCTCACCATCACAGGGAGAGTAATTTTTATTTCCCCAATTCCTCAACAGGACAGTCTAAACCACCAATAATCCCTATCATGGGTCACACACCTGTACCCTTCATTCGCCTCTACTGCTGCAGTGCCAGGTAAAGCCCTTCCATATTTCGCCTGGACTCAGCAGAAGCCTCTCTAGTCTGTCTGGGGGTTTTTCATGCTTGCCCCCCTCCAAAAGCCCATTCTATACATTGCAACCAGAGCAATCTTGGGAAAGAGTCTAAAAAAGTGGAACTCACAGGAGCATAAAGTAGAATGATGGTTGCCAGGGTCTGGGGATGGTGGAAATGGGGAGATTTGATGGAGGGGTATGCAGTTTCAGTTACACAGGATGAGTAAGTTCTGGTGATCTAACGTACAGCACGGTGCCTGCAGTTAATAACACTGTATTGCACACCTAAAATTTGCTAAGACAGTACATTTTAAATGTTCTCACTACACACACTAAAAGAGAACCACACGAGTTGATGTGTTAATTAGCTTGATTGTGGTAATCATTTCACACTCTACACATGTATCAAAACATCACGTTGTACCAGTAAATATGTACAGTTTTTATTTGTAAGTTATACCTCAATAAAGATGGATAAAACAAACAAGGAGAACAGAATATTTATATATGTTTTTGCAAATGTATGTAGCTGCAATATCCTTTCCTATATAAAAAGGAAAAAAAACCCAGTTAATTAGATTAGGTACTTTTTCCCTGTTTAAAACCCTGGACTAGCTCTGCAACTTTCCAAAAATGCCAACCTCTGACCCCAGTAAACAAGAACTCCTCTGTGTTTGGCCCCACCCACTTCCATCCTTTTCCCAGCACTCCGATGCACTGTGCCCTGGCCACAAACCTTTGTTTGCACATGCTCACACACATGTGCACACACACACCTCTCTGGTGCTTTTACCCACTGAGCTCTTCACCTTTCAGACAGCACTTGCGGACCCATCTGTCCAGAGATCCTTTCTCTCTCTCTAGGTCCTTCCCAGGTGCTGCCTTCTCATTACTCCTATTTCCCTCAAACGTCAGGTTCTCAGAAAGGACTCCCCGGCAAGACCTGCTAAAACGCTCGTCACTTAAAACTACTTGAAACTGCTCAATGGATGGACTTGTATATGGTCCACTAGGATATAAGCAACTAACTGGAGGACTGAACTTTGGTTTTGTTCACTCGATATCCCCAGAACCTAGAAGAGAGTATCTCACATATACTAATTAGCTGACCGAGTAGGTACCAGAGAGGATAGAAACCAAGAGAATCTTTGTCCAAACGATGGAAAATTATTGTGAAGACCTAGATACTTCCTGTCAGTGCCACCAAATAGTGTTTAACCAGAGTTTTAGGAGAATTTCTACGGAAAACTACAAGTTCACTCACAAGGAATCGGTCTGTTAGATGAGACTTCAGGAGAGCGAGTCAATAAAGACCTTGAATTAGCTGCCTCGTAAGCATCAAATGATTAGCACAAAAGGTGATGCTGAGAAACGCAGACATGCTGTGAACATATGGTATTTTATCCTTCAGTTCATTAGCCTGAAATATGGAAAGGTCATTCAGGACAACACAATAAAGGTCTCCACGGTTAAAAAGTAATCCCCAAGGGCTTTAAATTCTGTATTTCCAAATATCAAAAGCTCTGCCATGGTGGATACGTTAATGAAAATACAGCAAGAATAATTCCTAAATATAAGTCCAGAGAAAGGAAGGTCAGATTGCATTAATTTGGCAAGCTGTTCTGTTAGCAGTGCAGGGAGATAAACACAGCCCAAGGATGTCTCGTTGCCTGATTTTGCTACGCAGAAGGTTAAGCGCTATCTAATGGTGTTCCTCAGCCTACAGCCCAATGATCCACTGTGCCCAGCAACACCGGTTTAGGAGGGGCAGCTGTGTAGGGATTTTAAGACTCTGGACCCAAACTTCCTGGGTCCCAATATTAGCTCCCACATTATTAACCTTATGCTTGAAGTTCCATCATCTATAATACGAAGATAAAAATCATGGCTTAAAATTATAAGTCATTTGAAAGGACATAGAGTACTACCGAGAAAGGAGGAAGCACTAAATGAAATGTTTTAATAAATATAAGCAAATAAGGACTACTTTTAAATGTTTTTTAAATCTTCTAGGAAAAACATTTTCTAGCGACCAGTCAGTGTCTTCTTAGAAAAAGATAAAATCAGTTCACTGTTTAATGAGAGCTCCGATGGTGGGCTATCTCAGCATTGGGGAAATTCCACATCTGCCCAGGAAACGTGTAAAAGAGCATTCATAGCAGCCTTGTTCACAATAGCACACAAAAAAAATCTAGAAAGAATACTGGCTTCCACTGAAAGAACAAAAATTTTTACAGTATATTGTATCACAGTGAATATGAGTGAACTCCAGCTACATACAACATAAATATTAGAAACACCATGTCGGGGGAAAATATCAAGAGTAACATATAACACAGTAATCAATATTTTCTGAAAATAAAAAGGAACGGAACTAAACAATACTTTGAATTTGTTAAAGCTGTACAAACATGTTTTAAAAGGCAAGGAAATGAAAACAGAAACTTCACGGCAGTGCTAAGGTGAAAATGCATGAACGCTGATGGACCATCAGGGGCAGTTTTCTACTTCATCGACTTCCCACAGTCAAACCGCCCAGATCCACTTAAACAACTCACTAATGCTCCTCAGGCCCCACACTTTCCCATGTCCACCCTTCTGCCCAGAACTCATTTCTGCATGTTGACATTAGAACCTATCCCTCCTCTGATGTCCAGATCAAACACCCGCTAGGCTCCTCCATTCCTATATCCTCTTCTCCAGAGAGAAGCATGGGCCCCTCCACCCAACCCTTAGAATGCAATTTATCTCTGTGGCCCTCAGCTCACTCTGTCAAGGTCTGAGCTCTTCTGCCTTGTGACCTGGCATCCCTGCAAGGCCACACAGGAGAGCCTGAGCCCCACACTTCTTACTCTAGCCCCTCACGGCCCACTGCAATTTCTTAAACATAGGGGGTGCCTAACACTTGTTGAATGAATGGATCGAAAAATCACTAACAGGTAATGCAAAGGAGCATCAGGCTAATATTTAAAAAGGCTGGGGAAAATGAGTTTTAAAAGAGTGGGAATTATGTAAATAGACCGGAAATTAAGAGATCACACTTTGGGCAGAAAAATGGAATAAAGTCACAGGATAGAATTTACCAAGAATGGGAGTAGCAAACACAGTTACCTCTTTGAAATAAAATGAGCAAAGTTGTAAGTGATGAGACTGAATAAATTATGGCACATGCCGACGATTGAATATTATGCAGCTTGTAAAACCAATGCAGTAAATCTCTACACACTTACATAAAAATCCAACAATGATGTTGAGTGAAAAGTTAGGTATTTATCTATCTATGAAGAGATAAAGAGAAAGAAAAAGGTCCAATTTTTGATTAAAATAAACCAAATGATTTCTATGTTTATATGTTTGTAAGTAAAAAGGAATTGTGATTACTTCTAGGCAGTGGGGATATTTTATATTCTTCTACCTTGTTTGAATTTCAACAAGCATTAATTTATTTTATAATTTAAAGTGAATAAATATATTGAGGTTAAAATAAATGAGTGATGTGAGATTAGTTTTATGAATTAACTAAAGTACATATTTAGATTCCATTCAGGTTAGACCTACGGAATACAAAGAGGTCAGAAACAATGGCAAATCAGGTGCTGCAGGTCAGAACAGAACGCAGGGCAGGTTCAAAGAAGGGATGATGAGAAGGTACAAACTTCCATCAAGAAATTCCCATAAGTAGCCTTCAAGTAGAATAAGGAAGTCGCATTAGTTGCATTTAAAGCCCAGTGAAGAACAGTTGAGGTAAGAACACAGGGCACGTGTGTGTAAAATGAGTTAATGATGGACGTTTCTGAAACTGGAGCCTCCCACTCCTCTACTTAGATTAAATTCCTTTTACCCAGGGAAAATAATCTTCACTCTTACCTACAGAAAGGAAATTGGTTTTATCAGCCTTGACATATGAACTGTACGATGCAAAGCCCTCTGCTTATACCGAGAAGAAATACTCAGGCACCCAGCATTGACAAATACCTTCCACCCCGATGTGGAGATATTGCATTTTTGTCACCAAAGTTGCCACTAAAACTTGGTAAATAGAACATACCGGTGAAATCATTCTAGGAAAGTTAGCACACATGTTTGTCTCGTCAATAAGCAATAGATTGTATTTCTGGTTGAGCGCAGAGGTGAAAGTGATGTGCCTTCTCTAACATCATATGTAAGAGGCAAAATGTTATGCTTAATCTCGCTGTTCTGGAAAATTCCTGCAGTTTGCTGTTTACAACCACAGTAGCACACGATGCAGCTCATTAACCACAGAGATGAGATCGGAGGTGATGGGGCTGTGCTCTAAACTCACAAACAGCTCAGTCTGGAAAATCCGATGTATCCCAAGCACAACCCTCACCATCTGAAGACACCTCCTTGCAGCGAACCACAAACAACAAGATCTATCTAGTATAGTAACTAATCTAATGAATCACATAAATTGGCAAGTTGTAGAAGAAAGATACCTATTTGAGAAGTCTGAAAAAAAAAAATTGTTCCCATCCTGTCGAATTTGGTACTGTCTTAATGACTGCCATTTTGAAATGTAAACCTGAGGCTGTCAGCGGTGGCTATGGTTGTTTAACAAAGTAGCTTTTTGATTTGACAAACCAACACACAGACATACACACACAGATTTTAAGGAGCTAAAAACTATATATTTTGCCTTTTGGTTTCATCTTTAGGACATTCTTTGAAGGAATTCGTCAGAGATGGCGACAAAGATTTACAATGCAATACATTCTTCCTAGTCAAATTAGCATGTTGTTACAACCAAGATTTGGAAGCTTCTATTTGGAGGGATGGAAATAGTTCTGCGCAAATCAAGTATATCAGGAAGACAGGACAGTATTTTTAAGACAAATATTAAAGACATGAGAAATACTCGTAATATTAAGAGTATTGTTAGGGAACTAAGCTCTGTGGCCAGTAAATAAATACAAACACATAGGCACACAACCACAAAGGTGTGATCACATGAATACACATATGTACATTCTGATATTGAAATATAAACATGCAAACATGGGGATCCTGGCTATAAGTCTGACTCTACACTGGATACAAATCCCAGTTTAGCCTCTTGTGGTTGCATGTCCTCTACTTTCATCTTCAAGTGGGGATAACCTTTGTGCCTTTCTCAAAAGATAGTGAGGGTTTAATGATTTAATCAACGAGAAACACTTAGAACAATGTGAGCCTATAGCAAGTGCTCAATAATTATTAGACATGACAACGTGGATCTTCATCATTACAATTAACATCTGGAGGAAAGTACAGCAAAGCATTATAATGTTCTAAAATACTTGGATCTGTAAATTTTAACATTTTGGGGGGATGTTTTTGCAAGATTACTGCAAATGGGCACATGGGATTATATCAGACAAAATTTTTATGTATGCTAAGAAATATTGCAGAGAAGAGTCAAAATGAATTGGGGGCTTATCCCTCTTGCCAACTCCTTTCCATCATCGGAGGACAGGCACAGCTCAATCTAGTAAGTCCAACCTTGGTACATTGGTTACACGCGGTCATGCCTGAAGACACCTGCATGGATAGGGAAGATGGTGTTAAAGACAACCTGAAGTTATTTTAAAGGAATCAGGGATTATTTTAACTAATCAGAGCTAGATCATCATCTAAAAGGCATGTCTCTAACTCAAGAGCATCTGAATGGTCCTCTTCTGAAAGGAGAGCTATAACCTCCAAATAGAAATTAAAAAATAGAACAAGATGATAAAGCCAACTTCTCTAGAGGAAATTGCACATAGCCAAAGATTATACTCACAGTAGGAAGCTAGAATTTAGATTTTTTACCTAAGCTGCACATTAACCAAAGACCTGCTCCCTGAGGCAAGTGCAGAAAAAAAAAATCAAGAAAAATATGATGCTCAGAAGCCTAGAAAAAAAATACAACAATGGGGTGGCATCAAATGCCAGATCCAATGAAAGGCGTTATCAGTGGCCATCCATAACTTCCTAATTGGAAGTCAGAGCTAAAGTTCAAAAGCACCATCAATGGCCTCTTCATTTATCTTGTGAGTTTGCGCCACACACCACTAAAGATAAAATACAATGAGATCATAACCTTTCAAAAGCTTAGTTTATTATCCGATATTTTTCACTGGTTGATGGTGATTCTCACAGATTAGAATGAGAGAGGTTATAGGAAGGCGCAAGAGTGCAGGCACATTGAGAAAACAATTTCCTAGCAGATGAGAGTCACGGGAGAGGAGAGAAGCGTCCAGCAGGGGTCAGGGTACTGGAGAACTGTAACTCAGGTGTACCAGGGCAAGACCCCCTTCAGCCTCCAGGAGAGAAGGCTTCTCCATTTACCAAAGCTACCCACACCGATGTTACCATTTTCTGCATGCAATGACATGAAAAAATTTGGAAGAAAAATATGACAGCTCGTGAATCACAGACCTGAGTTTAATCTGGACAAGAAACTGTGACTCAGGGAAGTCAACCTTCTAGCCCGAGGTTATTGTCAATCTAGGAAGTAGCCGCACCAAGAGTGAAATCATTTTAAATATCTTTCACTATTTATAATTACAAATTGCTTTATAATTTATATTACCTATCATTAAAAAATACCTTAATTGATATTTTACATTATATTACTTATCAATTTATTCTATTACTTATGTTATATTACTTAAGAGTTGTGTTGGTGGAGACCTGGCTCCAAGCCCAAGAACTGTCATCTCCAGCATGCATGCCACACACCTTCAACAATCCCTAAGACTGTGCACACATGTCTTCACCCAAATACACTTAACAGAAATTTCCATTCTTTTCCAAGTGTTTCTTTCCAGCGTTAAAGCAATTAAAGCAGAGAGCTCAAGGAAAGGTTTTTCGGTGTTGCTCATTCTCCAAAAGGAGAGCAAATGGAAGATCCAGGGGACACGAGGCAGATGGGCAGTATCCGCAACAGCGAGTCCAACTACATGGACATATTACTTCAACTATGTGTCAATGACAAATGTTCTGATACTATATTGTTCAGAGCACTGAGTTCTTAGAAGGCTGAGGATCCAGTGCCATATGGCAGACCAAGAGCCTGTTTCTGGAATCTCAGAACTATCCCAGGGACCACAAGTTCCTCCTCTTAAAGCAAAGACTCCATCATGCAACACTTGTGTAATTGACTTGGAATCGGCAATCCCTCTTGGTCCTCTTCTCAGCTCTTAAATATCAGTATTGCCCCTTCCTCCACAGTTCCCACAGCCTGAGGTCATATTGTGCTGTGAGCTGTCAAATTAGCATTTCAGATCACGAAATAGTTATGTTTTCCCCAAATCGCAATCCTATAAATCTTAAGCAAACATCTATCTGCAAATTAATTCCTTGACCACTGAGCAAGATTCCCATCCGATGGGGATTTTCTGGGCAAGCTTCTCATCCCATGGGAGTTTTCCTAAGGAATTTCAAGGATGAAAATTGGCCCAGGGTCACTAACTAAGCACAACAAAGTCATAACAAACAGCTGCCTCTTCTCCTGGCTATCACCATTCCCTCCATACCAGCATCTCCGAGCAGGCCAGCACACGCTAATAAATCAAACGCAAGCCTGTCCCAGTCCAAGTGGACCTCACATATGAATTACTAGACAGCCATCTGCACTTGTCTACACATGAAGAATCGTGCCCTTATTTGCTATAACCACATGCTTAAAACGATTAATTTCTCTCTCTCTCTCTCTCTCACACACACACACACACACACACGACTCAGATGTCTATCCCTATTCTATTGGCCCATTCTTTTCACTTAAGATTGACCCATAGAAGAGGATCCTCAAAACAACCACCTATTCTTACAGTTAATGAATAAGGTGATTTTTGCTCATGGCAAAGCACTATAAATAATAAATTCACTGTTAACATTCAACCACGGAGCTAAAAAGGACTTGACAGCTTTTTTCATCTATCAATACTTCTCTAGACTTTTTAGAAGTGGCATGTGTCAACCTCATCATCAGTTTTTAAAGAGATGCTATGACTCTGTCTCCAATTCTACCATGCAAATGAGAGTATTTCACAGGTCCTTCAAGTGATTTCTGGAATCGAACATTTGTGAGTTTGAGTTCTGCTGCCTTCTAAATTAGTGGCTTTGGAAGAGTTTACTAACCTCTGCCAACCGTCTTTTCTCATCTAAAATACCCATACCACTGACCTGTCAAGGTTTTTGTGAGGACCACATAAGCATAAGCTTTTAATACTCCCAAAACATCACCAGGTAAGTATTAAGTGGCCATTAAATGCTACATATCGAATGTCCTTCTCTTCCCAGCCAGTGTCCTGGTTGTATCATCTCTGGCTCTGTTCTCTTTTCCTTCTGTCTACCCTCAGTCAGGCTTCAAACCCTCCATTCTGACCCCCTGCACTTGAGCCTGTGGACCGTCCCTGAGCACGGCCAGCAACATGCAGCCCAGTCTTACCTCACGCTCCCGCCTCACCCCCCACCAGGCTACATGCACGATTCAGCATTCGAGACCCCGGCACATCCATGCCTACACCTCTTTTTGCTCTTTCTGTTCAGAATTCTTTCTCTGAAGAGGAATTTTCCATCTACTCCTCCTCTTCTTTGAAGGACCACTTCAAAAGTATTACAAAAACTTTATTAATAATTTTCCCACTCTCATTCCCCATGAGAGTCACTTCTTCCTTCAACCTTGCACTCAGGACCCACTGTATACAGAGCTTACCATTCCACTTCTAAAGTGACATCATTATTTATGAACTTAACTCCCCAGTACAACACAAGACCATGGCAGAGACGCTCATTAGCTAGTACACCTTTTTATTACAATAGAGAGCTTAGTCCTTAAATATTATGGAGACACAGCCAATGTTTGTGAGACAAACGGACAAGGACTGGAAGGGTTAAGAAGCCCAGCTCCTCCACTGAGCTTCCAGACTTGCTGGCTGGGTGACTCTGGGCAAGTCAGGTATTTAACCTCTCCCTAGAGAGGCTCAATTGTCTCATTACAAAACAAGGATATTAATTGTACTTTCCCCATGGATGGTTGTGAAGATTATAATATTAAATTTTTTACATGCACCATCTCACACTGACTAGCAGGCAATGACTAACACACACTTGCTGTCACATCATAATGAAAATCGCAACCCCTAATTTAAGCCACCTCATCCTCTGTTGAAAAAAATGGGCCATTCCTCTTTGCTGAGCATTCCATTTCAGTGCTCAGAGGTTTAAGTGTTAGAAACAAACAACTTAATAAAATAGAACAAGAGAATGAGAGAAAAGAGAAACAGAGACTGGACACACACAGCTCTCCTCTTCTGCCAGTGGAACTGGACAGAAGCTCAGTAAAGGTCTGGTTATAAAACTACATGGTATTTCTATCCAAGTTCAAAGCTGGGCTCAGAATCCTACTGTGAATCATCTTTAGAAGATGTACATATGATGCCTATGTTAATTCTCCCATCAATGAAATATAAGCTGTCATATTTCCCCAAACCATGGTGATACATGCTTCCATTAACTGCCTGCCATGAAGTTAAACTAAGCAAAATACATCAGTGATTTTTTTCTAATCAAAGTCATAATGTCAAGGGTTTTCAACTGGCACTCTCCACTATATACATACATCTGTGTGTGAGAAAGAGAAAAACAGGACTCAAATTGCAGGCTGGGTGCCCACAACTTTCTAATACCAGCAATAAATCTTTAAGCCACAACTAAATCATAAGGCTCAGTTACAGTTCAAAGTCCCTAGTGTTTTATCACCAGATTCCTTGTTTAATCAAATTATTTTGAAATGTATATTTGCAATGATGAGTGATTAGAAGGCTTCTCTTATAGGGGATCTTTCCAATGACCCATTGGCACATAATTTGAAGACAAATCATTTCCCCTTGTTAGGGGCAGAAATCATCATTAGACTAACCTCTGATGGCAAGTTCTTGAGATCAAGGAAGAAAATGGCCAGAAATGAATGAACAAACACTGAGACCTTCCAGGTGGACCATCTCAGGTGACCTCCACAACCATAAACCAACAAACGGTGAGCTGTTTTGTCATCTCCTTCCTTTTGAACAGGTACTAGATTCCAGAATGGATTACCCAGCCTCCCAAAGGAAAGGTGAATATAAGGTAACCAGCTCCACGAGCATGTTCTCTCACCCAGTTTAATAAGGAGCCATGTGGTTTGGAAGCAACTTCTAGAGTTACAGAATGTTAAGCAAGATATTCATTATTTTACCCCACCATGAAACAACAGGCCCCAGCAGCCAAATCCGGGAATGTCCTCTGAGACTCTGTTTGTACACGTCAGGAAACCAAACAAGGTGCTCAACACCCTGTTTGTTACAACATTTCTGTCCCTTCTGAGAATCTGGATAACACTTAAAAATGACTTTGCAGCCAGACGGACTCCCTGGAGATCTAGACGTCCACAGGGATCCACGGCGGGGGCCATCCTGCCTGCTCTCATAAAACCTTGCCCACCGTCCAGCCACCTGAATTCTCTCTAACTCAGGGCTTGGCAAACTTTCTGTTCATATGGCATCACCTTCTTAATTCAGCAATACATAAAATCAAGTCTCTGAAGCATTCCTTCTGAGCCTGGGTCACCTCCCTTCACCCTCATGGAACTGAATAATCTATAACAAAACCAATGAGACTTGGTGTACAGACAGAGTAGGAAGGATACCATACTTGGAGCTGGGCAGACCTGAGTCAAACCCAGAAATAAAAACCTTGGCCAAGTTGCTTCAGTTCTGTGGTGCTGTTTTTTTGTCAGTAAGATAAAGGTACCTACCCACACCCACCTCTCTGGGCGATTGCAAGGAGGGATGAGCTATTAATCCCTGCATAAGGTCGGCAAGGTACCTGGTGTCCTGCTGATGGTTGATAATCAAGAATTAGGCTGCATGACCTTTTAAAAGGAGGACTTCAAATGTACTAGATTCTCTCCCATATCACATTAGAGTCCTTAGGATTGAATTCATCCATGCAAGACGTGTTTGGGTTGCCAGTGTCTGCAAGAGAGGATACCAACTCAGTCGCCGTGAGCAGGCACAGCCTGCGTCTTACACAGAGCAAAAATGACTAAAGGTGATGAATATCAGGGACCACTCTGTATCTACTAGGAAGAAGAGGGTTTTGAGTTTCTAATTCCCCATGATGATGCTCATACCTGTTTCCTGCCTTACTGACGCCGAGAAAGAGACATGGGAGAAAGGACTGGTTTGAAATCACATAAACAGAACACAGTTAAAATGTCGCCAACACATTAGCTATATTTCTAAGGGCTCCACATGCCCAACAGCAGGATTTGCCCAAACAGAGACATTTTCCTAACGGCAACTGCTTACTCGCCGCTAAGTTTAGCAAAATCATGGATATCTATTTATAATGTCATAAAAAAGACAGCATGACACAAGCTTTTTAATTGGCCAGTTGGAACAGTCTCATAAAGACTCTACCTTAGATTCATTTTTTAAAAATACAATAATTAAACCCTAGAAAAGTAAAAAGCTAGAAATATTTTCCCAAATATGAAAAAAACTGCTCTTGTGTCAGTATTAAAATCCAGTGAGATCTGAATGTATTTCTGCTTTCTTGGGTGGGGTGTGGGGGAGAACACTGGTTTTTCTCTTCAATAAAATAATGGATATTAAGAAAATAATACTTTGATTTATGTGAATGAATCAAGTATCAAATTTTAACATTAAATATGTATTAGCCATGTAAAGCATTTATAGCACTACACTACAGTTGAAGAATAATTCAAAGAAATTTCACACTGTATTAAGGACCTTAAAACCAAATTTAGGGAAAAGAAACATATATGTAAGTTGACTTGTAAGAACTGATAAAAATACCATGTGGGAAAGCATAAGATACCTTTAGGGTTCACACTTAAACTGGAAATGTTTGTGCCAAGAGAATGTACAGAAAAGATATAAAATTAGTCCACTGCAAGTGTTGTATGTTTCTTTTCTACATAGATTTTAAATGGGTCTTTAAGTCAATGTTAGGCACCTATTCCTTGCCTATGATGTCCACTCTACACAAATCACTGACTTAGTAAATCGGTTTGGAAATTCAATGAACATGCAGAAAATACTGGAATTGCTCATAAATTGCAGAAATTCTCTCCAAGTTGCAAAATAAGTTTTCCAATGGGTGAGCACACATTTATTTAACTCTTAATACAGTGTTTAATGGGTGCCAGGTGCTGTTCAAAATATTTTACAGTATTAACTATCTTGCCATTGTAACAACCCAGTAAGACAGTTACTATTATTATTCTCCTTTTTATTGATGGACTTTACTTTTTAAAGTAGCTTTAGGATCACAGCAATATTAATGGAAACACACAGAGCTCTTTATACACTTCCTGCCTCCAAACACGCACAGCCTCCTCCGTTACCAACATCCCCCCCCAGAGCAGTGCATTCGTTACCACTGATGAACATACATCGTTATCACCAAAAGTTTTTATCCTCTTTACAGATGTGGAAATTTACAGACAGGGATATTAAAAACCGTGCCCAAAGTCCTAATAAATGACAGAGCTAAGGTCTAAACCCAGGCTGTGGTCTCTCAGGATCTCTGAACCACTCCCCTCTGTGGCTACTCAAAACTGCAAATATTTCAAGGCAAATTTTATGTTTAAGTTATATTTTTAAATAAATCTCACCGAGTTATGCACAGATCCAGGAACACTTGCTCTTTTCAACCTTTTCCAACAACAGACCACTGTTCTCAAAAGTCATGACCTTGGCCTCCCTTTCCTCTGAGAGCACTTTGGGGGAAACCTGGACCATTTTAAACACAGTTTAAAAAACACCAATTTTACTTCAACCTTCTCTTTTTACAGACATGGAAACTGAGTTCCCAAGAGGGGAAGTCATTTGCCCAGGAATCACTGCTGATAGCGGAGCTGAAAGGAGAACCCAGGAGTCCTGATGCCAATCGGTTGCTCTTGGAGGATCCCTTGACACCCTGGCTACTCGGCAGCTAAGTATTCTATATGAAATACAGTTTAATATCCATCAGTTCAGAAACATAGCTAAAACCACGTGAAAATGATTCACCAGGAAAGTCAAAAGATAATCATTCACCCAAAAATACCGCTGTCTCCAAACCTTCAGGGTCAAATATCCTAGCCTGAAATTTGGGATTCAGACTGTATCTCTCCTCTATGAAGTTCGAAGCCCTTTTCAGGCAAACCCGAGAGGACAGCTTACAGCTAAACCAGGGAGAAACTGTAAAACAGACACCTGAGTGACCTGAGTCTATGGCTGAGCAAGCGCTAAAACCCCACGTCCCTCTGTCTCTCTGTCCATCTGTGTCCAGTGCATGCCCCAGTCCAGCTCTTCCTCCCAGCCCACACCTGGGAAGGGCTTTTACCTGCATGTGAAGGAGCACAGTGGCTTCTCAGCGGCTGCTCCGTAACTGATTTGGGGGTTGACCTTCAGGCCTTCACATCTTAAGCCTTTCCATGACTAATTTTCTCCCTGTGGAAAAGTATACTTCCCTCCCTGAGGAAGTGTTGAGAAATGATCAAATGCACCTGGCTTCCTATAAAAGTGCCTCGGACGGAGGCATTAGAGGGGGCGGCTATGTCATTATCCAACGGCCCCTGCTGATCATCCAGGCAGCTAATCAAACCGAAGTCTCCAAGCGGGAAAAACTGCGGCTTTAACAAATGAGTAAGACCCCCAGTGCTCTCTGGTTTCATATTGGGATGAAGTGTGACACTATATCCTTTACTTAGGATTTTTTCCTTATTTCTAAATCCAGCCATTTAGACAGCCACCTCAATAAAAGCTGTTACATATTTCCCTATGAAAATAAGAGTTGATAGGAAAAACTCAGGTGTTGTTTTATTGTAGAATTTTTCTTTTTTAGAAGCTGTTAATTAAAAGTTAGTTTCCTTTTCCAGCGTCTTTCATTTGGTTTTATTAAATAAAAGAGTGTAAATAACATATAATCATGCACCTACACCCATATCAGGACAAAAGAAAACATAACGATCTTACGGGTCTAACTATTAAGAATGTAAAAAATTAATAATACTATAAGGTACTCCAGAGACCTACTAACATCTTTTCAAAAAATATTGTATGTGCAACTGATAAATTCTATTTGACATTACATAGACTCCAAAGAGGGAGGACCTTTGTTCACCTTTTCAAAGCATTTTGTTCCATTTTCAGGGGCTGTTCTAATGCCTGATTTCCCTGGGCAGTCGGCAGTCAATTTTCCCAGGATTGGGATTTCCATTTCCTTGGTCTTTAATCTTGCAAAGCATCCAGGCTATTCTTTTCACATATTATATGTAAGTAAATAAAACAATCTGCAAGTAAAGAAAAGAGGTATACAAGCTGCCTACATTTCCACAACACAGCATTCGGTTCCTACTTACGATATTTATTCTTGAGTTACAGCAAATGACAATTTCCATCTGGCCTTTTTTTTTCCACAAAGCCATTTCTCATTTCATCCTGTGATCATTTGAAAAACTATGTATACTGTGCAACCATAAATAAAATAGCTTACAGCACCATTCCAAAAATTATTCTCAACCTTCGTGCACACTATGCTAGTTGTTCCAGCTCAGACAAAAGAAATAGGGTCAGATGGCAACACAATGAAAAGAAAGAAATAAAATGGCATGTCTCCAGCATGTTCTCAGCTGGGCGGCAGATTATCTTCTGGGGCTCCGGAGTTTAATAAATCTTCCTAATTGGACACTTAGCCAAGCCACTGGGCTAAAATAGACAAATAAGAGATGGTCTTTGTTGCGAATGTCTATACTGTGCTTTACCTATACCATGGGTGTCCTCTAAATTCAGCCACTTCGGAGGTCATGCATCTCTAGCCCATATTTAAGCAACATCAAGTGGAAGGAGCACACTGATACAGGAACACCTGAGTCTCCCGCATACCATCTCCAACTAGAACAGGCTAGGCACTTCTCTTAAGTCACGCATAGACTGATAGCCTAGTCATATCATTACCATGTCTCACCCACTGCCAGAACAGCGGCTCATTCCCCAGCCCCAAGAATTAAAATATGCTGGTGAATTCCTGTGGTGTAACCTGTTTACACTGGGCAGGTTCACGAGATTCGGGCGGAAGATTAGAATATTCACAGATCCGTTGGGATGTCTGACATGCAAGGATACGCAGAGGGGACAGGTGACATGTAGTGTGACACACAGCTTGCAATGTGGATGGATGGATCTCCCACCCCTGAACAAAGTCATGTCAGACATCCCAATGGCTCTGTGAATATTCTTATCTTTCGCCCAAATCTCGAACCTGCTTGGTCTAGACAGGTCGCACCACAATTGGCGTCATTGGCAGGATTCGTTGCTGTTTGATATGAATATGGAGGAGCCAGTAACGGGGTCCCCAGAGGGCAGCAAGGATGGGCAGCCAGACACCAGGATGTGGCACCCGGTGGTGAGCCTCCTGGCATCGTAGACCCCACCCACGGTGGCCCCGTGTCAGTGGCGTACCTGATACAGTAGAGAAAGCCCTGAAGGTGGTTGGGAAGGCCCTAGAAAAGCCCGGTGCCTGTGCAGCCGTGGGGGCCGTAGGCTGCATGTTTCTTTCAGCTTTGCAAGCTGAGATGAACATTATGCTTCACAACACAGTGAAGTTCCAAGAGCCTCCAGAGGGAGCAGAAGCCCTGAAGTCCGAAGCGGAGACTACCCTTCCCCACGCATCGAAGTTACACGAACACCGAGGCAGGAAGGAAAAAGCCTTGAAGGCTCCTAGCGGCTGACCTGCAGCAACCCTCCTTCCCACCCATAGTGAGCAATTCAGGCAAAAAGAGTTGGGGGAAACGGAACTGAGGTCCCAGCGGGCCTGCGGGGAGTCTGAATCTGGGTGGCCCAGAATCCCCTTTCTCTCTCCTGCGCCACACAGATGTGGAACACAGCTACCAAGGGTGACTGGGCTGGAGGACAGCGGCCCACGCCAGGTGTTGTGGCAGCAGTGCCCAGAATGCTCTGCTTGGAGCGCGCTGATGAGAAGGGCGGCCCTGCTGGCAAGTAGCTTGCAGTTGTGCCGGCGGTCCCAGACCATGCGCCAGAGACCAGTGTGGCAGCCGCATCTTGGGAGGTGGTGCCCCTGTGGTTGGGGGTAGCAGGGTTGCAAGCCACTGTAAACAGATGCAGGATGCTAGCTCTGACCCATGCGCTCTGGCGTCCAGCCCCCTGTCACGCTGCTGGCTTTGCCCACGGCCTTGTCGGTGGGACAGCTGCTAGAGCTGGCGGTGAGACCCAGACCACTGTGAGAAAGCATGCTGGAGCAAAGGCACCAGCAGAGCAGGCGGCGGCAGCAGGGAAGCAGCGGGTCCAGGCGCATTGGTGGGCCAAGCCCACCGTGGCACCCAGAGCCACGGAGGCGGCGGAGGTAGGTTCCAAGTAGTGCAGGTGAGCGCTGCACCCGTTAGCGTCAGCGAGGCCCCAAAAGGAGACAGCAACGCCCAGAGCCACAGAGAGAGCAGTCGCCGGAGTCGCAGGAGTCGCAGAAAGGCAGCCAGGCGACCTGAGGGGATGCAGTGGTCAAGTCAGCAACCAGCGCCCACCCAGGTGCACGCACCGGTGCTGCGCAAGTGGGAGGTTTTGGTGCCTGCGCACTGGCAACCATACAGGCCTGGTCTGTCTGTCAAATTCTTGGGGGTTGTATGGCCCGGTAAGACAAAAGTCATCCCTGATGCTGTGATAAATAAAATTCAGGCATTCCCAACCCCTACCACTGTGAAGTAGCTCCAGACAATTTTGGGCTTGTTGGGGTGCTGGAGAGCATTTATCCAGGCCATTTGTCCCTTGCATGCTTTGGTGAGAAAGGGAGCAAACTGGGACTGGACCGCAACCTCGTAACAAGCATTCCAAGGAGCAAAGCGCCTCATTAAGCACGCTCAGGCCTTGTTTGCTATGGATCCTGCTAGACCCTGTGAGCCTAGATGTGCATGTCACACAAAGGGTTTGGATGGGGCGTGTGGCAGTGATCAGAACGGCTACGTCAACCCTTGGGTTTCTGGCCCCAACTCCAGAAGGGAGCAAAAGTACGATACTCCTTGATTGGAAAACAGCTGGCTGCAGTCTATGCTGCCCTGTTGGCCATGGAGGCTATAACAGGTATGGCCCCCGTGACAGTTAGGACCACATACCCCATTCCAGGGTGGGTCTGAGACTGGGTGGCCAAGCCTCATAGTGGGACAGCTCAGATGCCCACGTTGGCCAAGTGGGGGGCTTATCTGCAGCAAAGGAGTACTCTGTCCTCTAGCCCCATATGGGCTGAGCTACAGGAAGTGTTAGGTCCTATGACTTATGTAGATGAAACATCTACTGCTCCTGTCCCTATGGGAGAGATGGAAGCTAGCCCCTTCCACGAAGGGCAGGCACCTGTTCCCTCAGATGCCTGGTACACCGAAGGGTCCAGTAAGAGTAAGCCTGCCATATGGACTGCTGTAGCCATTCAGCCAGAGACAGAGACAATCTGGTTTGACACTGGCGTGGGACAGAGTAGCCAGTGGGTAGAACTCCGGGCCATAGGTCTCGTGGCTACTAATGAGGTACCACCCCTGACTATTTGCACAGACAGGTGGGCAACGTACAGGGGGCTCATGTTACAGATTTCGACATGGCATGCAACTAAGTGGATGGTTATGCCTAGGCCATTGTGGGGACAGGCTTTGTGATAAGACTCATGGGAGTTTGGCCACCAGAAACAAATCACTGTATACCATGTTACTGGACATGCCCCCTCTTACTTCCTCTGGGGATGATGAGGTTGACACTCTAGCCAAGGTGCGGTGGCTAGAAACGGTACCTGCCAGTCCCTCAGGAAGGGAAGTAGCTCAGTGGCTACACTGTCACCTCTTACATGCTGGACAAAAGACTATGTGGCCCACTATAAAGACTTGGAGGTTACCTGTCACCTTAGCAGAGGTACAAGAAGCTTGTGAGACCTGTGTTGTCTGCTCACAAGAGCATTCCAGAAGTCTGTGGGAACTCCTAGACAGGTGGTACGGGGACAGTTAGTTGATCCGGTGGCAGGTGGATGTCATCGGGCCCCTACCCAGTTCAGAGGGTTATAAGCATGCTATGACAGGTGTGGACACAGCCACGGGGCTTTTAGCTGCTTATCCCACACGGCACCCAGATCAGAAAGTAACAGCTGCCCTTGCGTGGTCATGTGTTTCATACGGGCGACCCTTGATCACTGAATGTGATCAGGGGACAGCATTTTACTGGGGCCTTGGTACAACACGGGGCTCACGGCTCGCAGGCTGACTGGAAATCCCATGTGGCCCACCATCCCCAAGCTGCCGGGATGACTGAACAGTAAAGGGTCTCCTAAAGCAGGCGGGGCCTGCGAGCTGTGGCTGCCGCCCCCCGCACACCGAGGGGCTGGACTAAATGCCTGCGGACTGCCCTCTGGACTCTGAGTGAGAGGAGCCTGAGGAGGGGCCTGCTCCGGTGGAAGCGCTTCTCCACCAGACTGCAGCTCCCACTCAGCTGCAGGGGCAGGCTCAGATGCTCTGCCGAAACCAGGCCCGGGGAAACAGGGAAGTATTTTCTTGCCTGCTCCAGAGGGCCTGGAGCGAGGGCACACGGCCATTTGGACATGGCCTTGAGAAATAAAAGACCCTCACATACGCTGAGTGGCTCTTGTTGCCCCTTGGGGACAAGGCATGGAGAGAAACTTGCAAATAGTGCCCTCGGTGATCGGGACCTGGCCCCCAACCTTAAAGGTGACATATCCAGGGCCAGCAGACCACGTAATGCTTCTTCGTGGCACCTTTGTAATTTCCCTATGGCCCATCATGAGTTCGCCCCCGTTATTGCAAGCAGATGCTGAGCCTCCAGTTGAGGTTCGCAAAGTGTGGCACTTACACCCACGGAGCCCCCCTCCGCTAGCCACTGTCTTGTCGCCTGACCAGAGGCAACACAATTGCCCACAAGGAAGGAATAGAACAAGGAAGAAATAGTTAATTTGGGGTTCACCAAATGGAAAAACTTTCATTAAATATGTGATCATGATTAGAAAATATCATGACTTATAACTTACAGGAAGATAAATGAAGGCTAAGTAATATTAACTGTGGGTACGAGAGCTTTCTTTTAGGATGAGACAGAGGGTCTTAACGACATCCACGGAAGGTGTTCCCTGGAATAAAAGGCTGTCTCCTTCGAGGAGGTGGTGTCCTGTCCCAGTAAATGGTGGGTGGAAAGCCAATCTTGTCATGGATTCCAGGTGTCCTTTCCTTTATCCCTCCCTTCTTCTGTTCATTCTGATTAACCCCTAGAGAATTATTTCTTTAAAACAAAATATAGTCTACTACTTCTCAGATTACCCTATACCTCACTGACTTACCCTTGGAATGACAATATTCTTTAGACTTTTGGATCAAGAATGTCATATAAAACAAACAAACAAAAACTATGAACAGCTTTTATTGATTCCTCTACTACTTAACTACTTTTTTCCTACACTGAACAGTCCACCATGTTAACATTTTCTTGTATGAAGAGACTTCATAATCAAAACACAGCATTCATACACGCATCCATCACCAACGTCTGGTTTTTCACCCACAAGTTCCACCATTCCATATAACCCACCAAATGAAGTGCACGTGGAATGACTGTTAGTAGGAGGTAAATAGAATCTTCATGCCCGACTAGGGGTCACAAAGTCAGGTGGCCAGGGATCGGGCCGAGCTCCTAGAAGTCAGAGTGAAGACAACTTTAAAAATGAAGGGCACATCCCAGGAGAATGGGAAATAAAATGTATACAATGATAGGAAAGAGGTCAGAAACTTTTCCCAAATCATCAGGGTAGTATTCCATGGAAAGACAAAGGTCATCACTTAACCATGTACCACCTGTGACAGTAAATGTAACAGTAAACACTAGATAGATATGAAGCTAACTAGAAATAAGAAAAAGGAGAAGAATAAGAAGAAACTCAACTGGTTTCCGAAGACTTAAACAAGGTTTAGAAAGTTTAGGGAGAGGGCATGCAAGGTTTAAATGGCACACCCCTCATATTGGGCAAGGTGGAGCCAGAACTCACATAACTAGGCTGGCATAAGTTGGCATATTGGGGCAAAAACCTTCCAGTAGGTTCAGTGGGACGTCATAATGAGAGAAGTGTAAGCCTTAAAAAAGTTCGAACTGGAAAGAGCAATGAGGCATATGCTGGAGAGTGTGGCTGACGAGGATAGAGGAGGGGAGGTTAGAAGAAAGGGTAGGAACAAATCCCTGAAATCACGAAGCCTTTTTACCCTGCCGAGGACACACAGTCACAGACCAGGGAAGGTGAATGACCGCAGAGGTCATTTCACAATGTTTTCATCATACGTGTACAACAAAAGCTCTATATGCCGAACAGAAGTCAAGGTATATAGCTACATAATTTATGTTTCTGAAACATTCCTGTGCTCTGAGTATCCCCAACAGCCTACCATTTCCAAGTTTATTACTTCCTTTTTCAATGAATTTCACTGAATGCAAGCAAGGTATGTACCAAAATAAGTAGGAGAAATTTCCATAAAGTAGTAATTAACTTATCTTAACAAATTAGGAGAAAACATTTCCTAAAATTTTTCTTTCTTTCTAGTAGAATCTGATTCAAAATTATCACCTACTGCCTTTCTTGTTTAACTGTGTGAGAGCTAAAAGGATGCCCAACTCTTTAGTCTCTGTGAAATGAAAATTTATTATGTAATTATTTTAGGAAAACACATATTACATGCATAAATAGATATTACAATCATCATATTTCATTGTAATAATATTTGAGACTTTAAAGTATACCATCAAAAAAATTAATTTCATTTGCAATAAATGAAGCATAAGATATGGAAAACACCACTCAGCTGTGTTCCAGATCTAGCAATTCACTATGAATAAGAAAAAATTACTTTCATCTAAGATGATAGTTTTTCTCCAGCTCTTTCTGCTCATGCCTATCCAATACATTCTCTCTAAATGAGCATAAAATTTTTGAAAGTGTCCCTCTGATTAGATTTTACAACATAGATCTACATTCAGTGCTATAAAGTTCATGGATCCTACATATATATTAAGATAGAAATATGTCCCTTCCCAAATATTTATAAGTCATTGGCTTGATTGATGCTTTTACTGTCTAACAGTCATAACATAAAAACACTAGTAACATTATTTACTAGAAATCTTCACATAAATGTAACAACGAGCTCACCCAGAAACATATCAGGTATGCTTATTAGAAGGAGACATCAACCACAGGTGTCATCACAATCAAGAGAAGAATTTTTCTCAGTATCAGGACATGGCCTTTTGAACTAGCAAGCCCTGGAATGAATCCCAGCTTTATGATTCTACCTTGGGAAAGTTACATAATGTCTGTGTCTCAGCTTTATCCATTCAAAGGGAATAGAACACCTATCTTACACGGTTTCTGTCATGACTGATGTAACATTAAAAAAACACCTAGTATAGTGCCTGACACATAGCAAGTCTGCTATAACTATTACACCATTTCGCAGGTGACTGTTTGATAAATATTATACCGTTTCATAGATGGGTCTCAATTTTGTGTGACTCACTGCTCCCCCAAAGCTCAATCTGCTTGATACAAACAGGTAAAGATCTGGTCACCGTGAGACAGGGTAGTTTGTGAAGATCGGCATTTGACTAAAATGAATGAGAGATTTGTGTTTTTCTGATGCTAAATAAACCACTACTTGATTTATCCAGTAACTGCTTCCAATGAGTGGTTCCTTTTAAGATGCATCTTTCAGAAAACTGCTTTCTCTAAGCAAAATTTCATTACAGAATGGGGAAAAAAGCCTTCAACCAGCACAGAAGAAGTGCACCAGCCATACGAGTGTGACTGCCGAGTGTCTAGGCTTCCACAGATGTAAGATGGAGTTCTCTTACTAATAAAGTGACAATGAGCACTGAACACAGACATCCGTAAGATGCTGGGCCTCAGAGGTGTAAAATGATAGCGGGAGGAGGGACAGGAATCCAAACACTTTGTCACACACACCGGAGGACAAATAATTACCAAAGGAAACTTAGAGGAACTTAATTTAACTGAATGTACGTGTTGAAAGATAAAAAATAAGCATTTTCTGTAACATTAAATTGCATTAAAAACAGTTTTTGTAATTTTTTCATCCTCTACCATTTTTCATTCAGTTGGCAAGGGGTCAAAGGCAATAAAGGGAAAAAGTACTTCCAGATGGTTGGTCCAAGCAAAGTGGGTGGAATTTTCCTTTAAATAAAATGGAAAATATATGTAATAAAAGCCCCGCTGAACACCTATCAAATCAAAATGACTACTGTCTGCATCATTATAATTCACTCACTGGTTTATGGCCTCACTCTGTTTCAAAAGTTTCCCCAGTTCACACATAACACTGCACAGTGTTAGAGCTGCCATCAGATCTCTGATTTAGCTCCAATATACGGACTGTGACATCTTCCATTGTTAGACAACTTTCTTCCTTGAAATACAGTTGGGAAAGGTGAGCAGCAAAAATAATAATAAATAACCCTGGCCGGTGTGGCTCAGTGGATTGAATGCCAGCCTGCGAACTGAAAGGTCACTGGTTTGATTCCTGGTCAGGGCACAAGCTTAGGTTGGGGGCCGGGTCCCCAGGTCGGGGCATGCTAGAGGCAACACTGATGCTTCTCTCCTTCTCTTTCTCCCTCCCTTCCCATCTCTCTTAAAATAAATAAATAAAATCGTATAAAGAATAATAATAATTAAAATCTTGTTTGAAATGAGTTCTTCCAAAGGCAGCTTTAACCTGCACTCACTCAGCTCAATAAACTCTCTGGGTTTCAGGGATAACACCAAAAGATTCTCATGTTGCCCTTCCAAGTATACTTGTTATTCTACTTCTTGTGATGTTTTGAGCAGTTGTCAGTGAAAATAAGGGAGGCAAGTGAAATGATGGTAGTAGGTTATCAGATCATAAATAAATTCTCAAAGCTCTTTTCTTGGAAAAATTTACTCAATTTCTTCAACCTTCAGGAGGGGAATGGATTTTTTTTATTCTACCCTTTCATCCTAAAACCCATGAGTACATAAATGAGAAGAAAAAGCATTGAGAACTGCAAAAGTGGGAGGTCAGGGAATTAGAGGTTAACGAATGGCAGTATTTGTCCATTCTAAACCATTTCTGATCACTGATCTCACCGCAGGATGAACCCGAAGTCACTCTTCATCAAAACCTAGATCCTACGCTTCCCAGAAATTAGATACCGGGGAGATAATCACCCCTCAGCCTCTAGGGAACGGAGAGCAGGAATCACAGCTGGGTCCTGCTCGCCCCACTTCCACCCCGGAGTTCCCTTGCCTGAGTACTGAAAGGAAGCTATGGGAGTCGGGTCAAGAATACTGTCAAAGGCAACATGCAAACTGCAATGCATCTCACCTCCAAGGCCTTGCAGTCACAGATACGCGTCTACACAAGTACACACAATGTCTTCAAGATTCCTGTTTGTCCTGCATTTAAGTTAGTAGAGTGTATTTTTATCAGTAACTCAAACCAAGGGCAATTTGACTCCCTCTGCCTGGGAACATTTGGAATGTCTGAAGACAGTTTTGGCCATCAGAGCTGGGGGACGCCACTGGTACCTAGTGAGGAAAGGTTGGGGATGCCGATAAATACCTAAAATGCCCAAGAAGCCCCTCCACAAGAAGAAACTATCCAACCCCAATGTCAACAGTGCTGTGGATAAGAAACCCCGCTTCAGACAAAACTGAGGGAGGGAATGTAATTTAGGCAATATTAACCCCTGTAAGGAGGAATGGAATTGGTAGGACCAAGTACCAGGTATAATTATCAGACCCATTCCCATATTTCAATCAAAGCCTGATCTTTTGCTTACGATTTCCACCTCCCAAGAGGAATATTCTTTATCACCTGCTCATGACAACTGTCATCCATAGTTCACAAATACTGAGGCCACACTAAGCTATAAGCTCCCTACCACTGCAACTTTTCTCCACTACTAAAATAGAGAGCCTGGTACAGTCATTGTGCAACTTTCTAATTATCTTTTATATTCCATACAGATTCTCTCCTTATTATGCCACATAAAAAAGAAGAGAGGCAATTTATAGCAAGCATTTCAACTCTCTGTTGTATTATTGTAAGATGCTGCTGCTTTTACATTTTACCTATAAAAAATTTCACTAGAATAAATAAAACCAGTTGGACACAATTCACAGACAATTTTTCAGCGTATTTTGTAACATTATAAGCTGCAATTTCTAATTAAATATGCTATCCCACTGGCTTATATATGCTGAATATATTTACAATTTCTACTCATGCCGATCATCTGCTTTGCTGAAACATTTTTTAAATTTCTCACATAAACTTATGTTTATTTAAGCTTCAAGTGAGATCCGAGTTTGTGTATTTTTTTCCTCAACTCCCCAGATCATTTGATCCCAGTTATTCCTCAGCATTGCCTCTAATTTTCAAAGTAAGAACCGACTCTTACTTCTTTACATTTTCAGTGCTCAGGGAAACAAGAATGATAATGAAGGCTTCATATACATGATTGCATAACTGCATTCTTCTCGCAAGGCATTTTTCCTTCACTTCTCTACCATATCTTCCCTGCCTATCAGCCATCCTGACTGATAATGTCATTTTAACATTTATTAAACCCCTCCTGCCTTAGCTTGGCCTGATGAAACAAATTACCATAGACTGGGTAGCTTAATCAACCAACATTTATTTCACTTTTCTGTGGGCTGGAAGTCCACGGTGCCAGGACAGTTGGTGCCTGGTGAGAGCCTGGCTCTTGATTCATAAACTACCGTCTTTTCAATGTGTAGAGAGAGAAGGGGGAAGGGTGGGCGGGGGGAGGTCTCTCTGTCTCCTGTCTCTTTTATAAGGGCACTAGTCCCATTCAGGAGAGGTCCACCCTCATAACCCAATCACTTCCCCAAGGTCCCACTTCCTAACAGCGTCACATTGAGGGATATAAATTTGACACATAAACTTTAAGGGCCCAAGCGACCAGTCTATAACACCTCCTATGTGTAGGATGGAGCAAATCAAGGGCACACACTCCATTGTCCGTGGACTCATTAGCAGCAGTGTGCAGTTTCAGCATGTAGTAGTGGTCAGAGCCCTTCCCATGATTGCAATCAATTTGCTTGCCATTTGCTGACAATTTCTGCCAACCAACAGAAGGGTCCTTTATCCTTGGCAAGTGACAACTGCCTTCCACAGATGACAGATACTAAGGACACACTAAAATATGAGCTCCTTAAGAATGGGAACTCTGATATCTGTGTGTTTATACACCAGAGATCCATAAATTTGTAGTACATGTGCTTTTGATGTTGATGAGGACAAGTAATGGGGTAGAAAGTACCAGAGAGCTGTCGATGCTAAGAAGTGCTCAGGCAAGTAACAAGCATCTTAACCACTTAGGACAAAGCGAAGGACAAATGGAATATGTCTTGGCCAGGTATGTGGCTCGCGTAGGAAGTAAACACAGATGCAGAGGACGGGTGGTGGCAAATCAGGTTCACAATCATGCTCAGTGAAGAAAACGTGCATTTCTGAGCTGACGGTGTTTTTAATTATATCTTATTGACTATGCCATTACAGCTGTCCTGATTGTTCCCCCTTTGCCCCCCTCCACCCAGCACCCCCCACTCCCTCAGGCGATCCCCTCACCACTGTTCATGCCCATGGGTCATGTGTATAAGTTCTTCAGCTACTCCATTCCCTATGTTACACTTTACATCCCCATGGCTATTCTTTGACTACCTATTTGTACATCTTAATCACCTGAGCTGACGATGAAAGGTGGCAAGGTCATGACAGTCCTTGCATGCTGACTACCCAGCCACCGCAGCTCCTGTGTACATCGGGACGACCTCTTGTGATGCTGTGCAAATCTACGGTCATCGAGCAGCCAAGGGGCCTGGCAGTGCTCTGACAGCAGGGCTAGAATGGGAGGCTTCCTTCGTCTTCTCTTGGGGCCTGCATGCATGTACAAGTACGCGGGACACTTAAATGTTTGTAAATGACCCCCAGGTGACTTCTGTATATTCATCTAGTGAGCATTTGATTTTTCTCCAGAATCAGTGTACGAGAAGATATGGAAACGCTCCTCTAAATCAACCTATCAAAAGGCAACTTAAGAACAACTTTTGTCTGTGGCGTCACACAGAGAAAAATTACAACTCGAGGAGACACTGTTTGATGTGTACCCCGAAGTCCTATTAGTACACCTGTGGCTGCACCACTGGCTTCAGGATGAGCTCTGCTGGACCCTGGGTGGCCATACTGGTTCTAGACGCTGTTCAAGTAATGGGAGGGCATTTGACCTACAGCTGCAGCCTCTGCTTCTCCTTGGCATTGTCTGTTGGGACACATGCACACATGGCACTCCATCTTGAACCACAGGTAGCGCACTGGGGCTCTTCCAACGGTGGACCAGAGAGCCTGCCAGCTCTCATGAATACCCCATTTTGTCACTGACTCGTGTGTGTGTCACTCCCCACCTCTCCGCCAGTTTTCTCCTTTTAAACAATAGCATCAGCATTTGCTAATGGAGTGGTGGTGAGGGGCTGTATTACATGCAATCTTTCTGTTTATACAACACCTCTTGGATAAAAAGTTAGGCATTTACCACTATAATTTACCTTAATTACAGTATTTGTCACTACCCATAATACACCAGAGAATTATGGTATTTGCAAATGTATAAAAGGAAAATGAGACAGGGGAAGCATTTTTGAGATGCCCAGAGTGACGCATGGGCTGGAGAGGAGGGGAAATACTTGATATCTTCTATCAAATGCCTCGGGGAAGATTTAGGATTTCTAATCAACTGCACGCGAATGTTTATTTTGTAAGAAGGGAATATTTGAAAGGAGAATGAATGTTGTCAGAAGATAGTCCGAAAGGATCCCTGACACAAGGTTGGGGGGCGGAGGAAAGCCTATGTTCCGAGGAGTTATTTTAAACCCTTTAAAGGAATGAAGAGGCTCTCCGACCATCTTACTTATGACCAGAACTCTGCTATGTCCAGACAATAGCATTAAAGTCCATGACCCCCTGATGACCAAATCTTCCTACTTTTTCCAGCTCAATGCTCACTGCAGGGCCATTTCTTAGAAGCTGCTCCTCCCTCTACCCATATAACCATTGCTAGCATTCTCGTGCGCCCCCTTCTCACTCCTTCTCCATGGGAGTACATGCGAACACGTGTACACTGTCCTGGAGGATGAGGACCTTTCTACATTATAAAACAGAGTCTCTTTTCTCACTGAATAGCATGGAAATCTCTAAATACCCAGGGCTGATTTAATCTTTAAATGGTTTCATCATATTTGAGGTATTATCACACTTAACTGATATATAATCTACAGTCTGTTATACATACTCAGTGCGTGAGGTAGTTTGCTGAGTGTCTGGGGCGGGGGTCGGTGAAAACAATGCCACTGCAGACACCCAACACACATACCACGTCTATGTGTGTGTGTTTATTTTTATGATCTATATTCCCACAAATCGTATTACTGGGTCAAAAAGTTCACATATTTTAAACAGGGATTGTCAGGCTGTTTTCCCAAAAGGCTAAACAATATCCACATACATCAGTAATGGGAAGAGTCCCCTTTTACCAACATCCTCACCAGTGGTAAGTATTTTCTCTTTTTTTCCAGTCAAAATAATAATATTTCATTTGCATTACCATAACAGCAGAGAATGGGAACATCTTTCATCTTCTTACTGGAGATCAGAATCTGCTCTTATCTGAGTCGCCTACCCGTGTCTTTACACATTTTCTTATGGGCTGCTCGAGTTTTTTTATCAATGTCTATACCTTTGTATATGAGATATTAACCTTATGCCTATCATATGCATTGCCAACATTCTATCTAATATTTGATTTGTTAAGATTATTCACATGTCATATATCATTTAACTAGAGGGTTTTTTTTTTAATGATGACCAGATTACATTTAGTCTACAACTGCCAAAAATAAGACTCAAAACATCCACTGAAATATAAACTTGGAAAGAGATCTGATATAAATACACTTACATTTCCAAAAATGCATTCTTCACCATGGACACAAATGACGTCTTTACACCTTCCTAAGAAAAGCATGATCACACATGAAGTCGGTGACATGATTTGACCTACCCTATAAGGTGGATGTTACTAGTATGTCTCCTTGTAATTCTTAAATCTGTGCAAAGCGCTTGTCTGAGGAGGTTTCGGCTACAATATTATTTTGTGCTGTCTCTAGGACAGGTTCCATGACCAGAACACACACAGAGACACAGGGTGACATGCTTAGCTCAGAAACTATCTCCAACATCAGGAGAATCAGTTATCCTGAAAGGAGGGTGGTTTAGTTGTACATATGAAATGGGGTTAATCTGCAGGGAGGAACTGACTCTCGGTTTCTTAAAAACTGGTATGTGCCTCAGTTTTTCTCCCTTTTAGAGACAGAGAGACAAGGAGGCTGACAGTTAGAAGCAGTCCACCGGGGCACCAGTCTTTACAGCTTCACTGAGTCTTTCTGTTACCCAGCTGTCATCTCCCAGAATTTAGCAAGTACTAGAGTTATAGGCCTTTCTGTTAGGTGGTCAAGGGGGAGAGAAATATACTTATCATTCTGTCTGATCCTCCCACCATCTTTCAGAGCTGGTTCTTTCATTCTGTTAAATTTTTGTCAGATGATTACTAGTATCAACAATAGGGATGTTTTATAATGTTTCTAATGGCAAAAATGGTGGAATAACATCAGTCTTTAAAAAGGATACTGGAAACCCCTTGGACCTCACTGACCCCATCGGAAAGCCCAGATCCACTGTCAAATCGTACTATAATCACGGGTGATATGTTCTCTGGGTCTCACAGACAGCTTGCACACATCCTCAAAAACCCTGATCAGTTGAGGCAAATGCCATCTTTACATTTTACTGCCCTCTGTGAGCCGCACATTATTCTTTTCAGAAGAGACACCGGCACCACACATATTACCTCAGACCTGAACGCCACCTGCGGCAGAGAAGGGAAATCACATAACATTAACATTCAGGTTGATTGCGACTTAGGGCGTTGAAGGTTGATTTCCGACCCCAACTGACTTGCTCAAAACGGTATTCGATAGAAGTGATTCTTTGGGGGAAGTAATGGATATGTTTTTGAACTTGCAGTGATGGTTTCCCAGGTACATTTGTACCAGCAAAGTCATTGAGATCTATACATCAAATCTATACAGCTTTTTATATGTCATAATACCTCAATAATTATTTTTAATGAGACTTTTCAGATTATTTATAAACTGGTCTCTATATTGGCACTTTACCAATAAAGGGATCCATTAGAAAAAATACTTATTCTTTAGCTCATCTCTTTTAACAAGTGTTTGATCACTGTGCCCTTAAAATTATGCATGTGCCTTTCACAATGGTCTCTGTGTGGATTCCGGATGGTCAAACCTGTGACTTCTCAACATACAGTCCTAGAGCCTAGTTTACAGTAAAATACACCTGCCTCAGGAAGTCTTAATGGCCAGTGCCAGATGTTATTTTAACAGACTATGAGAAGTATAAGCCTTCCACCTCGCATTAGCAGGCCAAATGCATTTCTCTATGATTGAAAATCAATGTTCTAAGCCACTGATAAAACTCTGGTGACATCTTGAGCTTCACAGCTTTGATCCTCCTACAAAAGGTGTTAACAATGCAAGTGACGTTAACCGAAACCCTTGCAGGGAATCACACATTGAGTGGCTCTCTGGCCTGCATCACTATCCGCTGTATTATGAACAGTGTGTCAGAGAGTCTCTTCCCCAGCACGCTGCAAATGTTCCCAGATTCATTCAGTCAATAAGTGCGCTGACTGCTGCCTGACCTGACGCTGAGAACTGGAAGTGCACGGGCACGAATATTCAGCAGGCCTCTCCGATACTGAACTTGCACCACCCCAAGGTTCCTGGAAAAGTGTATAATCATAATAACTAAACGAGTAGGATGAAAAAACAGTGCGGCAAATTTTTATGCCATAAAGTAGCATTTTGGTAACAAGGGGAAACTGGGGAGATCGTTAAAACCTTGGTCTCGCCCTGCCTCGTGCCTCCCAAGACTCAGCTGAGAAGAGACTGCTTTTGAGAATAACAGGAGACTGAACTGCTGATGGGAAGAAACAATGAAATAAAGGCTGAAAAGAGCTCCCATTACATACTTCATTGTAAGAATCTGACCTTATTCCTTATAACCAGAATGGCATTTTATGTTACAACCATGGGGAATTTTGCTGCTAAGATGTTGAATGAAATCTCTCAAGGGGAGAATTAACTCTGGGAATTCTTGTCACTTTTAAGATCACTTCTGAAATACCAAAGCATGGCTATATTAAGTGAAATATCACGAAGATTCTACTAACGCCCCCCTCCCAGGCCCCCGTACTCACGATTCTGTCTGAGGTGTGCTTTTCCTCCCTATCCTACATGAGAGGCCCTGGTTTTTAAATGCTGTCAATATACAATGGCTACCAAATACTCACCTCCGGTTCCAATCATTCCCAAAGAGTCCAGACTCACATATATAACTGCCTACTCTCTGCAGCTGGGTGAGAAATGAAAGCTGACAACTCGAAGTTGACATGGACCTAGAATTCTTGCTTTCTCCTCCAACACCCACACCTCCTCAGGACTTCTATCTTAGTACATGGTCCACCAGCTTTCTTAAGTCCAAAACTTACAGTTCATTCTTAATTTCTCCTGCCCTTTCTACCAATGCCCAATTGACTCTGCTTCTAAAAATATGCCAAACCCATCTAGTTTTCTCCATCTGCACCAATGACAACGCCCTAGTCTGTGCCTCCATCATGCTTTGTCCAGTTAACCTGCAAGGAACTTCTAGCTGATCTTCCTGCTTCCCCTCCTATTACCCAAATCCACTTCCCCAATGGTAACCATGACAACTTAAATGAAAATTTTGAAATGCAAACAAATCCTATCCCACCACTGCTTATCCTAAGGCTCCCCAACACGCATAATGAACACCCAAGTTCTGAGCCCTGCCTTGCAAAGCCTCACACAATCTAACTCTTACCTACCTCTGTGGTCTCAGTTCACACCACCGTCCCCTTCCCCACCACGCACAGGCCAATCCAAAGCTGACCTGTTCACGCTGTACCACACAACCCTATCTGAATTGTCTAACTACTTACCGCTTAGTACTTACCGCTACAAGATAATTTTCTTATTTATGTTGATATAATCATTATGATCTGACTTTCCCACCTAAAATGCATGTTCTGTGAGAGCTGGGAGCCTGTCTTGTTTGCCAGTACCTCGCCAATGCCTAAAAGTCTCACACACTGTGTGTGTTCAATAAATATCTATGGGGGGCGGCGGGGCAGGGGGCGGTTCAGGTTATTTCTCCTCATCACATTCCTTGAAATTTTCAAGGAAAGCGGTCAGCGTGTTATGTCAATAATAGAAACACAGCTTCCAATCAGGCATCAGTTGGGGTGTCCGCCAGTCCTTAGTGACCCAAGTACAGGAAGGGATGCTTCAGAGGCAACATTGGTTTACACAAATGTTTGTCTATGAGGAATTTTTATTTGAGATGGACCGCCAATCATGTGTTTTTGGCAAGGAAATTACACAGTGAGTATGGGTTCCAACCCTCAAAATATTCGCTAGCTCAGTGAAACAAAACCAAGACACTATTCTCAGAAACCTATAGCTGCTTGTTTTGCAATAACATGTAAACTACATGGGTTATATTGCCTTATAATTCTTTTCTGTAATATTCCACCTGGGGTCTCCTTTGGTGACCTGTAAGGGAAAGGGGGAGGGGGGTCACTGAAACACACACTGGGTAATATATAGTATCCATTGGTCTCAGTCATCCAGATGACCTGAGTGACCTTGGCAAGTTTCTTGCTCATCTCAAAACTTGGAATAACTGAGCCAAACCTCAGTTCTTAAATGTCTTGTCTCTCGAACAATTCAGTTCTCGACCAAGTTGTTTGTGGGAAAAAATGTCTCAGTTGTCTAACAAAACTTGGGGTCTCAATTCTCTACCTGACAATACTTTCACTCTGATATCTGTATAATCAGTCACGTGTCTCTTAGGTGACAAAGAAAATTTGGTTTTTTAACAAATGGCTTCTCAAGCAGTTTTCCGGAATGACTTAAGTTCAAAAATCTAGGTTCCACTGTATTAGAACTTGCTTTTTATGGTGTTGAGAAGATAAAGCAGTAGAAGTAGAGCAGTTATACCAGTGCCTGGGAGGCAGGAAGTACTCAAATCATTTGCTCCATTATTATGAATTATTACTAGGCTATTACCAATGGTTTATAAAATGTTTTATATTATGAAATGTTGGAGAATCTTTATTAAATTCCTATTGTCGCTGCCACAAAACAGGGGGTTGTTAAATGACTTCCACTGGTGAACTGGTCCCTGTCCTCTTTCAGATCCAAATAAGTGTGACTACTGCACGCAGGTGAAGGTGACATAGTAAGATCTACACTTTACACTGTCTACACCTGGGGACCTGGCCCGAGTTCAGGAAAAGAAGCGACCCCAAATCAATAAAGTCTTCCCAAATCATGCACCTGTGGTTAGAAATGTTAGTTGAAAGTGTACCTGACCATTTAGGCTATGCTTAAGAAAATGTAAGTTGCTTTGTAAATGTTGTGCCATAAATACAGAACTTAAGAAAATAAGAGTCAAGGTTAGAATATATACAAGACATGTAACATTATAATCACGGAACAACATTAGAACATCATAAATCACTTTTTAATTATTGCTATTATTATGACATTCCAGAATAAACTTCTAAGACCTTTACATAGATCATTTTTATACCTGGTTCATGAAATAATCTTAGAAGACCATAACACAGTACATAAAACAGAAAGTTATGAAAAGAAATGCATCAGCTCTATAGAAAATATGGCAGTGGAATGATAAAGTTAGCATATAACTATGCGTCAAATTGAGTTAAGAAGGAAGGAAGTCCAGAAAAACAGAGAAAAGTCATAGTTACTTGGGAGAAAAGAACTAGAATGATGTTTGGTTCGGTGGTGATATATTATAATGAGCACTAATGTGGGAACACGTGGTCGTACGCACGCCTCACTGAGGGTGCTCCCTCTGCTTTGGCACCTGCTGTGTGCCTGGCCTGTGTATGCCTCCTACCTGCCACTTACAGCCATGAACAACACAGGTGTCAGCATGACACAGGTATGTGTTCAGGGATGGCTGATAAGAAAGGTGGCCGACCATTTACACTGTTTGATGAAAAATGTGCGTATGTGTGTCTGCATGTCTGTATTTATATGTGCACACATGCATGCAAGCACACATGGGCTTACGGCGACAAGTGAGTGACAGACCATTTAAAGGTTCTGCAGAGCTCTGATCTTCCCCACTTAGGTGTGCCCTTCAGCAGCTATCAGTTAATTTACCAGAAATTCATCATTTAGCCACAAAGCTAGACTTTAGTACAATTTTAGACATTTATTTCAGTGGCCTTCATGAGTCCCAATAATAGTGCTGTCGATGTCCATATCTGTTTCTATGTCTGTATCAGCTATGTCTATAAACGATCCTAGCTGTAGATATGTATCTGTATACCTACATCAATATCTACCTATTTACGTCTATATCTGTATTTATATCTATGTCCATGTCTACTTATATCCATCTATATCTGCCTATCTATCTGCCTGTCTATTCAACTGATCCAGAACTGTGCTCCCAGCACAGCAGGGACTCCTTAAAACACACCAGTGTTGAACATGCACACACCCGAAAACTAATTTACAGGAAGTATGACTTCAGGGTTCAGAGCTTGGCTCAGCCCCATGCCCTAACACTCACGCTGTGCTGTGCTATTTTTACTTTTAATAATATGTACTCCTTGAAGATGATGCTGCTGAAATTCCACCATGACACTGACAGTAGGTCCAAATGCTCATGTTCAGAAATGTTAAATGCCGGGAAGGAGTTGACATCCAACCCCACAGTGTAGGGGAGAGCTGTGCGGATCTTGGTTTTCATGTTCTTTGATTATTCCTGCCCTCCTTTTCGGTCCTCTGTACCCCTCGTGGACAACCAGCTCAAAGAAAGTCCTCGGAAGGATCATGCGCTCTCTCCTGTCTTTGATACACTGTGAGTGATGTTCCCTCACGCGGAAAACAACAAAAACTATTCAGAAAAGCAGAAGAGTGAGAGGCCACAGATGGACAATATGGGGACAGTCTAGAATAGCTATAGCAAATCTAATTATTGAATTACTGAAAAAGATTAAGAAATAAACTCCTTAAATCAAATGTAGCACAATCAGAAGGCTAGGGGAGCACATTTTATCACCCGGTTAAGGGCCATTAAAGAAGTTATGTTTTACGAAATTTCAGTCAGAAACACTTCATTAAATAGCTCATACATGTTAGACACTTACTGTGTGTCACAGTGTTAAGTACTGGAGAGATAAACTTAAGTCAAGGGCCTCACTGTATGATGTGGAAAGACTATGTGCACAAAAGAAATACTACAAAGAATCCAACCTTAAATTATCATGGAGTAGACACACATGGGAATGCAGAGGTGCAGAGAAGGTGCCACCTAATTGGTCTAATCATTAAGAGGGAGGAGAGGAGGTGACATGTGAGCTGAGAATTGGTGAACAAGCAACTATCCACCCAAGGGACAATATGGGGAAAATAGTATCAAATACACAAAACTGATCGTCTAGTAGACAATCTCACTTCCTGTTCTGTGTCCAAATTAAAAATAAAGTTTTGTCACTGGGTTTGAAAAATCCCAAGGGACCCATCCACCCATCCATTGATCCACCCATCCATCGTCCACAAACCCACCCATGAAAACGATAATTATTGACAGCTTTTTAGGCCTTAAGCCCTTCTCTATGCCTGGAGATGGTACAGTCATCGAAATGGGCAAAAATCCCTACTGTCATGGAGACTACCTCGGGGGCAGGGGAGCAAAAATTATACAAATGTTGAGAATGATGGGAAAAGAAATGTGGCATCCCAAAAGCAGATGGAGAAAAGGCTTCAAGGAGGCAGGAGAGGTCCACTGTACTGCATGAATGCTGCCAACTATGACTCGCAAGCGCAATGGGGCTGAGCCTCCGCCACTGGATTTAGCAACATGGTGGGGACTGGTGCCCTTGTCAGCTCAGTACTGACAGAATGACTGGGTTTTCAAAGGGGGCTCAAGAGAAAATGGAAACACAGGAATTAAGGATAACAAACCTAAGCCAGCATTTTTAAGGAGTCATTCTGTACAGAGGAGGGAAGTAAGTTATCGATGGAGGAAAAATTAGGGGCAACAGGTCATTTTATTAGGATGGTAGATTTTGCATTCCTATTCCAAAGATTCAGTAGAGAAGGGAAAATAAAAAATGATGATGCAGGGGAAATAAAAAAGGTAAGAATTACTTGTTTAAGAATGGGATATCGGTGCTTAAGCTGGAGCTGTGACCTCGATTAGAATTAGTCAGAGTAGCCGCCAGATTGGAAGTGTGACTCGCCAGCTTAGGCAGGTGCCTCGTCTTCAAGACATCGCTGTAGCCAAGGAGGTGGGTTGCTATGGAAGGCAGAGGAGCAGTTCTCAAAAGGTGTATGAGCTCCGGGCTATAGGCAGGGTAGTTACCACCTCCCTCCACAAAAGTCTGAGCGATGGTACATTAACTTAGATGCACCCTCATAAATCCTCCACACTAAAAATGTAATATCTGTTTGCTATTCTTAGATTTGGTTACATGAAATTATGGTGGTATTTACTTCCCAGAATCTCCTGACCATCTTTCCAACCTTTGCCTTCTCTGCTTTTCTTTAACCAATAGTGGTTACTATCCAAACTTCAAGCAAAAGCAAATGAAACAAAATGACTCTGATCCCTTTGTGCCCTGTGAGGCTAAAAGAGACACAAACACACATGAAAATCACATGAAAAGCCCCAGGGGATAAAACATGAACTGATTAGGTTGGCAGCCCTGCAAGCTGTCAAAGCCTCTCCAACGCTCTGCTCCACAGACCACAATGTAGGAAAACCCCAAGTCCCCTGAAACTCCAAAATCCAAACACAAGGTCATTTTCATGCCCTTCAGAAAGCTCTGCCCAAAAAGATCTCACGCACAGTTTAATCAAGGGGTAGTTTCCTTGTATGCACATGTAAATCTTCAAGTCCAAGTAATTAACCGCACACACACATGACCCTCTAATGGGTGTCTGAAAATAAACAGACATATACGCCATACCCAGCCTGAGTTAAACACAAAATGAAGGAAAGAAAATGGATTCCAAAATTGCCCACACCTCTGTGAGTTACAAATATTTATAGTATTCATAAGGCCAGCAACCTTCAGGACAACAACATATTTTGCAGAGACTCACTAAAACAAGTGAAAAAAAAAAAGTCAAAATCCCATACAGAAGAAAACAGAAGGAAAGAGAGCGAAGTTTTGGGAAACCTTCCAGTATGGAAATTCCAGTGCATCCTAATGTGGATAATGGTAGCAGACATTATGGGCGTCAGTGAGCTTGACTCATGCGAAGTGAAATGCACATGACACAACAGATCAGGTCTGCACAAAGCTTTCCAGATCATCTCACAGAGATTTTCCATCAGGCTGACTAGGCAATAGGGCAGGAGTAAGGAGTGGAGTCCACGGCTTTAGTATTTCTGACATTATTAAGAGTCACAGGCTAAGTCTTTACCCCACAACAACCACACAGCGTGTTTATGCAAGCGAGGTGCTCATATGAATAATATGCATAAAAATGAACAGCAAATATCACAAAATGAAACTCCTATCAGCACAGCGTCAGCTACTAAATACCAACAAGTCAGTCAGCACATTTTTTTCACATGTAGTCTCTCTCTCCAGAAGCTGAGTCTGGTTTCTCATTGCCTGTTGCCTGTCTCAAAGGATGTCCTCTCGCTTTCCTTATTTTACAGCCAAGAAATCTAGAAAACCAAGAAACATATAGATGGATAACTGAGTTGTAGTGCAGTCTGTCCAAATCCAGGTGAACCTTCAATTGAGAAAGAGCACTCTCGCTAATTCTCTACCTCTTGGAACTTATGAACTGTGAAACCATTACTGCAGGAACATCATCACCAATTAATGGATTAGGTGAGTGCTCTAACCTCCACAAGCAAGGACATCGACCTATACGTCACGTGATTCAACTAGCGTTGCCTCGGTCCTCCAGACACACCACATAACATTAACTGTAAACACCAAATGTTAAGTACAAGAATAAAATGAGAAGAAAAGAACTGTGATAATGATTTATTAATATTCAACATAATGGGTTAAGTACTATTATATAGAATATACTAAAAGGTGGTTGTTAAAAATATAGGTAAAGGGTATAGCACATCTCAAAATGAAGAAATTAACCTTTCTCTGTTCTTAACCAAAAGAGAAATAAATAAAAGAATAAAAACATTTCAGTTGTCCTCTATAAATTTAGTCTGTAGAATGATGCAATCTGCAACTGAGATCTTTCATTCATACAAATATTTTAATTGTCTAAACATGTTCATTAAATTAAAGTTGAGGGTTGATTTTTGTCAGTGAGAAAGGACAGAAAAAGGTTGTGAAAGAAAGCACAAAAGTCAATATGTATTTTCTGAACTGTAAATATATATATATGAACTATATATATGGATATAACTGAACTGTTTTTCTGAATTAAAGAACTGAAGATATTTATTAGTATATTTAGTAAGTAGAAAGTAAAGAAAAAATGTATTATTTTTCTAAGCAGTGGTTGAAATAATTATAAAGAAAAAATTTGGCAACACTACACTAAACTTCTTTAAATTCAAAAGAATAAAGTCATTAAGCAAATGAAGTGGAGGAAAAAATACAAGAATTAATATTCTTAAAAATAAAGTCTGTTAAAATCTGTAATAAAAATTCTGAATCTCAACAGTTTAGCAACTATGACATAAACAATTCCTTCACACACGTGTGTACTCTCTCTCTCTCACTCACACACACACACACACACACACACTTTCTCAAAGTAATAGCTAATAATCACATAAGAAATATACCAAAAAACATAATGAGTAAACAATGACACATATAAAAGGAAAGGAATACTAACAAAATGACAAAATAATTAATGATAATCCTCAGTGAAATTTTAGTAAAGTGAACACTCTTGCATAGTATTGTCGAAATAAATCTGCAACACTTTCCAAAGCCAATTCGCAGTCTTATTAAAACTCCTTGGTTTTGAAATACTAAGTCAACTACAGCTATCCTAATGCAATGAATTAACCTTCAACTAAAAGAAAGCTTTACAGTCAGAAACAGCTGCTATCGCTGATAAAACATCCACTTCATTCACCAAATTTCTGCTTTTCACAAGGTAGGGGATAGTGTAACCTACAAAAAGCTAGAAAGCAGAACTGGAATCAGGTATAAGATGTACGTACTTGTCATGATCATTTCAACATTGTCTACTATTTTTGTTAATTAGAAATAATATATGTGTCCAGTAAGAGAGAAGCAAGAAATTACATTATAGTGCCTTTATATGATAGAATAGTATGATGCATAAATGAGGGTCATTAATAATTTTCAATAATATGATAATATTGTCATATATGTATAATATACAACTATATAACAAATGTAAAAGCAATAAGTAACATTTTGTCTAGTATTAATTCAACTCGGTAAATTACTAATCTTTTTTTTTCAATATACTATAAAAATCTACATTAAATGCCAACAGCAGTTGTCTTTGGTGGAGGGATTAAGGGGTGAATTTTATCCTTCTTCTACACACAGGGTGAAGCAAAAGTAGGTTTACAGTTGTCCATATGGAAAATAATACAAAACTTAATAACTAATAATAGAAGAATAAACTCTGTTTCAAGTACTCACAACTGTAAAACTACTTTTGCTCCACCTTGTATTTTCTATAATGGGCGTTCACTATTCACTATTTTAATCCACTTTTTTTCATTCTTTCAGACTCCAAACTTTAAAATTGAAAATTTTAGATAATGAAGATATGGATCATAAAATGCCAACATCCTCAATTGCAGAGTTAATTTGTTTACAATTTGGAACATATTGATATATATTCTGGTAGACTTTATAATACACATGGCTTGTGGGTAGAGAGTATATGTTTGTATGTCTGTGTATGTGTATTTTTAAGATTAACAGGATCATATTAAATATATTATTATGCAATTTCTTTTTTGTAGATAATAAGGTGCCATATATAGCTTTTCATTACTTTTATAATCATAATTTTATTTTTTTATATTACTGCAAGTGAAGTGAAGAATGCATTTATATTACCCACAGAACAAGTGCTATACATAGGGTCCAGTGGCTCTGGAAAAAGGCATTATCTCCAAAAGTTCTGTTACATCGGGCTGACGGGGTTGCTACAATTATTTATTTCTGTGAATGAGTGAATGAACAGAGTAGTCCCCTGCTTAAACTCCTTAAAGAAACACAAATTAATTGATTTTTCTTCACCCGTTTTTCTAAATAAAAACCTATAGAGAGTCAAATGGGCCTTACGGTAACAAGTGCACTTTTATAAGAAAAAGTTAAATCCCGCCCCTCCCCCAAAAAAATCACCTTATTTGATGCACGTGACAAAGGGTGCCCCATGTTGTCCCATGGTTTAACTATGTCAACCCTGTTCAGATTTGACACTTGTAAACACCTGCTTTTGCTTGTAATAAGAAGGAGATTTGATACCAGAACACCATTTTGTACAACATTAATTAGCAGCCCAAAATAATTGCATGTTTGCCCTAATATGTATAAGTAGCCGTATGCATAGGGGTGCCAAATAAAACTGAAACAAGATGGACAAGCACACTCTGGGCCAGAGGACACTGTGTCAATGACACCCTGTCAAGGCTCTGGCTTTCCTGAGTAAGGGGTTAGGCCACAGTAGTTTCACCATAAAGACGATTTGTCTTTTTGAAAGCTAGCCCATTCACTGCCATTTTAACAGCAGAGATAAGTGAAGGTCAACAGCTATCGCAGCATCTGAAGGTATAACATTGTTGGGTCCTTCACGTCCCACTTAGATGTCTGACTTACCAAGGAGGAAAAGCGTAGAGTGTTTCTTCGATCATGTATCACACTAAAAATCCACGGCCATCTGCGCACTCAAGTCCAACTCTCACACAGCAACGCTGCAAGAAAGAAAAGAAAAAAATGTCCTATTGATCCAGTTTAAAAGATGTTGTGGTCACTGCTTATCAATTCTAGAAAGTTCCACCAGTGCCACACACAACCAGATTAAGTTGCTTTAGCAATGTAAGACTTAAAATAGAGCAACACAGGATAGTTTAAAAATGACAAATAGGATAGCCCTGACTTAATTAACATCCATAAACCAATGAATTTCTTTCTTTGAAAAGGAGAAATAAAAATTTGAATGTTGTTAACATATGAAAACAAATCGCAGGGAACAACAGAAAACAGTGGAAAGGGTCATCCTTTCAAACCCATTTAATTACTTCGAGCCGTTTGAACATCAAAGTCAGATTGGTTGTGTGAGTTCGACCATGTTATGATGACTCTTTCATCCCTTTTTCTGGAATACCATACCCTAAGCAATACATTTTAAAAATATAAGATTAAAGGCAGAAGTGTTACAATAAACTAATACCAGAAATTTGAGTTTGTATTTTTATTTACATGTTAATTTATCTGATGCACAGTGTGAAACTTTATAAGAAAAAAATTATAAACCATAAAAATGATTCACTTTACTAAAACCAAAGCAAGGCATCCAATCTCCTCATCCAATTTAACACAAAAAAATCCTGAAAATTTGAGGTTGTTGTGTGATAGAAAGTCTACCACAAAACATCAGCCTCCCTAGAGCCATGCGTTTCAGGAAATGGCTCTCTTCTCACTTCTTATTCATAAAGGAAATGTGTCCATTATTACTTAAGGATGCCTATGACTTCAAATACCACACTTCAGGGCTCACACTTTCTCTGTTGTCCTTCATACAGTTTCTTTCTGTTCTCTACACTCTGTAGCTTCTGGATGCCATAAACCTGACTGATGTTGCCTATCCAACACATTTAGGCAGCAGTAGAGAACAATGACAAGAAAAGGAGAACTTCCCAGAACATTCTGGAACATTCTGGGTATTCCTCTATGCAATTATTCCCACACCATCTCCTTCAGTAATGATCTGAAAGCCATCTGCCTGTAGAACATAAACTGAATTACAGCATCTGGAATTTTGTAAAATTTTGTATCTGCTAAAGAGCAATTCTGAAGTCCCCCCCATTCAGAGGATGGAGAGCAACAGCTAGGTAACATTGTCTCTCTGGGTGGCTGCTGTCTTCAGAAGGTGCCTTTGGCTAGTTCATGGGAAGCAAGGAGGGGATCCAAAGCAACACATTCAGAATTGCCCAAGGAGGCGCCCACAGCCCAGGTGCACTGACACACTGCAGCGTCCTGGATCCTGATGTGGTCCCAACAGAGTCTTTCAAAGTTCGTGACATCATCCTTTGGAAAGGAGAAGGCACAGATGCAAATCCTTGAGGCCAAAAGAGGATAAGAGAGCTCTCCCCAAGGTAAGGAGGCATCCTCAGCCCAGGAAAAATTCCTAGGAGCAGCCAATTCTTTGTTACAACACCAATAATATCTCCTATGGGTGTGGCAACAAATATGTTAGTTGGGACTTCATTAAACAGCGTGTTTGAATAAACCAACTTTCTCTCCGGAGCCCTAAAATCTGTTTTACAATTAGTCCTAAAATTTCCTTGTATTTGTTTGTATCTTAATCAAAATTTAAGTAATAGAGTTGGGCAGGTCCACTGGTTGCTGCCATGAATACCTGGAGATTTCTATCAGCTCCCACGTGTCAGAATTAAATTAAACACAGGGCTGATAATTAGGTCTGGAGGCTGAGTTTTCCTATCCTACCCCAATGAGGTCATCCATTAGCTGATGAGGCCCCTCAGCAAGGACATCCAAGAGTGAGGCCTGCAGAGGGTGGCCAACCTCATAAACAGCAAAGGAGATCGAGGCCAAAAAGGACATTGTGAGAATTCAGGATCGGTGACGCAACCAGACAACAAACAAAACAAATACAGGAAGAGAACATCCCTTCTGAGTCCAGGTCTCTGCCTTGGGAAAAGGCAACACTCAAGGGACAGAATGCCCAGCACAGAATTCACGTGGCTCAGGGGACAGGGGGCAATACAACATTCCCTAGAATCAGATGTCTAAACCAAAAATCAGTTCCAACAGTAGGATTTGGGATAATAACGCACCCTGAAAGGTTTTACTATGCCAGTGTTTACATCAACAATTAAAAACAGCATTTTACCACCCTGCAACAAGAAGGCCAGGGAACAGCATCAGGACCTTTGGCTCCATAAGGTCAACCCTTGCCCCGGGTAGGAGTTCCACCTTCTAAAGGCATATACATCACTCAGTACAACACTCACACATACAAGCGGGCCTTGAATGGGAGCTAGATTAAAGTCACAGACAACGACCCCTTCAAGTCTGAAGGCTGAGCTAGCCCATCCTTCCCCATGAGGTCACACATTAGCTGATGTATAAACCATAGATCACTGGCATATTTTCTAGAAAATGGAGTAGGTACAGAAACAACAAAGCCCCAGAGGCTAGCCTCAGACTGGAGGGTGAAATATTTTATGGTAGATATTTAACTACCCATTAAATAAGAAACTACTTCTGTTTCATTAACATATAAACATCTCCATTTGACTCAATCCCATAGTATTCTTATTCTTTTCTCTTTTAGCTTAATATCATCTTTAATAGAAAGTCCTTTGTGTCACAATTCTCAATTAGAGCCTTGTCCCAAAATACCCACCCCAGACACACACCTGTGCAGAACCAGCCCCCTGCAAGGTGCTGGGATTTACAAATGATAAACCATTCCTGGAATCACCCTATAGCCACCTTCACAGGCTCTTAACTGAATTGTCTCTAAACTGAAATGCATGCATAAAATTTAAACATCAGTTACAACTTACTAAGTGCTCCTCAACACACAGCTGTCTGCTAAAATACGCAACTTTCCTCCAGCCCATTCTACTCAGAATGAGACAAAAGTGTGAATTTAAACATTTTCCTAGAAAGCAAAGGTCAGCTGAGTGGTGGCCATTATTCTACAGGAGAGAAATTAAAATTTCAAGCCAGTCTTGCTAGCTCAATTTAGAAACCAATGACAGTAAAATCAAAAGAAATAAAATAAAAATGGACGAGACCCGCTGGCATCATAAAGACATTTAGTAGAGGAGTGGAAAGAAACCCCACCAGGACAGGTTTAAGAAACACATGAGCTGTAGGGCTAGGGTTTCCCAGCTTTCAAGAATTTTACCAGTGACTATGGAGCTTGAGAGACACCTCGTCATCTGTCACGAGGTCAGTTAACCACCATACACAGCGCGCCCCGTGGCCACTGTAGGCGGGTAGAAGACAAAGCAGGAACAGATTACATTCCTGTTAGCTCACACCAGGCACTGTCTGGTTTGTGCACCTACACAATTCAGTAAAGTTATGGAAGTGTAGAAAGAGAGGCTACTTCCAGGTGGAAGGGGCAAGGAAAGCTTCCTGGAAGAAGAGAAATGTGATCTAGGCTTTGAGGGATAGGTAAGATATTAAGAGCTCATGAAGAGTATTTGAGTGTGGTGCATTATAGGTGTTACAGGTGAAGCAAATGGTAGATCAGACAGAAAAACCTGAGAATCCTCAGATGAAAGGAAGAGCCATTTTGGCCAGAGCCATGCTGAGTTGCGGCATAAACGTCTGGTTCCGCCCTTAGGGCTGGGCGAATTAGCGGAAACCCTAATCTTGGGGCCCCCTGAGATAGGAGCTCTCAGGAGTAAGTACTGAACTGCGCCGGGTGAAGCAAAGCAGCTCTGCAGAGGTGGAAAGTCAGGACTGGGATGCAGCGAGGATCACAGGTGGAAAGCTGGTCTCATGCTCAAGCTTGCGGAGGAAAACAAGGAAGCAAAGAGCATGGGTTCCGAGTGGGAGGCGGAGGGGCAGGGAGGGGCAGCGTCAGGAGTGCGTGGCCCAGCGAGGCAGCCCCTGACACACACTCCATCCGCCCACCGCCAAGGGGAAGAAAGGCTCAAAGGTGCTGCTTTTTGAGAAAGCAGGTAATTAAAGGACACTAACATGAGACAGAGGTGAGACTTCCCCCAAAGGAAGGAGGAGCCACTGAAGGCTCAGTGGAAGGCCAGGGCAAGAGTCATGTTTAGGAGAATCATAGGGCAGCTCTGCAGGGGACAGACAGGGTGGGGAGAAACCAGGGGCATGACGCTCCCCCAAAAACTTTAGCTTCTAAAATAGTTTTTAAAAAAAGACTATAAATCACAGCCTAGTTTTGTAAAACATTCATTGTATAGAAAGAGTCGAGACACTGAACCTGTGCTGTATGAGGAGTCAATGTCTTTGAACTTAAGACCGTAAACAAGGAGAATCAGAATTTCCTCGCTAAGAATCAAACTACAAAATAAGTACAGGATATTATTGTTGTTTGCTCATTGGACCAATGCCCCTGGTTCGGCTGGGAAGAAGTGTCTAAAAACTCCATCTCTCAGAGGTGGGTGTGGGTGAAGGCAGTCTGTTCACTCTCTGGTACATACTGCTCCCCTTTCTGACACTATCCCTAAGTTCGCTCTTCTGGCATTGTCACCGCTGACCGTCTCTGTCATTTCCTTCAAATACATGTGCCTCACTAGATGGTACAGGAAGAAATCATAGTGGACGTTCAGGTTAAAGACAGATGCTGCCTGAAAGAAAGGTGGGCTCCTGTAGACTGGGGGGTTATCGGAAACCCCCAGCCATTCAGGGAAAGAAAAGGAAGTGCTGGCAAGAGGAACAGAGGAAGACATCAAGGTAAAAATGACAGAGAGAGGAGAGGACGATGGAAAGAGAAGGAAGGATGCATGAGAAACGGAGGAAGGGAGCAGCCTGAAGAAAGAGGTGGGTGCTCTGGGAAGGTGCAAACATCTAAGGACATACACAACTATAGGCAGGCTGGACTCCAGGCAAGCGGGCGGGGGAGCCTCTGCTCCTGGCTGCTCCCACATTCCCGAGCAAAACTGCCAGCGTTCAAGACAGCAATGGGAACGGGAAAAGCTTGAGGCTGACGAAGAAAGTGCATGGTAACGGAGAGGCCTAGAAGGCCATTCCTGCAGCCACTGCCCCGCCCCCGCCCTTGCTGCCGAGGGTCAGAGGCGGGCCCACGGAGCAGGGGCATTTGGATCGCCCAAAACGTGAGACTGCTGGCGACTTTATATGCAAGGCACGTCAGGGTTCAAATCTGAAACTGTTTTATTTTTGTTTTTTAAATATAGGTCTGTTGGTTTGTTCCATAGCCCCACCTAAACTTGAACATTGTTTGACATTATGATGTGTAAATTCTGAGAGCAGGGTTAAAAAGGAATACGATGTCATGGGCCCCGTCTTAGCATATTTTCTGCGCTAAAGGCATTCCTTCACCCCTAGGTTTGCCTGTACTGGCTAGCCTGTGGATTCTACGCCAAAATAGCATCTAAATCAAATAACGTTTCCATACGGAAATATCAGTGCAAATAGCTATGACTTTAGAAAGTTAGCAATCTCACATACACACACACACAAAAATGTGTGACACAACAAATGTAGGGGGATGGAGGGACATTTACAAATCACTTCTTGAGAGTTGTAACTATTCAACTATATTGTACTGCAGAAAGTAAATAAATGTTTTGCCTTAGTTTCCGTATCAGTGTATATGAGCAATAAGACACTTTCTCCCGCATCCCAGTTGAGTACAGGATGTATGGCATAAGGCCATGGTTACATGGGAGGGCTCTGTCATCAAGGAATTCACCCTTTAGAATAGCTTTCCCCTAAATCAGAAATGATTAGTAACCAGCTAATTATTTTCTGTGCAAGTAATGCCACATATTGGTCAAGACCATTTAATAAAGAATCTCTTCGAGCCCTGGCTAGTGTGGTTCAGTGGACTGAGAGCCGGCCTGCGAACCAAAAGTCTGCTGGTTCGATTCCCAGTCAGGGCACATGCCTGGGTTGCTGGCCAGGTCCCCACCTGGAGACATGCAAGAGGCAACTGATCCATGTATCTCTCACACACTGATGTTTCTTTCTCTCTCTTTCTCCCTCCCTCTCTCCCTCCCTTCCTTTCTCTCTAAAATTAAATAAACAAAATCTTTTTTTAAAAAAAAAGAATCTCTTGATAATTATCTTGTGCACATTTAAAAAGAACAAGTGCCACAGGTGACACTTTCCCTCTTCGAATCTCTGGCTACCTTAGGCCCCAGGTAAGAAGACATGCAGACCAGCCACAGGGGTGGCTGGGGTTTCATGGACACTGGGTCCTCACATGGGAGCATAAAATCTCACAGTTGGGTCATTTAATGATGCAATCTTTGGGCTCTGAAACCAGCAGAGGCAAATTCCACCTTTCTTAACAGAACAGCAGGTACTTCTGAAAGTTGCATCCAATGAGGGAGATGTACCAGGAAGAAAGATGAGCTTCCAACTTGGAACCTTCACCCCCAGATCCACCCGAGACCCTTCTCTCCATCAATTAGTTGTCACTGTGAAATGTGATGCCTTAAAAATATGAAACACAGCTGAGACCTACCAAAAAGAAAGACAGAAACTGGGGGTTTTATTTCTCTAAGTGTTGACTAATCCTAACAACATTTAGAAAGAAAGAAACCCAATTATTTTCCATTCAGTCTTCATGGAGATCACCCCCTGCTGAGTATATAAAGCTGGTCGGAGTAGCTGACCTTGGAACCGATACATTAACTGGAATAACACTGGGTAAAATACTTCTCAGTCCTGTACTCACACGTCAAACAATGAGATGTGTTCTGAGCTGCTAAGAGGCATGGGAGCAGAGGAAAAGAAAGAAAGAGGGCAAAAATGGCTTATTAGAAAAGCAAACAAGTTGCCAAAAAACCATCAACTGCTCAAAATGAGCAATTTCTAAAATCAGCTCTCTGGGGACACCAGGGTCTCCAACAAGTGACTACATTCTTATTTCTGCCACCATGTGCCCAATTTTCAAAGGGCAAGATCGCTTTTCATGTAGGCAATTTTGAAATGCTTGCACAAGTGGTCAATTTGCATGGGCAATTGGGCCCTCAGCTTTCATTCTGACAGCTAAATTGATCCATCCTTTGTAGACGACACTCTCTATGCCCGGAAAGAGAAGGGTGTCTGAGGCTTTTTGAAAAATGTGGTCTCTCAATTCTTGCTTATTCAGAACAACACATTAGACAAGACTTAATTTGTAAGCAGTAGCTTGCCCACACAAAAGAATCAAGATTTAACTCTAGACCTAAATTCAAGATTCTAAGATCAAGATTTAACTCTAAAGAAATTATGTAACTACTATTGCTCCTTAACTTTTGTTAAAGCAAATAGGAAGGGTTGCTCTGTGTGTGTGTGTGTGTGTGTGTGTGTGTGTGTGTGTGTGTGTGTGTGTATCAGCCCTTCGGTCATTGCATAGGAAGGGGGAGATATAGACCACATATTAAACCCATAGCTGGCACCAACACCTCCCCAGAATAAGTTGAACTAAGAGAAAGGTTAGCTGCAAGAGCATGGAGAATAAAGAGGGCTTATTGATCCCTGGAAAGATGACTGACTAAGAAATTCTTGACAAATTGTTAGTGAAACGGCGATGGGTTAAATCACTCAGAAAAATACCTTCCTAAAAGAAAAACAGATATATTTCTTTAGACGTTTCTAGCTATAAAGGATGCTCTCTCCAGCTCAATACAGAGAAATGAAGAGATGTTTTCCTTCAACCTGGTAAGGGCAATCAGATGAGTACAAACACACAGCCAATCCAGCATGCACGTGGGCTGTGTCAGCCCTGGGTTTTCCACAACCGAACTCATTTTATGTGCCTAGATGCTAATGTTGCTGGCTGACATGGTGCACAGTGATCTGGACCAAGCAAATTGTGTTGGACTTAGAAGTCAAACTACAGTTTTGTTTTTTGGCTCAAACCCAGCAAATACTCTAAAGTCATTTGAGAATGTTTGTCCCTCTGAAGACATGAAGAATAAAAGACTTTTAAATCCTGCTGACTCAGTCCCAGTGACCTGTTGGGTCTTCCATTGTCAAAGGTGGGTACCGAGGCCTGAAGAAAGAAGACACACTCCATTTTCACATTACGGTGTGCGAGTGAGTCATTCCCCCAAGCATTTGTTTCATCCTTCTGACTGTGTGGCATAACCAGAAATCTAATTCTGTTCTATTTGTCATCCTCTCAATATAAATTAGTGATAAAAATAAGAAATAGGTTACTACGCATTGAACCAGATGGTGTATTACCTTCCTATAAAAACTGCTGTGTTTAGAGTGTTTACACACGTAGGGGAATAAAAAGATTCCTTTTTTTTTTTTTTTTACATTTGGCAATGAGTCATGCCATCCATTTCGGCACAGACTGTACTGAAACGTCCTCCCCATGAAGAGCCAGCACAGCTTCCCTAATGTTTAAAAACAACCATGGCAGCTGCCTTGGATTAGTCATGAAGCCAGTCTGCCCATCCCGCAGCCTCCATCAAGGAGACATCTGATCAAATCCGACTCACTAAATGGAACCAGAAGGCGAGGCGTGTCCTGATACAAACCTGCTGGGGAAGCGACCTCTCCTTTGTAAGAGCCAAAATCCTTCTTTCATTTTCTTTCCTACACATACCCTTCAAAATTTCAGCCCAGGAGCCCAACACTACCTGCACCCCGCACCCCACCTTTGATGAGGGGCACTGTGGACCTAAAACATCACACCTGGGAGAGAAGTGTTGGATAATCTTAGGAAATTTCTGAGCTCACCGCCTATTAAAGGAGCCACAGTTCGTCACTCACCACCACTTTCGATAAAACCTCACTCCTTTGAACTGAAAGCAAACGAGACCAGTCTGAAGTGCACCATGTTTGACAAAACGGTCCTTCATTATTTTCCACGGACTCGCTCTGCCAGCAAATGTAATAACGCAGGTAAAGTGCATAGGACGGTATCTGGGTTGGATGCGGTAAACCCGCGAACGAGCGTCTGCCCTTCCCCTTCTCCCCGCCCCCAGCACTGGGGCTGGGTTTGCTTCCTTTTTAAAAACCGTCAGGAAAACAAACCTCCACTTTGTTGGATGAACAGTATTAAACTGACCAAGTGTATTGTTGGGGTTTTTTTTCTTTGATTTTATAAGCTACTAAGACAGCAATTCCCTCCTCGGGGAATATATTAGGTTTGTTTATGACTCTGAATCCAGAACTCTATTTCTTGCCCTTTACGTTATTTTCCTGACCTCATCACCTGAGTGATTCACCCTAAGACCACTGCTGCATTCCTGCTGGATCCCTGAAATCCAGAGTGTCCTTGGTGTCCCCTGTCATGTAGTCGCCTCTCCTCTGTGACCAGGACACGGAGGTCCACCTCTGGTTTTCTCTGTTGGGAATCTGCGAGCCTTCCCTGTCAAGAGCAGTCATCATGTCACATTCAACTCTGAATCCCCAGGGCCCAGCCAAGTAAATAAACACGTTCAAGAAAGACACTGGATGAGGTTTCCTTCATTCGACTTCAGGGTTTGCATAAATGTTAACAGACTGGGGCACAACCCAAAAGTCAGCTTCTAGAGAGACTCTTCCAATTTGAGGTCACCCTGTTTACTCTGACATCAGTCGAAATCACCCAGAAAAACAAAGCAGACTGGTGGAAATGGAGGCTGCCTCACCCTCCTGCGAGTCTAGAAGGGGCCAGGAACTCAGCAGGCGCCTCGCAGGGGGCTGCTGGATGCTGGCTGCGCTGAGCGGGAGAGAAAGTTCGGAGGGGAGGAAATCTCACCATGCTGGCTGGACGCTCGAGGCTTGCCTTGATCTCATCTTGGCTCAAAATAAAATTCTCTTTCCACATCTACTTAAAAGTTTTCAGGTGTCGGAAGCTTACTGATGCTACTCAGACAGGTTTGCCCCCATCCCCCCTTTTTTTTTAACATCTCTTCAAACTCTTGAAAAATCCAAACTGATCACAGACTCTCCTGGGTAAACACAGCAAAGCTTCCCTATTCTTGTTTGTTAAGCCGACTGGCAGATACAGGGATCCTTCTACAGACTCTCTGGGAAAGCTGCGTCCACTTCCCTGGCGCAGTCCAGAGCCTCCGCACATGCTCAGAGACGTCCCCGCAGGCAGACGGCTGCTCTCATGAACAGAGTCAAGACAGGAGAACAAGGCCAACCCAATGGCCAACAGTGCTGGTCAGGAAAAGACTTATTCTTTAGAAATATAAATAGTATCTTTGTGAGTCTCATGCCTGCACTAATAATTCCCTCAGTCAACCAGTTTTTCAAAGATATCGGGTCTCCAACTTCTGAACTGGTGAGGTTCCCTTGACCTGGAACATTTCTCCTGCAGCAACTCTGCAGCCGACGGTTAAAACAAAACCCACGGTTCTGCCTTCTGGGCTTCCCTTCTCTCTCTAATCCTGGGTTTCGGGCACCTTCGCCAAGGCAGCGCCCTGACAGCACCTGGCCCCCGGCTGGCTGCCTGCTCACCAGCCTCCCTCCCTGCTCACGCCTGTGTCCCTTCTCCCCAGTTAACTGCAGAGAAAAGACAAGCTTAAAGGAGCTCCTTTGTCACGGTCCTGTTTTCTATTTCACGTGTGGCTTTAGGAAACACGTATGTGCCCTGGTCAAAATGAACATGAAATTATCATGAGGATAACCAGGTTAAAAACTTAGAAGCATTTTAGGCAATTTAGCACCAGAAAGTCATTATGTTCTTGGAGGCATTTTATGGTTGACTCCAAACTGTGCCTTTTAACCTGAACATAATTAGTTGTCTTTTTTTAACTCAGTTCACACTTATTCTCACCAACCACTTTTAGGCCTGTAGAAATGATGTTGCTTCATTAGAGCAATAAGCCTAATAATTAAATCCAGAGTCTTAAGAAAGGTCTGCATAACTCTAGTGTTGAAGACAAGGGAATGACATAGAAAATAAACTCAAATGACAACAGTACACAGACCTGACTTAAGTGTTAAATTAAGATTGTCTTGTCACATTCAGTTTCTTATCCATATCCCTTCTCCCAGACCAGCAGACACCCCACAGCTCAGTGGAGTGCTGATGTCAAATCTGTCTCTCTCTCTCCTCACACATCACATCAGAGAAACTATCATCTCATTATGAACTGTCCTACCATGCAGCAGTCACTGTGAACTCTGGGTAAATTAAACCACAACAAAACCCCTCATTCAAGTGGGGAGCTGACGACATTGTGGGGGGAGGCAAAAAGGCCCTTTATTGTACCCGGAACAAAATGTCCTGCCCTGCTGGCCGTAAACGTCTTCCTGTGCCTGGGACTACACTGGGAAGAAGGGCCATGTCTACTCATTCTTTACTGTCTCAAGTCATGTCCCCTCCTAAATACTGTAACAGAGCTATACATCAGAAAAGTGACATGAAATTTTGGTGACAGCTGCTTTTTTCAAGGACTCCTCAGGTAAACCACCAAAACATAATTTGGTGCCATGGTACGATGTTTATGGGCATTCTTTCATAAATTACTCATGCCCTTCAAATTGGGTCTCTCCTATTGTCATATTCTAAGGCACAAAACAAGTCTTTCAGCAGAAGCTAAAAAGATGCAAATTGATCACAATCATCCTAAAATAAGGATGAGAAGGCCAGAAATGGCCCAGGTTTCATGATCTCCCTGTGCAGTAAACCCTGAAAGATATCAACTTCCCCATCCTCTTCTCTCGGCCAAGGATAGGAAACTGGGTCTCCTCCTTGCAGACAAGGCACTTCCACCTGACAAGGTATGAACGGCAAGTACGAAGATGGTTCTATCTGAACCCCCGTAGAAGTACAGAAAACAATAATCATGACAGAAATCTGAATAATTGATTGCTTTTAGCGCTACACGTAGTCTATCTGGTGTCAAATGGTAAACTGTCTGTAGAAACAGACTCTCCCTCACCCCCTTCCTCCACCTTCCACACTGGTCAGCCCTGCAGTTCAGCATGGGCGCTCCTGGGGCTCCTGAAGCTATGACAGGCCTTTAAAGAAAGGAAGAGTGGAGAAGTTACAATGACATGTGCTTTTCTCCCTCAAGGACATTCACTCCAGAAACTGTCACTGCTCAGAAGACATCTTTATTCTGACAAAATCACCAGAGGGAGCCCCCCTCCTCCTCAAGCCCAATTTGCTTGGACAGACATATGGCTGCCAAGGAGCCACGTGCTTCCCAGGGCGAGCTGCTGCACAGGAACCCTAGACGGGGCGCAGCAACAGGGGCAGCAGCGTGGGAGGCGCTGCTGTCGATCTTAGCAAGTGCACGCTGCACTTAGCAATCTGCACTCTTGAATCCCACCCAGATTATTCCAACCCCACCCCTGAGTGTGCCCACCAGGGCACAGGGGCTGGCACTGTGTTTCATAGGGAGCCTTCTCAGCCATGTTAAAAGAAGTTAGGGTGGGCGCCCACAAATCAGGCCACGCTCTTTAACCAAAACCAAGCCAAACTTTCTTTTAGCTCACAGCCACACTCGCTAAACAAAACTGCAAAGGAGGAACCAGAGGCGCAGCGTTATGTTGTAAAACAGCCATTGCTGTTCACATCTTGCTGCACAGATGTGTATAGTTCCCTCCCCAGCTTCTTACTCACGGTGGTATTTATTACAAAAGCGCCACAATCACTACTCTCCTCCAGGTCAACGTAGAAGCACTGAAGTCCAGGTCCAACAATGCCATCAGCAGGACAGGCAGGAAAGCTTCCAAAGGGGTCTAATTCATGACCCAGGAAGAAGGTTGGTCCTGAGAGCTGAGGCAGCTCCTACCTGTGATACAGCAACCACCAAGGACAAGTTTAAACATCTACTTTGCACCAACAGGATTCAGTGTACAAAAGGGGTCGAATAACTCCGGGCATTACTCTTTCATGTGGTGACCGGTATTCATGAAAGCAAAAGAAAATACAGTTGATCCTCGTCATTCACAAATTCCATACTTGTGAACCCACCTATTTGCTAAAATTTATTTGTAACCCCCAAATGTGCTGTTGGCTATAAGTTCAAAGCTAATGAATCAACTATATATTAAATAAGATGTCTCTAAACAGAAAGACTCATAGAACAAGGTCCTCTATTGATGGGTTGATGAAGATGTTGTGGCCAGAGGCTCAGGGGAGCTTAACCCACCACGTCCCCTAGGAGCAATGGTTCAGTATTAGCTAAATCAGCATTTGCAATGACTACCTAGAGAAAGCCTGAGTACCACGAATAATGAGGGTGGACTGTAAATACTGCAGGACATGAGCCACAGATAAAACATCAGAGCAGTGTCCCCAGCTCTGCACAGGAATGTCCGAAGCTGACTGACATGAAGGTGGGGGGGGCTGCAAGACTGTATGAATGTGCATATTACTCAGAGGAGTAACCACCTCGATGGAGGGTAGATTGGGAGTCAGGCAATAGAAACTCAAAATCTGACACAAGTTCCCTGATCATTCACGAAACACAAAATACCGGCCCTCTCGCTCCAGTGGAGCACATAACTCACGGTGCTCACTGCAGACTGCGGGGGCCCTGGTGCCTGGCTGGCTGGCACGAACTGTACCCTGGGGAGAGGCCTTTCTAAAGTCATCCTACAGTAAAAATTAGGCCCTTCAGAAACAGAAATCTGAACAATTAGAGGGCATCAGGGACAACGTGCCAGATGCAAGGTCACTTGCCGAACGCAGGCCCTGACTTTAGCTGGCAGGACTCTTTGGAGCTCTCATTCCGTAATCCGAACCAGACCCCGTCTTCTGCATCTGATAATAATTCCTGCTCCCTCTATTTAAGGGATGATTACAGTCTAAAGAGTTGATTGGGTCTCATTACACTTGAGATAATATATTCCTGACAACCCGAGCTATTAACTTGAACTTCCAAATACCCACACACGTCACACATGGCCCCTTTGACATATTCTCATCTGTCACGTGTTGAACAGGAAAGTGTTTTCTCGCTACACAGCATATAAAAGAGAAGTTAACCTGGTACAGAACAATGCGTACTGTTTTTTTCTAGTCAAGTAAAGTCTTATAATTTAATGGAGTCACTTTTAGGACATGGAGATCTTGAACATTAAAGAAAAAACAAGCAATCTACAAATGCCATCGAATACAAAGGTCCAAAGCTCGTATTTTCTGGCTTCCTGGTGGCCTCACAGCACTTGTCCTCTAGCAACTACTCCCATTTTATTATAATCTTAAGAACTCTAAGTACTATCTTTTGGAATGGAATTGGTTTCCTTTTGAACTACATTCCTTCTTTTACAATTGAAAAAAAATGAGCTTCTTCATCCACCTCCACCTCTCTGCCGGTTCCTTGTCCATAGAAAGTGAGGAAAAAAAAAAAACAGAAATAGTTCATGTGTCCTCAGGCTAAGAAAACATACTGATAAAGCAATGCACTGTTTCCCAAGTTCAAGAAGAGCAGTTTCTATCAAGATCACAAAAAGATAAGTTGTTAGGCTCTACAAATGTATTCATAAAGAAAATCACAAGAACCTATGAGAGCACTAAATCAAGTTCAAGCATTATGGGTATGAGTCAGGCACCAGAATTTTTATTTCCCCAGCATCAGACAAGGATTTCTCTTGCCTATACCCGGAGGCTATGATTATTGCAAACTAACCACACCTCTCCTGGAGTTTCCTGGTTAGTTAGCATACAGTCAGTTGTTTCTAGAAAAAGCATCAAGACTGAGAGGCAGTGTGCCAACAGGAATGGGCCAGAACAGGAAAAGGATTTCGAACTGGGATCAAGCAATCCTGTAATAAGAAATTGTGAGAATTAAAAGAAATAAATGACTACTCCATCTGGCTTTGCAGCCAAACCTGGCTCTAAAGACTCCCTGATCTCTCAGATACTAGATGCTAAAAATAAGGATGTGTATATATAAGTTAACTGAGTGCTTTAAAGAGAACCAGTGGCAACTTGAAAGGAAGGCTTAACCACTAAAAATTTAAACTGAAAAGTAGAGAAATGATTGATATTTGACGAAAACTTACAGAAGACCCTTCTGGGAAGGAAGAGTGGGTCAGCAGGGAGCACATTACCTGGAGAGCTTCAAATGAGCACAGCACTGAGGAGAGGAGGTGATCAAGAGAGTTGGAGGACAGCTCAGAGAAGGTGCTCACAGCGAGCGGCAGACTCGGTCTGCCAATTACGGCAGCAGTCAGCTCTTTGTTTCCAATAAGCCCGCCACTCCAGGACTTCGATTGGGGCATAAATTCTAATTAAAGTAAATCTTTCTGGGTTCCCTGCAGAATTTCCATTCACCACCTCCACCTTTCCGCAGAGTGGGGGTTCCTGGCTCCACCGCCTGACAAAGAGCTGCTCTGTCCCCCAACCCCTGCCCAGCCAGGGAGGGAAATATGTGTCTCAGTCCCACCGTTGCATTCTTTCTCTTCTGCAACTGGCTGCAAATAATTGCTTCTGCACTCGGAGTGTCAGGCTCTACGTGCAGGTGAGAATCAGGATTAGGCTGGGGAAGCGGTAGGGGTAATTGGAAGCAGAGAACAAAACATAACAAAACGAGAAGATTCAAAACCCGAACTTCCAAGGGAATTCAAGGAGAACACAGCGAGGTGAGAGGACCAGGAGAAAAGAGGAACATTCTGGTGAACAGACAGAGCAAATTAGGGACACCTGTGGCTTTGGACACTAACAAAAAGCAGATGTGTCTGTAGTGCTGGCCTCCTGTCCCTTTCAGCCCAGGCCTAATGCGGCAGAACCATACCCCAAACCACAAAAGGGCTGGAGGAGAGGCGGGAGATCTAAGTCGGTCCAGCTGCAATAACAAAAGCTAAAAGGTCGAACCACGAAACTTTTAAAAATAAACATTGGGATTCAAAGCAAGGGGGAAACCCAGTGCTGGGGGAACTTCAAGAAGCAATGGACCTCACCAGACATCATTTTAAAAACCATTTGGAAACTGCCTTTCAACGAGGTGTTTAAATGACAACAGAGAGGCCAGCCCCTGAGAAAGAGAATGGGATCAGAGAAATCCTCAGAAGTCCCCCCTGCTCAAACAGTTCTACAAAAGGATTAAACTGGCCTTTTATCTCCCCATGAAAACTTCCTTAGCCCTGAATGTGCCTCAAAGGCCCCAGGACACTGGAAGTTTCTAACGTCTTAATAATGTTAACCCCTAAAATTTCCAAGTCAATCCCAGCAAATTAGATCAACTGTGTACCTACTTCAGAGCTTTTGTGAAATAATTGGTGTCCCTGCTTGTGCTAAAGACCTGCTGCTTCCAAGTTTAATTCCTAAACATACAAATTGTGGTTGAGAACTTCCCAAGTTACTATAAAACACGAGAACATGCCATCCACTCCTAGTGGCGGTGCTGGAATATATCCGCAATGCACTCCCTCCCTCTTCTTTAAGAAAAGGTCTACAGAGGCCCCCCAGAATAGAAATGGCACTGCAGCTGCGTTCAAAGCCTGCCACTCCTTTCTACCTGTGTAGCATGGCCATGTTTTGTTTTGTGTTAAAAGCTCCCTGAGTTTCTTCTGCTGTGAAAGCAGGATAATATCAGCCACCAGGTTATAAGAAAGTTATGAGGTTTCAAAGCTACACATGCCAAGTTTCTCGATATTATTATCATGACAACACACAGCCCTCTAGTCTATGATCCCAAGTCTGTAACTTCACCTTTCTGGGCCTCATTGCTTGATCTATAAAATGAAGTTAGTGCGTTAGATTATTTTCTGTAATGCCTGTCTCAGGTCTTGAAGTCAAGTTGTCTGAGAATTTGGTTTCTTCCTTTGTACTTTGCAACTGCAAAGACTCATTTCATACCTATCATGACATTTTCTTCCTCCTAGTTACCTTTCCAGAAAAACAAACAAACAAAAAAAAAACTTAAAAAACATCACTCTGATGCCCTCTGCAGCACGCAGGGACCACATGTTTAAAAAGGGTCATGGGATAAGTTTTTGATATAAGTTACAAAGGAAAAGAAAACATATTCTGTAAAAATCAGCATTTCTGCTTTCATTTGAGAATTGGGGAAAGCAGTAATATATTACAAAGTATAAAGTTCCAAAAAGCTGATGACAAATGGGTCCCATTTTTTTCCTTAGTGATAAGAGTTTTGTTCTAAATCTTCAAGACTACTACCTTCTGAAAATTGATCTGACCAGTCTTACAGTCTTTCTCAATATTTCAGGACAATGCAGAAAGTCTAAACCTAGAGTAACTGCCCTAAACTAAGGAAAGCATTTGCCAAAGAGGCACTTTCCCCAAACTTTAAGCTGCTGCACTGCGTAAGCACATCAGTAATAAACCTGTTCACGAGATCTGGATGGCAAGTACCCAACCACACATGGTCCGGCATGTAAAATCAGACAGCCAATGGTCAGGACGCCCACCAAACCACGGAAGGCAGTCGTAATTGCTCTGGGGTTGTGTGACGTGTCCGCCAGCTGAAGCACCCGGGTTAACGGAGAAAGCCTCCGCAGAGGGCTGCGTCTCATGTTTAAAGCCAACTTGGCTGTGAACGGCATCACAAGAAGCTCAGCTTGCTGTGGTGACAGTGTCAACTCTGTGCAACATGTGTGAGCATCAATATTTGGGAGGCTCAGCGACAGCTAACAGGCAGGTATAAAAAGCTAAGGAGCTCAGGGCGGGAGTCCCAGAGATGTACACATTTTACAATCTGTCTGTAGCAATTCCAACATCCTTTAAAGCAGCGAGTTTCAACCTTTTCCACCTCATGGCCCATATAAACTAATTACTAAAATTCTGCAGCACTCCAAAAAATATACTTGTAGCAGATCTGACCACAAAAATAGCTATGATTTTGATTCATTCACACTTAATGGCTATTGTTGTGTTGGCTGTTGTCATTTTTTAGTTTGACAATCTAAGGAAAAAGAAGTCAGTGCCCCTGATTAAACAGTCAGGTATTGCATGTTTTAAAAATTCCTACTGCAACCAATTGCCTGCTGCAGAACACCAGTTGAAAAATCACTGCTTTAACACCTTGCAGATTCCTCTCACCTTCACTTAGGAGAAGGAAAGCTATGTTGAATGGAAACTGATTCTCATAGCCTTAAAGACTAGGCCCTCGATTTGATCTATTTTCACAAGATAAAATATGGACAAGAAAGATTTTTATCAATGGTAGTGGCAATAACGAAATAACGCTTATTTTATGCTATACATATTGCATGGGGTTAAAATCTAACATACAATATTATTTTTTTAATTTGTCCATAATTATATTGTTTTCTTTAAACATTAAGTGTCTCATGGAAAGGCATTGATGACCATGCTTGGGAGAGAACTTAAAGGGGTCCCGGGAATACCTGCCTCCACATACTCATGCCCTTGTGTGACCACTGTCCCTGAGGGTAGGTGGGATCTGTAACTTACTTCTACCAATAGAACACAGCAAAGGTGACCAGATACAACTGATAAAGTGGCAATATTATATTAGATTGCAGCACCACTTGGCTGGAGTTTCTTTATCCCTGGTTGGCTCTGAAGAAGCCAATGGCCATGCTGGAGAAGTTCACATGATAGGGAACTATAGGAAGTCACTAAGGGCTGAAGAAAGTTTCCAGCCAAAAAATAAAGCCCTCAGTCCTACAACCATAAAAAATTAAATTCTGTCAACAACTCAAGTGAACCTAGAAACAGATCCTTCCCCAGTCAAGCCTTTGAATGAAATTCCTACCCCAGTCAATTGTCCTTTCATTTGCAGCATTGCAAAGATCCCAGCTAAGAACCCAGACTGCAGACCCACAGAAACAGTGAGATCATAAATGTGTGTTTTATTAACTCGGTATGTTGTACGATTTTTAACTATTCATAGATAACTGATTCAGATCATTAAAACTCAAGTTGTGATACACTAATTTTATTTAAAATAAGTTGATATTATAGTTTATCAATTAACTTGTCTATCATAAACTATAAATATATATATTTTATATGCTTGATTTTAATAACTTTATTTTCAACTAACACACAAAATCAAGCATTATAGATAGTTGATTCTCATTTTCCATTCATTGCTCTGCCGTGGTTCTAAAGGAAGCTAGGCCTTAACCAAATAAGAGAAGTAAAGTCAAGATCAAAATATCAACATTTGATCATTGGTTACTAACCATGGATAGTTCAATTATAAAGTGCCATACCAAATACCATCAAAGTTTATTTTCAAAATTCCAACCAGTTCAAGGCTGAATTCTAGATATCATCTCAGTCATACAGAACAGCACTGGGAAATTTTGATTTTGATGTCACCAAGAGTATAAATGAAGTCTCCAGCTGTCTGAACAAGCATGAGCAAGTTATTGCTAAACTATGTTATGTTAGCAGCTCATGGGTTAGAACAATTGTCAATGAATTTACTGGAGTACATGTTAATGAAACCATAAATGTAGAGTTTTATATTATACACAGAACAAGAAGTTCACATTAAAGCAAATATCTCACTGTCCATTTCAGTACCTCCTAGAGATTAAACAGACTCCCAAACATGAAACAGTCCACATAAGTGTGTTGGTTTGTTATTGGCATAACAAAGTACCACAAATTGGGTGGCTTAACCAACAGCAATTTACTTCTCATAGTTATGCAGGTTAGAATTCTAAGATCAATGTGTCAGCTGGTTGTGTTTCTGGTGAGTGTTCTCTTCCTAATTGCAGATGGTCACCTTCTTGCTTTGTCTTCACATGGTGGAGAGACCTCTGGTTTCTCTTCTTATAAGAGCACTAATCTTATCATGACCTCAGCTAAGTCTAATTATCTTTCAGAGACTCCACCTCCAAACACCAGCACATTAGGAGTTAGGGCTTCAACCCTATGAATGGAGGGTCAATAAGGGAGCCAACCTTATGAATGGGGGGTTGGGGAGGTAACGGGACACAATTTGGTCCATAGCAATAAATATTAAAGTATTTTTAAATTATGTTTATGAATTAACTTAAATGATTGGTATGTTTAAATACTTGATATCATCTGTATTCTGTTAAAGATTCTAAAAATGTAATAAAATATAGTGTGTTAGACAGCTAAGCAGAAAATTTTTGCTGTTTACTCAAAGCAAAACATATTCCATCACATCTTTCTTTTGGGGGGAAAGAGTAAGGAGGTATTTTCCTCATCTTGATATGTTTATCAATTTGAAATAGGACCAAATGTCCCAAGTTTATATAAATACTACATTAAAGTCATGTATTCCTCCACTGGTAAAGAACTGATTAAGTCTGTGTCATTACGTTTTGAAAAATTTTAGCTTATATGTTGCTTTAAGACTTAAATTTGGTTGGTGACTCTATTATCTATTTTTCTATTCTTATAAAGAATAAGCTGACAATTATCCCTTCTATGTGTTGCCTTAGACCTCCCTAAACCTTTCTGACCAATTAGCATATGGCTTCTCTTTTGACCCACCCCCCAAAGATGGCTAAGAAAACCAAATATGGACAGTCACTGTAATCTCCATCACTTGAGGAAATACTTATTTCCTTAGTCATGGGCTTCTCCCCTCTACAGCCATGCATTTCACATAGAGATTTCCCAGCACTGAAATAAAGAAAGGAATTCCATAATTACAAGCTCTTATGCAAGAATCAGATAAGGAATCATTTGGGCAAAGCAGGAAGAGCTCAACTGATGATGAGAAGGCTGAATTCTAGATATCATCTCAGACTTGGTTGCATTCTCCTCAAGGTTCAGACAGAAAAAGCTCACTGAATTTTACAGTGTCCCAGAGGCAGGGGATAACCAAAGGTCATCAAAGCAAATGTAATGATCAAGGTCTAGCTTAGCTGACACCAAACAGCAATGTCCACAGTAGTAGCAGTCAGCTAGCTACAGGAAAACCTCAGCTTAGCTCCCTCAGGGCTAACGGCCCAGGGAGAGCAAGGTCCTTCTTGGAAACTGAAAAAGCAATAGCTTGCTGCCAGGTTAACAGTGGATCTGACGGGAGAAAGGCCTGGAGAATAACACTTTTCCAAACAAACAGCCAGAGTCGCCTGGTTTCTACAGTAGGATCAGTTCTGGGGTCATGAATGCCTGCTCAGAAACATTACTGCAATAGCATTCTTTCACGTCTTCACTGAAAGATGCACCTTCAGAAAGTGGCGTAATTAGAGATACATAAGTACACAACTCTACATGGGGGACACAGTGGTGGTACAGACCTTCACAGACCTCCAAGTAAGAGGCAAACAACCACTGGTTTTTATTTAACACAAGACAGGTGCAGTCTCAATATTTGGTGTGCTCGCATGCACCCCCGCCCCTTATGTACACACCCTCCAAGTGCTTGGTATCTGCCATTCCACGTGCCAAGAAAGGGGCTTCCACTCCACCCTATAATCTCTAGAGGAAATCAAACACCCAAGAGATACTGGGACTGAAACACCATTAAAGTTAAAAAACACAAAGGTCTTTCTCATTCCTCTTTGTATTTCCCTTGTCATGATGATTGCATTGTTACACCCAATCCTGGCTTAGGCATGAAGGCTGCTACGAACAATCAAATGCCAAACTTTCCCCAAACCTGGGGCCAGCAGCACCTGTACCCCAAGCCTGAACTAAATGTAAGTCTTTCAAAAATAAGGATGCACATTTTACCTGAGCTCTCACAGAGACTCACAGGGTGGGGAGTCATTTATGTGAAACAAGAAAATCTTATCTGGGAAAGACAGGGCCTGAAGAAAGCAAAGAAAGGCTTTCAAGTGCTCAGCAAGGCTTCCAATAAATAAAAGTACATTGAAACAGCTGGAGAGAGAGAGAGTGGTGTGGATAAAATTGCATTTGAAAGAGTTGCTTTAAATCCAGAAAGAAAAAACACCACATACAAGCTTCAGGTGCCACCTAAATAGTAAAGGTTGTCATAGGCTTTGGGGGAAAAGATAGGGAGTCGGGACAAAATTATTAATAATTAAGCATGGTTTTCCTAGCAAGTTCATTTGTTTGTTTGTTTTTTTCTAAACTTAGTCGGTTGCAATCATTCTCTAAAGAAAGAATTCTTTATTCAGGCATGAAGTAAACACAGTGAAGCCACTACAAAAATAAAGCAGCCAGAATATAAACCATTAAAAAAAAAAAAAACCCTCTGGGGCTAAAAACGGATGCTCTCATTTTGCCTACAAAATTATAGGTTCCGCAGGTGCTCAGAGCCACCAAGGGCTCCGCTGCCAGAGCGCCTTCCTCTGTCCCAAAGCAGCTTGCTCTCCTCCAAAGGAGCTGTGTGATAGGAAATGACAAGGCAGATTTAATACCCAGGTAGTAGATGCTAAGACCACCAGAGTCGTTGCAAACCAACAGATGTAACACTCAGGCCCAGACGGGAACACGTTCCACACACAGCTCTGTTTGAAAAAGCAGTGCCCTTCACGCCCGAAGTGTTTCCACTGTGTATATTTCGTGACCTTGTTTTATGCTGTTGTTACTGGTTGATAGCTACACTCCGAAGGCAGAATCCATCCAAGTCTTTTAAAATTAGTGATGTTTTATAGCAGGTTTTTCTCAGCATTGGCAGTACTAACGTTTGGGGCCACACCCCCATTTTGGGGACTGTGCACTGCAGGACGACGAGCAGCCTCCCTGGTCCCCTATGCTCTGGATGCCAGTAGCACCCAGTTTGTGAAATCAAAAATGTCTTTAGACATTGCCAAATATCCCCTAGGAGCGAAATCACCCCTGGTTGAGTCACTGTGCTAGATCCATACAACGGAATAACTTGCAAAATGTAGGCACTGAAAAGTATAAGGCAAATCTATTTGCTGGCCTAGAACTGTCTTTGTGGTAAGAAGTTACATAAAAAAAAGAGGTCAGAACAATATCTAGGCTCCCATTTCTTATAAAGAATATGCATAGATAGGTATGTTTCCTTAGAATATTTCTGGAAAGAAACGTAAGACACTGTTAACCGTGCTTGCCTCTGAAGAGGGGTTCTCGTTTATACTTTTCTACTCTTTGAATTGCCTGCTATATGAATGTACTCCTCTTCAAACACTTTAAAAATAATTTTAATAACTTTCTATTTTTAAAAGTCTAGTAGTTTTATTTTTTAGTCAAATAGGGGTTTAAATGAGGCTCTCCAATCTGTTTGAACCTCCAAAGCCTCAACTGAGGGGGATGGGTCCAAGGGCTCGATGCCATCCACCGTACCAGCCTCGGTTGGCCCTGGCATTGAAGCCTGTTACCTGTTACCACCTGTGTTGAGTGAAATCAATAGAAAATGTGGGAAGTGCCACAAGTGTCCGCAAATGAATGCTTGCTGGTGGTAGTCGTAGCCGTGAACGCAATCAATAGGTCTAATGGACATGGGCCTCATTAAAAACAATGTTTGAGGCAAGCCCTGCCCATTGGTTTGTAGCCATCCGTGACCTGAGGTTTGTCAAATCTTGTCTGTGTAGAGTGGTAGGGATAGAGGGTAGGTGGACGGGGCGTTTCCTTATATTCCCCAAAAGCCTTGTGCTGCCTTGCTAGTTTCAGGAGTCCCGGTTCCATCAACCGGAACCTACTTTAAGGCTGTGTGACATGAGGTCATTTACTTGGTCATGGGTTGACTCCCCATCGGAATCACTAAGGAAACAGCAAAATGTAAGGTCTCAAGTCTGTCACGGACATACTGAATCAGAATCCCTAGGTGTGGTGCCTCGGAATCTATGGCTTACCAAATTACCAGTTGATTCCTATGATATTTATTGCTTATTTGTGAATTTCTTTCATTTTCAGGTTAAAATCAGAATCTTATTTAAAACACAGTGACTTTTCCAAGCACTAAAAAAAAAATCTAAAGACGTTCCCAAAAGTCTCCATTGATCATTCTTGAAACAGTTGGGAGAAATTTATTCATCAAAAAAAAAAAAAAGTGTTTCAATCACCCACAATGTGCCAAGATATGCTTAATATACTCAATTATAGTAATTACAGTCAATTGGGCTGACGGCCATGTAGATATTTAATTATTTTATACCATTTCAGGTCGTTGGGCAAAACAACTAGTTGCTGCCTGAAGTGCCAAGGTGACTTCTGAACAGGTTCTCAAAGTATGAAGAGTGTGCAAGGCCCTAAAGCGGAAAAGGGGAGAACAGAATGGCTTCAGGGGGAAGTCCGGAGTGAATTAAATGCAGAGAAGCATCAAGGGGATTCAGAGACAAAGTTACAAGTTAGAGCGCTGGTGCGGGCTACTGATCAAGACAGCCTTGCCTTCCCCTCAGCCTAACTAGACTTTGGTCTCATTTCTTCCTGATGCTAGGTCCCTGACTCCCTCTTCCTAGAGCGTTTCCTTTAGAAAACTTAGAATTTAAAATACTTTCTCTGCTCCTGTGAGATATAAATCTTGGCCCAGCCTGTTGCCAGTTTTACAGCCCAGGATTGTTTTTCTCAAGGGCCTGGGAGCCATCCTTTTAAAATGAAATCATCGAGAAAGACAGGGGCCCTATCTCCCAGCCTCTGTGGGAGGGCGGGGCCCTAACTACGGTAAGCCCAGTTAGCAAACGCAGATGGCCTCGCCACGCTCACCAATCTTCCCCCTAAAATCCTCTAGTATTTTTCCATTAGTTCTCCAGTGCTTAAAACTGTCCCTGGCTTTTATTTTCAGTGGACTTGAGTTCAATCTCCTCTATTGCAACAGTCTTGAATAAAGCCTTCCTTATCTGTTTGACTTCTCCAATGCAGTCTTTCTTGAACATTACTGAAGCGACCTGCATGTGAGGAAAGTCTATTTCCTACTTTATCTCAACGGCAATGGGAAACCAATGATGTCTGGGAGCTGAGGGTGCAAGGGTCTGAGTGGCTTTCTACAAGGGTAACCTGGCTACCAGCGTGGAGATCGTTTGAAAGCAGGGATTAAAGTGGCAGGAGTTAGAGGAATCATGAGGCCCGTGAATGAATTATGCCCGTCAATGCGGAAAAGAAGGGCTAGAATATTGGGGGTGGAGAAGTGGGGACACTGGGTAAATTTATTAATGAGATATTTATAAGGTAGAATTTGGTGACTAACTATTAGAGAAGGGGTGTGAAGGAAAAGATAGAATTTACAAGGATTCTGAGATTTCTAGCTTAGGAAGCAAGGTAAATGTATTTATAGACAAAGATAAGGAAATTCAATTACCGAAGAGTCGTTAAATGAATACAATCTGCTCTTTCGTTACTACAAAGTTATTATTTTCAATGTTTATCACAAATATTCAGAGTTAATGATCTGGGGCCGGTTTCCCCTGGGTCCTTGGCTGGTTTTACTCATTCTCCTCTTCCCCCTCAGCATTAAATATCTGGCATCCGCTCTCAATAAGCATTTCTAAAATACTCTTCGAAGTCGCGGCCAAGGGGGAGACTGTGTTTTTGGATCGCTGTGTCTCAGATTTATCACAAGAGCGGGCAGATGTGAGGGAAAGGAGAGTGAGGTTTGGCAATCCCAGGGCAGAGGGGCCTTTCATTCTTACTGACCGCCCAAATCTACTCTCCTGCCCAGTCACAGAGTTCCAGCCCTTTTCATCCACTTAAACAAAAAGATCCAGATACCAAGAAGAGGAACACGAGTTGTATCAAGTGTCCTGAGACCCGACGAGCATTCATCATTCTGGGATTGGGACTTCTGCCACTTCAGAGAGCTTTAGGGCACTGGTTGGAAGATTCTTAGGCTCTGCTTGGCCATGCTACATTGCAGAACTCCACAGTGAGTCAAGTGGGCATATATGGAAAAAGTTTCTTTGTTTCCTGGCATAGACCAGAGGGCTGTGAGCATGGGTGGCTTTCTACCTTGACAGAATTTGGATAATAAACCCCAAGGAGCTGCTAAGCCAAAATCAAGCCAAGGCAGGTAGTGCAGCTCCATGCCCAGAGGTAGGAGCCAGGATGGGCAGAGTGGTCTAGGCAGGCCAGAGCCCGTCCGGGCCCAGCGTGAGGCTGGCGTCATGCCTGTGGGAGGCTGGTTCCTTGTGCGGAATTCCTAAATGCTACAAATAAGGGAACACTGCAGTTGAAAGTTTTACAGCTTTTTTAAAAATAACATCATTCGGGGCACTAAAACTTCAAAATCCTTTAACTAACAAAGTTCAAACTAATCCTTACAACACCCTGGTGAGCTGGGAAGCAAATATGGATGAATATCCCCATTTATGTAGCACAGAGAGAGGTAAGAAGCTTTGCTCGAGGCCACAGGAAGATCAGCGTTACTCACATCTGGGCACCAACCAAGCCCAGACGGGACCACAGCTGCCCCTAGCCCCGCTGACTCAGGCCGCGCTAAAAACGCAGGGAGGCTCAGCTGGGAGTCTGTCATTACTCGGAAGGGAACTTGTGATTAAATTTTATGTAAAATAAAAGTAGACAATGTTTCTTATTGTAGCTTTAATAATAGTAAATGACAGTAATTCTGCCAAATTAGGAATGTCTGACTTGAGATGCTGGCAGACTCTGCCATTACTGGAACACAGACGGTACGATTTCGACAAAGCTCACCCAGGGCTGGAGAGCCACCCCGGGCCTCATCCCTGACTGTGGACCCCACATCCTACTGCTTTCCTCCACAACCTACAAAGTTTATTATGAGTACTAAACTTCCTTTAATGTTTTCTTTATCCTCCTTTAAGTAAATTTAATCTTTTCTGAATATATCTTTATTATTAATACATTTCAGAGAATATAAAAATGTAAAAAGAAAGTAACGGTAGTGA